>OZ035954.1:17665639-18265639 GCA_964034955.1 Orchesella flavescens
CAAGAGTAAAGTTGAAGCTTCTTTAGTGAGTGAGACAAGGTAATACAAGGGAAAGGGTGGTTTTGGTTTGTTCTAATCTACTACGCCATTTCATCTCACTCACTCAATGCATTCCTAGTTTGGTTTTATTCAGCATTGAAGTTGCTGTGCCAGACATACGTTTTAACAACCTTCTCACTAGATCTATCTCTCTTTGAATGTGTTGTGGTTTAATTTGCTGTTCCCCAATGCATAACTTACCTAATAATAATATATTTTAGATTGCAACGCCACGCAACGCTGCTGATCTAATCCTGCTGTTGCGTTGCAAGACTGCATCTTGTTCTCTCAACTTAACTAAAACAGAACCTTGCTTGTTCTTGAAAAAAAAAGTATTTTAGTACTTGCTGTTTCTATGCATTTCTCTTCATCTTCCCCATTTTTTTCTTCATGCGATGCGATGATGGTAGACAATGAATATAGTGGAAGAGAGCAACGCCAGACAAAAAATGATTGTAAGACCTCGGGGAAAGACGGAGTAAGAGAGAAAGAAACAGGCCCAGACAAAAATCTTGTAGAATGTGTGTGTGTGTGTGTAATTTGTAGTGTCTCGCATTAAAAAACATAGAGCTCTTCGCTTTTTGGGCTGACTCTGAAGGAAGGAACAACAAGGAAAGGAGAAGACAAGACGGAACGGAGGAAAGAATGTATAATAAAAAGTAGTAAACACAATATCATCATCATCCTATCGTCATTATCCTATCACCCACTGCCTACACACAAACTCAACTCAGCCAGTCCGGAGGAGTTGCAGGTTGCACTGTTTCCTTTGAATGCTAGCACATTATATGCATATGCATGTACTTCTCTCATATGATGATTCCATCATTATCATCATAATAGATCCATTTGGTGGTGTGCGGTCAGGCTTTTGTGGTGCTCTGCATTTTAATTTATTTTATTGTGTTGTCGTTATATTTTTAACCAGACTTTTACATCAATCGACGTGTTTTGAGGTGGAGAGTGCAATAAAATAAATTGTAGCTCAATAAATTACATATTTGAAGGTTTAAAGTTGGGTTAAAGGTTGCAGAATTTTTGGTGATTTTGGAGTTTGGAAAAAGAAGAGAGGGAAGATACCAGTAGCTGCTGATTATGCAGATAAGTTAAAATTTACTTGTATATGTATTACAAAGTACATTCCAAGCCTGTTTGAAGTAAATCCTCAAAGATACTGTCGCTCCCCTATATTGTTTTTTCTCAGAAGAGCTAGAAACATGTTCGGGGGACAGACTACACAGACGGATGCAGGTGGAAGGACTTTGGACGACCTATTTAATCAGATGCAGAGAAACCACAAAAGTACTACCGCTACACTACAGGAAAACAGCACACAACTAAATACCATCATAAACCGACTGGATGGATTGGAGAGAAAACTGCATGAGATGGAAGCAAGAGTAGATAGTCTGGAAGATGACTTGCAAAACTACGTAAAAAAGGACGAGATGCAGAAGGCAGTCACAGAACTAAAGGAGGAGATTTTGGAGGAGCGGCAAAGAATTTTAAAGAAAAATAATCTGGTGGTGTTTGGGATAGAAGAAAATGCAGCTGGTGAGGCACTGCTGGATCGTTTACTGGGAATACTGTTACCTGACGAGGGAGAAAACTTGGACAAAGAGAGGATTGGCGAGGAAGGTAAAACCAAAGGACCAAGGCCGATTAGACTGTTCCTCTCAAATCCAATAGTAAAAAGGAGAATGCTCAGCAGTTTAAAGAAATTGAAGGAAGAAGGAGACACATTCAAGGGTGTTTCAGTTACCCAAGACTTAACTAAACGACAACAGGAAATTAGAAGCAAATTAAATCCAAAGATGACAACAAGAAGCTCAGCCCGTAACGCTGGTAACGAAGCTCAACCCGTTGGTAACGTGGCAAAAAGATTAAGAGTTGATGACGGACCTCCTTCTCTTAATGCTCACATGGATACAAATTGACTAGACAAGAGACGGTGTGTTTACAACATTACTATAGCTCATCAGAACGCAAGATCTCTAAAAAACAAATTTCATGAGATTATGAATATTATTATAAATCACAAATTAGACATATTATGTATAAGTGAAACATGGCTAAATGATACTGATATTATACCATTACCAACAGGTTATAAAATGTACCGTAATGACAGAGTTGGACGAGGTGGGGGTGTTGCAATTTTGTGTAGAGATGATTTCAAGGTGCGACAGGTAAAGCTGGAGGGTTTAATTGATTGTACTCCTACTTCATTAGAGGTAATACCATTATCAATTCAAGTAAAGAACAATAAGTCCTTTATAATAGCTTGTGTATACCGTACAAACTATGTGAGAAACGATATAAAAAATCTACGGAACTGTTTTGAATTCTTCGCACGTACGGATAAAACTTGTTATGTACTTGGTGATTTGAATGTTAATATTAGAAACCAAAACAGTGCTACGGTCGAACTATTATCTGCGGCTAGTCGTAATGGATTTGTTCAGTTAGTTGAAAACGAGACAAGGGTAACATCGATACTGGATTTGATCTTTTTAAAAAACAATGGAAATGTCGATGTTGAGTGTAAAATTGTTGATGAGGGTATTTCGGATCATTATATGCAAATATTGTATGTTTCCGCCTTCCAATCTTCAAAAAGAGTTCAAAAAACGGAAGTACCTGATTTTAAGAAAATTGATTATGAGGCAATTTCAAATCATTTTGAGGCAGCAGAATTAAGCCTACAAAACTGTAGATCAGTGTCAGATTTCTGTGAAAGTTTGATAAGTAATACCGTTGAGGCATATAAGGTCTCAGTACCAGTAAAATTAAAAATATCAAATACAAGATATCCAGACCTAAGGGTGTCGGCCAAAACTAGAAGATTATCGTACGTTCGTGACTACCACAGAGTTAGGCATAAGCAATCTGGGTTTGATTACCATCGCGTGAAAAAGAGATATTATGACAAGTTAGTAAAAGAGTCTTTAAAAACTGATATGAGATTTTCTTTCCAAGATAAAGTAAAGGACACGGATCTATGGTCAGCTTTCCAAAAAACCTTTAATTTACATTTTAAGAAAAAAGCAGAGATGCCAGAAAATATTGACCCTAATGAAATTAATAACTATTACATTGAAATGGGATTCCCACCGGGTGAGGAAATACGTAACACGTTAAGTGATGCTAAGGCAGTAAAACCTGAAAATGACGAGTATTTTTATGTTAAATCGGTGTCTCAGTTGGAAGTGAGAAGGGCGTGGAATGGTTTACGACGTAAACTTTCAAAGAAATGTGATCCAAGTGGAATTTCAAAGTATTTTTTTGACATGATTATTACTAACCCATCGTATTTAGGATTAATAACTAAGTTTGTAAATTTGTGTTTTCAAACTGGTACTGTACCTGAAATACTTAAAATAGCGAGAGTTGTGCCGATCCCAAAAAAGAACGATGCGAAGGAGCCAGCAGATTTCCGTCCAATTTCATTAACTTGTGTTTTGTTGCTGTTATTAGAAAAAATTTACTATGCCAAATTAGTTCTGTACCTCAAAGACCACGAGATTCTGTCGCCGTCTCAATTCGGTTGTCGGAAAAATCATTCAACAGAGTTAGCTATGGTAATAGCTACAGATTACATCAGAAAATTATTAGACATGGGTTTTGTGGCAGTTCTTATTTCAATTGATTTGCGTAAGGCTTTTGATTCGGTGAAAAAAGAAAAACTACTGAGAAAATTGATGAAAAAGTATAAAATCTCCGATTTCTGGCTACGAGACTATTTAGCAAAGAGGAAGCAGTTTGTTGAGATAAATGGAAAGAGGTCAGATATCAGGGATGTTTTAATTGGAGTGCCTGCAGGCAGCATTTTAGGCCCAATACTTTTTGCCTTGTATTTAAATGATTTGCCGGATAACTTAAAGAACGGACTTACAGTAATGTTTGTCGATGATTCTAATTTCATTTTCTGTGGTCATCCAAATAAATTAGTAGAGTTAGAGGTGAAGATAAATGAAGATATGCACTCAGTTTGTTCCTTTCTAGATGAGCTTTCACTGGTTATAAATAGTGATAAAACAAAGATGCTGACTATCAGCTCGTCCAGAAGGTGCAGTTTGCTGGACTCTTTTTGTTTCAATATAAATGGGTGCAGAATCGAAAATAGTTCAACTTTAAAGGTTTTAGGGCTTACCTTGGATAGGAAATTAAATTTTCGTCAACATATTGACAATGTCGCAAAGCTTTGCTATTGTAGAATACGGTCGTTGTATAATGTAAGACATTATTTAAATATACAACAGTTGAAACTGTTGTGCCAAAGCTTAATTTATTCAATGGTTAATTACATGGTGATCGTTTATGGAGTTACGAGTAAAATACACTTGGATGTTTTGAAAAAAGTTGTACGAACGCTGGCGAGACTGGTATGTGGCCTAAAAAAATATGATAGTGTCTCAAGAAAAATGTTCGTGGAATTAGAATGGCTATTGCCTGAAGAATTGTGTTACTTCAAAAGCTTATGTACCATGTATAAACACAAAGAATTAGATGAGGTGGAACATTTTAAGGATTATTTTATAAAGAAGTCTAAAAATGGTTGTGACACGCGCGACAATAATAAATATTTGTATACTTTTAGCCCGAAGGCAGAGAGTGGACGGCGGAGTTTTCAGTATAGAGTGGTTGCAGCATGGAATAGGCTTCCCATTGGTGTAAAAAATGCTACTTCATACAAAGATTTTAGATGTAAACTTAAAAAATTCCTGATTGAAAAATGTTTAAGTAATGTAAAATGATATGACAAATTGGTACTATTGATTAACTAATGTAAATTATTGTTTTGACTTAAATTATAAAATGTTTTCAAACCAAATTAATTGTATTAAGAAAATTGTTGATTGATGATTAATATGCTCGCTTAGCGAGGTGTCATCAGTTTGTTTACTATGGACTTGAACTATCAAATTCGAATAAAGTGGACCCCAATAATAATAATAATAATAATATGCTATTTCATGAAAACCTTAAAGGAGTGGAAGAATATGGAAAAGGAGAAGAGTTAAAGCATAAATATTTCATTTCAGCCCCCGCCCCGACCAACCGTGCGTGGCCACCGTCACCGCTGCTTTTCCTATTGCTATACAGATGTACATAATAATATGTACGTACGTACGTATATGTGCCGCCATTTGATTTTCTTCATTTGACTGTATGAAATGGAAGCATATGGTTGCAACATGGAAATGCATGCAAACGCGAACATACACGAAAGAACACCAGGGTGACTTATTTCCGAGGATAACTCTCGTAGTATATGCACATTTATATACCCAAACACCCAAACCTGCACAAGTGGCACTGTGACAGTTTCAAAACTCCAAAAAAATTATGGAGCTTGTTGATAATACATTGCTTTGTCGTGCTCCAAGTTTTATTTTTACTCAACTCTTTTTTTTTCGGTTTTGCTACTACGTATAACTAGATATCACCGGTAAAAAATTTGAGTAGAGCAGTTAGTTCAGTAGTTGAATGAGAGCAAAGAAAATTTTGGAGAAAGTTTTTTTTACTACTTGGTTTTAGTATTCAGACACGTTTCGTCATCAATTATATCTTGCTCCATACCTTGTTATTTTTTCTCAGGGACGTTTTTAAAATAATGAATGGGTTTATAATAAATACTATAATTTGACATGAGCTTTGATTGAGTTGTAGAATTTTTTTTCAAGCAATTACTTTCTCCATACGGAAAGGAGGAGCTAAATTACTAAATTGCATGTGGTATTCGCTTGCGGATCTTGGTACAAAAAGGCGCATGTCACAACAATGATAAGGCAGGGGTATCCACTGTAATATACAATGATGTTGAATGTTGAAAAATGAATCAAGAGAATAAAAAAATTAGGAGCTCGACCAAAAAACCAGAAGCTTAAACTGAATAATTAAAGCATTTTTTGTAAGTATATAGTTTATGGAGTTGGAATCAGTAAACCAATCTAGCCACATGATTTTACATTTAATCAAATTACACGACCAATTTCAAGAAATGAAGTTGGATAGATTGGTGTATCAAAAGACGGACCTTTAACAATCCAAACAGATTTCTCATTCCCATGTCACTAAATTAAAGTCCTGTCTTTCCAATGCTTTCTTATAGCCAAAACCAAAGAGGTTTATATTCATGTGCTTTCTGGATCGCGGTATCAGGTACAATTTCATTTGAGCTAAAGAGAAAGGAAATTACTCTAGAGTAAATGCCCAAAAAAGAAAAATCCGACTAGGGTAACTACATACATTTCGTTCCACTGTTGTCTGAAGGATTAAGGAGAATAAATAAAATGGTTTGGTAAAGAAGGGGAGAAAACAAAAGGTAAAGTATGATCTAAGAGAAAAGAAAAACTGTTGGGAGTCGAGTAGTAGTAGTACACGATGGTTCGTGAGTAAGTAAATCCAAATCCAGAGAAAAAAATAAGAAAACGAAGGGAAAATGAATAACTCAGGGGAAAAAATGTTCTTGGGCAGATGGATTGCATGCTACTATTTCCCATATGTGCGAAAACAAACCACCATTATATTATTGGATTTTATTTTGATTGGATTGGATGGTTTCTTTCCCTTTCTTTAAGCTTTTGGTTTTAGTACGTAAGTCGCAGTCGGCTCTTTATACACAAAAATAAGATGCATTACATTGGCCTGGCCTGGCTTGCTTTACATGCTATACAAAATAGAAGCTCGAAGCCTATTACGGAGGAATGTGCGTATTTTGGAATAGAATATAATGTATACATACATTTGATGAAAATACTACCCGGGTAAAAACAAGTCAATATGTTTTCTTTGCATTTTCGGATTAGGAGTAAGATATTTGGTTCATGGCGAGGTAAATATGTATAATGTACTCGTATGGTTTTTGGCTTGAGAAAAAATGTAAAGGAAAAGGGACAGAAAAAGGTAAATTTTCTGATAAACTCCAACTTGCCCGTATTTCTTACTATAGGATAAGTTAGTCCGACCTGTCGTCTTAACTCTTGTTTCTCAAACCATTCGTCTTCGTCGAGAATGTCTAGCCTCGTGTATTCCCCCATTTTTCGTTACACACGATTCCGCTGAACTGAGCGGCTAAAGCCGGGCTTAACGAATTGGGAAAGAAGTTGCTGATGACTGCAACTGCAACACAAACTGAATGTAAACGTAGACTCTCGTACAGTTTGCCAGTTCTTCAGTTCTGGGCAACATTTGCTTTTTTTCTGGCACAGACAAGATTGGGGTTGGAGTGAATTCTAACTGTATGTATAACTATGTGAGAAAATGCGACAGCAACTTATTTATACTCGTTTTTTTCTGACAACAACACTACTACTGTCACAGCATTTCTAATGCAAAGTCGCGCGTTCAAAGATAAGTATGTATGCTTGAGTTGAGTTTGGGTCTTATCTTTAGATTCTAGTGAAAAACTTGAACTGCATTGCACAAATACTTGAGCTAAAAATTTAATAGAATCTTATTGTGACTCACCAAAAATGCTGCAACATGAGAGCTTATAAAATCATTTGATGCCATGCAATGTTTCCAAAAAATGTATATAATTTAAAATACAATGTTTCAACAGTTTCTAATGATTGTTTTCTTCATTTAACTTGTTTTTCCTCAGGTGCAAATGGACTAAGACGTCGAGGCCGTCAAACGTATACCCGCTACCAAACATTGGAGCTGGAGAAGGAGTTTCATACAAATCACTATCTGACGAGAAGAAGGCGGATAGAGATGGCCCATGCCCTTTGTCTAACGGAGCGACAAATCAAAATCTGGTTCCAAAATCGAAGGATGAAGCTTAAGAAAGAGATTCAAGCCATCAAGGAGCTAAACGAACAAGAGAAACAAGCCCAAGCTGCCAAGGTTGTACTTCATGGGGTTGGGGATGGCCAAAACTAACAGGCAAATTTTAGGGAGAAATTTAATACTATATGTATATAAAGCTAAGAATGGAGATTCAGAACAATTTATTTCTGAGTAACCAAAACTCAAAAAAACATGTATACAATTTGAGAAGAACATTTTAAGATATTCGAAAGAAGTTTTGAAAAAAACAAGATGTTCCATCAAAAAAATCAAAGCAAAAAACTTTCAGCACGATGTTTTTAGCGGCAGCAGATGAAGATACGGTTTCAGTAAAAAAAAAAGAATCAGTACTCTTCTATATATATTGTTATTCTAATAGTAACTTTACCTTAAAAATATACAACTTAATCTTATATTATATTATGTATGATGTGTAAAATGTAATTGTGTTTTAACCGTACATTTTTGAAATATTGTATTTGACTTATTATTATTATACTTCAGTAGTGGTAGTAGTGTGGTAATATGATGATGATGATTGATGATCGATATCGGTCTAATAATGAATGGATATAATGATCTGCATTTAGACAGTGTGAGATTGAGCAAATCAAATTTTTCTCTCTCGTTTTGTGGGAAAAAAGTAATTTTCAATCAAGTATTTAAAAAAACGAAACATTTTTGTGTAAGACATACATAAAATACCTACTGTTGTAAAGTTGTACATTATATTTAAGAGATTTTTAAAACATGTACTTCCATATTGTCATTTCGAGATAGACAGTTACGTTACAACCATACATACAATACTACTACATGCATTAAGATATACTATTCACAAATTTACTTAAAAAAAATAATAATTATTCTACTATTTAAGTAAAAAGTACTCTCCTACTTAATTTTTTGATGTATACGTGTAAAACAACCTCCTCCTCCTTCTTGTACCAGTTCACAACTACAAAAAAAACGTACATTTTAATGATACTGATACTGGTCTGGTATATTGGTCAATCTACAATACTACTATTGAATAATAATATTAATAATCTATAAAAGCATTAGTTTTTTGAGCAACCTAAATTACTACGTGGATAAGTATATAGTTAGCAAAAAAAATTGTTTTGAAGATAAGGTTTTAGAAAGAGATTCGTAAAAGAAAAGTAATAATAATACAATTTTAGTTCCTGCCAAACATCTCCAAGTTTCTCCCTCCTTCTTCATCCAGCCTGTAATAACATACATAAAATGAAAACATCCTTCAACATTGGAACCGCAGAAATAAAGAAAAAGAAAACTCTTCTTGGACGGACACAATCCTGACTTCAAGACACCTACACAAAAAAATTCTTCAAGAGACAACGAAAATGAATGGACAGTTTTGCAACTGATTTGAGCGGTAAGTACTAATCTGCCAATATTGCTAATTCTCATTTACATAAGAAATCACACATTGACACATACATCAAGTCAAGTGCATTTCATTGCGGATGCGAAATACATAACATAGCAAAAGTATGACACAATAAAGTCATTTTGAGTAGGAAAGTAGGGACATAAAAAACAAATTGTTACAAAGCGTTCAATTAACTAGCTTGTTGAGCAAGAGCATAATAATATATCCTATAGACCTTTAGAGTTTAGATCCGATGCAAAATGATGAAGACTGTGTGGAGAGGAAAGCAAAAGTAGTACGTTTTTAGATAGATGTGAAGAGTAGCTTTGCGATTTTCAGTTGCAATATTATGTTGCAATCCCGGCGTCTCTCGTACGTACGTATGTAGTTGTTCAACCCTCTTTTTTGCACGGTTGATGGAATCATTTAAAAGGAGTAAAAGTCTTGGTGTAAGTGATTTGAGTGCGTTGTAAATGCCACATAACAATTTTCATGAGTATAATTTTTCTCGGCGGTAGGAGCTCTGAGTATAGAGCAGAAAAGAGAGAGAGTGGTGGTGACTAGACTATTATAGAAAGGAGCGATGCATATAGTCAATGTAGTGTATTATATAGTCTTACAACTTTTACTGGAGCATAAAGAAAATATGTACCTATATTGTTATGTATATATAGGCAGAGAGGACGAGAAGCATAATATTTATTGCAAAGTGTAGTGATGCACATGTAATGTTTCTTATATATATATATATATATGTATATATATTTCTCGGCGAAATAAAATTGATGTTGGGCTGGTACTACTTCGTCTACTTATACCCTTTTTATATTATTATCCTCCTGGTGGTATGTTATGTCGGTCGCACTTTTAGATGCATTTACAAGAAAATATTATGCATTTATTTTTCTCTTGTGATCCTACATCCAACATAACATCGCAATCGCATGCAGAAGTATATATATAGATTTTGGAATATTCTAGCTGAGATGCTATAACTATACCATACGCATTTAACTGCAGATCCTCCACCACCATTACAACATAATGTATAAACTTGCACGAATCTCAACTTGACTCGCTTCTCTCTTCAGTCTCTCTCCCGTTTGTCCCGACCTTTTATTTTATGATTACGATGCGATGTGGCATCACATTTTCAAAACCTCAACATCAGCCAACGGAGTTATACCACTAAACCAAACCAAACCAAAAACTCCACTACTACTGGCTCGGTCTCTTTCTTTTTTTCACGGAAGTACATATACGTGAAACCAACCCAGACCAGGTTGGAATTGGGATTGCAAAAATACTTTTTATTGTATTGCATATTCAATGATTCAATGCTGCTCGAAAAAATCGCACTTTTACAAGAAGGAAAGTATGAACAAACTTACAAGCTTTTTAGAATCACAAAAAATAACCAAGTTTGCAAAAGCAAAAGCAACCTGGCCTTGTGTGCACAGACAGGCTATAGAAATACGCATAAACGAAGAAGTTGTCATGACCAGACGGAGGAAAGTGTTTTTTCTGCAGGTCCCTTGCAAGTTCTAGTGTGCAATGATATATAAAAACACTTTCGAATGCCGGCATAGTAGCGTACTATTAGACTCTAGACTAGTGCAAGAAAAGTAAGTAGCACCAGCAATAGCAATTCAGCTACCAAAAGTCCCATTCCAAAAATCTCTACTTTTGCTATTTCATGCCCCTTCGTCTCCTCTCTCTCTCTCTCACTCTCTTTCTTTCTCTCCTCTTTGTGTTCTCTCATGGAGCTTTTATTATCTTTTTACTAGCAATAAACTTGATTGACTATGTAAACAAGTTGTAAAATGAGTAATCAAACTTTTCATTCCGTTTGCTTTTCCACTATATTTCTCTCTCTCTTTCTGCACTTGTTCTTGTTCTTTCCGTGTCTTCAACGGCTACATTGCATGCACTCTTTATACATTTTACATGTCATGTAAAGTGTGATGTACCTAGATTACATAACGTTTATGAAGATATGTTGTAAGATTACACTATGATGATCTCTTTTATGGTCGCTAACATTTTTTATATAGGCTAGAACTCATAGTCTAACAAGAATCCTCACTTTGAGTGGTGATGTGGTGGTGTGCATGCTAAATGTTTTATTTATGGAATTGTTACTAAATCGAGTTGTAATGTGAGATATGTGCGTGTGTACGCTACTGTGCTGTGGAAGAGAAGTACGTAACAACGTAACGTAATGTACTATCATCACATCACTACCACCAAAATGCCTACACGCCTCGCCGATTTTGACTGCACATAAATTGCGATTTGTTATCTTTCGCATTGGAGATCATATTACGTTTTATGGATTCCCTATCTCTAATTGACATTAATTAGCTATTTACTTTGTCATTAAATTCTCGGAATGCAGATAAGATGAAACACCACCACCTAAACCAAACCAATCAATGAATTAGGCAAGAAGTCCAACGAACCAAATAAATGGCTTTATGACTTGATTGTATCTTCTTGAACCTTTACGTTATGCGTCAAAAGTAAAGATGTGCCGAAAGAGATGGCACGATCATGTACTTCCAACTTTCTAGGAGAAATTTACCTTTTTATGGGTTTTTGGGCTGGTGTTGGAAACGTCAACCATAACAAAGCAAAAGAAGCATTTTGTCGTCCACTATGGGGAAATGATTTTGGGTTTTGTTGTTGCTCATGCAATGCATCTACAATCTACTTACATAACATAACCCAATAAGTTTCTCTTCCCTCTGGAATGAAAAGAGAGATCTTTTATGCCATCTGAGCTACTATAGATTGTACTTCATTTCAATGACTTGTTTACGATCTTCTCACAACGAGTGAGCCACTTGGAGTGTATCAGGGTCGTAATGCCTTTAATTTTTATTGCTGTCTCACACTCACGTTTCTCATACAGCTTCAAAATGTATCCGTAAAAATGTACTCATGTTATTTAAAGGTCATGAACATGATACAGAGTCATTCAATTTTTTATGGGAGCTTATTCAATGTTTTTGCACTCTGGAATTGCTTATGGTTAACTAATTTTGTCACATTATATAAACTGCATTTGGAAACAACAGAGTTATGCAACTGCATTTCCCATGCCATTTCAAGTCAACCTTACGCACCTTTTTAGAAGGTGGTATCCAACGGAATATGGGTGTTTCTTCCAGTGTAGGAATACATATTACGTCATTAATGACGTAATAACTTTTGAGTAGACTACTACTATATGATGGTCCGTATGTTTTGTATTGCAGTGCAGTGGCAGTGGCAGTACCCTTCAATGAAAGTTTTACGAGGTGTTATGTTCCAAATGAAATGTATTCTACATGCTGTATTTTATTAGGCTGTAAAAAAGTATACCCCCAGCTTAGCATGATGTGATGTGATGGATATTAAGGATAATGTGTAGCACAACACACAACATCATACACATATAGAGTATACTTCTCTCCGTGTACCGCCAGCTAAAATGCCCTCAACCAAAAATCCACTCACATCCACACAGTCAGTTTCACTTTCAGTAGTCATTCAGATATTATCGCAGTTTATGAGCAATAACGGTCATAAATGTAACAATAAACTCATACTAATTTGCTCAACTCATTCACTCAAACATTTAGAGTATATACGTTTTGTCTCGTGTTGCGGTGCCACAACAAGTGTAAAAAGTGAATAAACATAATAGTATAGTACAATACAGAGATATAATATGTATCATATTATTCTCATCTCACAGACAGTCAGTGACATTTACTCAGCAATTTCACTGTCTGTGCACATTTTTGCACCATAAATATGTTATCAGGGATATCAGATAAACCTCAAATTTCAAGCATCCTTCCAATCATCATCATCAGCATCGTCAAAGGCTACGGAAAACACTTATCACAAACATTTTATTCTATTACACTCAATCATTTTGGGATAATGCCCTTGATGCTCATCCAATTCAATTCAATGTATGTGAGATTCTAATCAAATGTTTGACTTTTTCTTTGACTTTCAGGTTGCAAAAATGGATTCTCCTTCTGGACTTCTTACTCTCTTCACACCAACCTCTACCCTCTCTCTATCTCTCTTCCTCTACTCTGCAATCAAGTAAAAAAAGTTAAATCCAGGTAACTCACTTGGTTTTCCTGGAACCATCATTTAACGAAAATGTGTAAATTACAGATATGGATAGTAATATGCATCCTGTTTCATCGTTCGGCTAATATCGTGTGAAAATTATAACAAATAATGATAATTGCAGCACACACATACACACACAAAAAAACACGTAACATAACTATGAAAAAGAAACATTATACATGCAATTAAAGTATGAGTCTACTACTACCGTAAGTACACGTTTTAAACCTATGAAACCAAAACGGATGAAATATTCTGTACCAACAGTATACGATAAAAATATACGATTTCTCTTTATATACATTTATTGTTACAACTAAAATGTTAATGGTAGGGTAAGAAAAGAAGTGAGGAATGAAAAATGAAAGAGTACTAATTTTTATTTAAGGGAGTATATTTAAAAACGGTTGATATATAAAAAAATGGGAGGATGACATAAATACATGTAATAATAATAAAAATCATACTACTATTAACACAGCAGACGTAGGATGAGATTAAGATAGAAAAGCATATAAAAATAACTACTTTAATAGGCAGGAAAAAAGTTTCATTGAGCAAAAAGGAAAAAAATTAAAAAATGGTATACCATAACTTTTAGAGCTGTGTCATGAATTACAGAAATAGTAGCGCCATTATTTTTTGTAGCTAGCCAATATAACGCATTTGATGATGATGATGATGATAATGATGATGTAGGGCATTAGTTTTATGATGGAGAAGGGGGATTTGATTATGGAAGCTGTGAGAATATAATTATTTTGTATTATAGCTGTTTGATTCATAACGATTCACTTTGGAACAAAAAGTCAAAATCTATTATTGAGGTCGAACAGGAAGTGCAGATTTTTATGTTGATTATTATATACTGTATACGAAACGATACGATTTTTTTGCAATATTGCAAATTTTTTTGCCAGTTTAAATAGGTTCCTGAGCTGTGGTTCAATTCGCACTTATGAAATAATCCTTTTCTCATTGCATTGCCACAATTTTTAGTCTCAAAAGTATACGATTTATCCCTTTACAAATTAATTAATGTTGAGAATGATGAGGAAAGGTTCTTTTTGAGTGGAGTGAGAGTAAGCACAAAAAGTGCAGTTCACAATTATTGGCAAATTTAATGTTCCTGATTGAATGCGATTTTTGCAAAGTTTTTCTTAGAGAAATTGATGTAAAACGGCAATCGATACAAACGACATACACACATGGCAGGCGAAATTATAGTGTAAAGTAAGATGATATAGCTTTATTCGTAAAATGGAATACCGATAAAGTTGATTTTAACATACATTCGTATTAATTATATGCTACACTGCTATTAGTATTTACTACAAGCTACATTTTAAGCCAGTGACTTTAAGTGACAAAAAAACCAACATGAAATGTACGTATACGGTTATGTGGATACCAGTGCTTATATGAATATAATATATTAGTATGTAAATTATAGAGTTTTAAATGTAGATGAAAAATTAAGGTAATTATATGAACAGATATTAAGATCGGTAATAAACCTAAAATATTATATGATACAAAAACAAAGGCAGTGTACAGAATCGATCAGATTTCATCAAGAGTCAGAAAGAAAATTTTTAACTGAACATCTCAAGTTATAAACATAATGTGTGTTAATCAATCATCAAATCTCAAAAAACAAAAAAGGTAGTTTGCATGAACGAGCATGAGCATGAGCAGCAATATTGATTGGTATTAGTAGTGCGCATGATTTAAACGTGAATTATTGGCATCTAAAGG
Source organism: Orchesella flavescens (assembly GCA_964034955.1). NCBI lineage: Eukaryota > Metazoa > Arthropoda > Collembola > Entomobryomorpha > Orchesellidae > Orchesella > Orchesella flavescens. The sequence goes on from OZ035954.1 coordinate 17,680,767, forward strand.
TTTTGACAAATGTACAAACACTCTCAAGCATTATGGTTGACAAAAGTATTCTTAGCTCTAATTTTTGTTACTCCTTCAAAAACTCAACGGAAAGGGGGTGTTATCTCATTGGCTTGCAATATGGGGGTCTGGCATTGGTCCTGCCCACCAAACCAAAATACCAGCGCATCAGATTCTAATTTTAGATTCGGACATACTTAAAAAAAATACTTAAAAAAGGTGTACCTGCTTTTTAGCTGGCAACTTGTTAAATTGTGTCATTATTTGTGATTCTGTTCTTATAATTACGTTATTTGTTTCGTTGTAGAGTTCATCGTGAATGTAGTCAGTTGACTGAAATCCGAATTCAGAAGGGGCAATACATAGAAAATACTTATAATTTTACTCGTTAGTTGATTTATTATTAAAACTTAATCTCAAAGACGATCCAATCCAAACTACTTACAACTTATCATCTGGCATGGCATTTTTTTAAATGTAGATACAAAAATATTTAGCATAATAATTTTATTATTGAAGCATTTAAAAGCATGTTATTTTTAGGAGAAAAAAACGGTCCATACGTTAGCAACTTCACACATTTTGCTTACCATGTTCCCTGAACTGAAATGCAAATGTATACGAGTACATCTCCACCTAGATGAGTAAATCAGCGTGCGAGAGTACAAACTTTCATTGATCTTATTTAACTGTTTTCAACATCTTTCAGTAGCATTAATTAACTACCTACCATTACTATTCTGACACTGGTTTTTAGGAATATATAACTTTTTCCAGAATTGCTAATAGATCACCAACCACACCACCTTTATAACTTATTTGTAGAAAAATCTTTACGCTGAACCCCACTTTTGAAATTGTCTAAACAGCCAGTGATATATAACATACGAATCTCTTCTAGATGTTTATCGTATCGTAACAGTAACTCGAACGGTGTCAACATGCAAGTTTAAAAACTTTTTATTTAGTTTTAGTAAATTACAATGGTTTTAAATCCGAATTTGTATTTACGCCAATATTATCTTTAATAGCTTTTAATATTATTTAATTATAGATTATGATTTTAGTACTAAGTTTTATTTTTAAGTTGTTACGAATTTCGAACAATTTTTGTTTGTGTGTAATAAAAAGAAACGCTGCTGGTAATTGTACCACTATACTTTACTGTTTTAAGCTTTATCACAATTATTAAAATTGTTCTTTTTAATAATGTTGTATACGATTTTATTGTTACTATTATTGTTTTTTTCACAAACACAATTTTATGATTTTACGTACGAACGTACTTCGACGAAACAATTTTTTAGCTTTATTCTTGTATTTCATTGTGTGTATAGACCTTGAGAGTACATTTTAAAAAAAATCAAATTCATTATTATTCATGATGATAAACATGTATACGTAATATATATACCACTGTAAATTTTATGTAGAGAGACGGACACACAAGAAGCAACTTAAAAACAACCGTATACAATTTTACTGTTTTTTGTTATTATTACTGCTGCAAATGTATACTATGTGAAACATGGAGTAATTTCGGATCTTATAAGTTTCCGACATGAAATCAAAGATGTAATTATTATATTATTATTATTATTGTATTGTTATTTAGTATGATTGCATTATATTATTATTATTATTATTGCTAATATTAAAAGTTATTGATACTACACAAAAAACTACACTCGAGAAGAAAAAATGATCTTAAATGTTTTGAGAAAAGAGTTGAATGAAGGTGAGAAATGAAATTGATTGACATCAACGAAAAAAAGTAAATGATGTTGTGTAATACTAATATAAATAAGGATAATGGATACTTCTACGATGATTCTTACAACATACCGTTAAATGTATTGTACTGTGAACTGTGACTTTTGACTGTATGATGTCTGATTTAATGGATTCCCATTAAAACTTGTAGAAAATATGAAGCTTGGTCTTACATTTATTGGTTTTTATTTCTCATGTAATTTTTTTTAAATTCTCTTGCAAAAAATTAGAGCTGGAGCATTGATTTCATTTTGCATACTCGCTGAGCCATTATTGCATACGTTTGCTTCTACTACAATATTTTATTAGTGATTAATAAACTAAACTCCTACATAGGTATATCAAGGAATTGTAGTGAGCTATTACCATTAAACACTGCAAGGACTCATCATTTAACTTTCCTTTCTACATTCCATTTAACTCTGGTCTGGATAAGATTCACATTTATGAGAGTAAGAAAGCATACAGTTGCAACAAGACATGAACAAAACGAAGCAGTTGCTGCTGCTGCCGTCCTTTCTATTACGCGTGAACTAGAGGATCCCAACTGGGAGCTCGAGCAAACAACAGGGGACGCCTACCTTTTGGGTAGCCAAAGAACGGAACGTGACTTGAGCTTGCATGCATTTCCTGCTCGTTGTTGCCAACTTTACGATGCTAGTTTCATTGGGGAGCTGAAGTAGGGAATCAAGAGAGTATTCATACGCTCCATTCACAATTTCGTTGGTCATATAAATATCCTCCAATAATAAAGTGTTGCGTTTCATGACTCATTTATTGGTTCGAGATATTATAAAGCTACGGAGTTGTTGTGACGATGGGAAATCTAAACGTGTTCTTTACGCTGGAGCTCTAATAATGTATTTATAAATTGCACAAGTCTGTTCATATTGCATTTCCTATGAAGTTTATCCTATCAAGTATGTTATCTATAATAGACTATTAAGGATTGATTTAATGACAATTTTTATATTTGCAGTGAATTAGAAGTACACAAGTTTCTCATGGAATTTATATCCAGTGAGTTTCATGCGTTCTAAAAAAATTTTGTCTGACCACATAATTCTGGAGTTACTCATGCGTGAATTTACAAGATGATTGCATTTACACATAACTTAAACGCGTACAAGCTCTGTTCTACCTCTACCTACAGACCGATGTAATGCCAAAAATTTAAGCGTCCATATATAATTTACCCTGTTACAACATGTGCGTTTCAGTGGTTTCATCTATCTTTTGTTAATGATCTCCTAGTACAAAAATATTTCGATAGCCATATTTCAAGTATTTACAAAACAATTTAAGCTAGTATTGAAAAAAATATAAATAGGAGTTACTTATTCGTTGTACTCAAACGTACTGACCAAAATGTAAAAAAAATGACCGAGCTGATCTTTAATTTTTGAGGTTTTTGGTCTCAAATCATTCTTTAAAGTAGTGTTAATACAAATATTTTCTGTTACCAGTATTATAGACATGTAAATACTTACATTACGATATCACACATTTAGAATTTTTATTTTTAGCCCACATACAGTGAAAATCATATAGTTATACTACTATCAAATACAAAAAGTTCAAAATTTAAAAGTACAGACTCTTCCCGATTTAGGTGAAAACCCTGAATTGGATCTTTGAAACAATCATTTTAAAAACAAACGTATCAAAAACACAAATGTCTTTTTACTTACAACAATACGTAATATAATATGTAATACAAAAAGGCATGTATAGTATCAATGCATGATATTTTATAGGGGTACAATAAATTCTTTCACATACATCAAATGCGAATAAAAATGTCCGACTTGAGCATTAACTTAACACTCATAGTGTGGCAATGAGTGAAGTAAGACATCAATGAAAATTTTCAAACTCAATTTCCATCAAAATACAGTCTTCCCTCCAATCTCTGGAATACCTTTATTTCCCCTCAATCCCCCGAAGGAATCCCCTCCCTCCCTTTCCCAATTTTTTTTTGTAAATCCAGAGGATCCAATAAGAAATAGCCGAGGAAGCAACTTTTTTCATCCGTTTTATTTTCTGAAGATTTATTTCTTTTTCGAAAAAACTCATTTTCTTCCATTCTCCTCTCAACCATTACAGCCCACGAGTTTCTTTTTTTTCTGGAGATGTGTACATTTTATATGGAACCAAAAAGGCGTAAGAGTTACATTACATCATGGTTGGAGATACCAAAAAACTTGGAACTTACTTTCTAACTGTAACAAAAGCAAAAGTGCAGGCAAAAAAAGGTCTGTTTCAACTCGACTGAGCAAAGTAAGCAAACAGCGGAGAGAAGAAATGCTTGTCATGAATGTTAGAAAAAGATAGGAAATAGTAGCTCACTGCGAGAGAGTCTTTTTTTTCAAAAAAAAAAGTATAGAAGTGGTTGGCAGAATGTTGAATCACAGCAAGCAAGCAGCCGTCTTGTTCCATTCTTCTTGCAGTGAGTTGCGACTTTGGAATTACGGAATCCCAAAAGAAGTATTTTTGTCCTCAAAAAAGGATTCAAAAAGAAGACATACTAGGAGAGGAAGCAAGAAAGGAAAAAAACGAGAGAATATCTGCTCCCAGTTCACAATCATTTTATCCATATAAAGCACCCATCCATATACAGCTTTTCCTATGCATCACATCACAACACACGAATAATATTGTAATACTACTTTCCTAGATACACGATGATTTTTTTTCTTCTCTCTTGGCTGAAACAACTTCAGCATCAACGGACCAAGTTTTCTATTCCCACTCAGTCTCTCTCTCTCTCTCTCTTTCTTTCTCTAGTCTAGTCTGCAGGCAACTTCCGGAGAAGCAAAGACTTGTGAGTTGTTTAGATTAGGAAAAGTGCTCTGATGATGACTCTATCTTTTATACGAGCCGACTAGTCGTCTTACGACCGCATTCGCAGCTACTTAAAAGCAGTGAAAGTAGACATATATTTACTAACTTAAAAAGTAGAGTAGTAACTCAAAAGGAGAAGGAAAAAAGTACAAAGTAAGCAAACAAGTCGGGATCGGAGGTATAATGCATAGCATGGCATGGCATAGCGAAGCGGAATCTACTATAGAATAGGATAGGATAAGATGAGCTTATGTTCCCAGCAACAAACACTTGCGATGATGATAATACTACTTGTGATGATGATGATGTGACGCTTCTAAGCAAGGAATTCAACCTCCACCAGGAAAAAAAGGATGGATGAATGTTTATACTATTTACACTAACTTAAACTTTCTTTCTCCCAAGCACAAGTCCTTTTCTCTCTCGAGTGCTTGTGAGTAGTATGGATATGGATATATATGTATATATGTTGTATACATGGACAGCAATAATAACATCACAGCCACTTTTACAAGTGTGAGCAAAGCTACTACTGGCACTACTTTTAGTTCTACCTTGAAACATTTCACTAAAAGTTGAATGAGCTTCTTCAAGAATACAGAAAAGAAAGCAGGAGAGAAGAAAAAGAAAAAAACGCCTTCATTTTCTTTATTTGACCCTTGAGTCTCATAAAAGCATTACTCCGTGACCAACAAAACGTGTTTTCAGAAATTTTAGTTTTTTTTCCTTCTTTCTTTCCTCCTTTTACTTCTCTCTATTGTTGTTGTACATTTACAGAAAGTGTGTGTGTATATGCATATACCTACGTGAACATACGAAATCTATGTATATTTAACAAAAAATATATATGCTTGACTCAGCAATAAACGGAAGATTGTGTGTATGTAGCAATGCAGCGTGCTTTTATACAAATACAACTGTTTTATAGCTGCTCAGCATCTATCTATCTTTCTGTTTTACAATATACAGGTTGTTTGCTTGATGCATCATGTTGATACTTTGTGAAATTATTGTTATTTGATGGTGTGTACCTCTTTGCCCTCGATTATATTTCAAAACATTATTCATTAAAAATGCTCTAATTGTAAAACACAAGCTTAAATTTTAACTTAGGCATGTGACTACAAGGAATCTAATCCTTTAAAAATATTCCAATTTCAGTTGAACGCTGGTAGTGGAATTTAATTTGCTAAACATAAAACTGAACTTTTGTTGACCAAGATTTGTTATAGTATCTTCATTTCTGTGTGTAAGTTTCTCCAATTGGATTTTGCAGCTTTTGCGCTTCGTTGGTCATGTTCCTACATGGACCTCTTTTAAATCTTTGAATGCCTACAACTTTAAATTTATCAGAGATCTTGCTTTTTGAAGAAAAAAAACTTGACGTTTTTTATACTTAACATGATGTATAATTCAGTCAGTGAGCGGAGCCCAAACTTCCCTCTTATTACTTCCACAACATGGTCTTATCAGAGGAGCGCAGTCATGCATTGCAATACGACAAAGGATTTTTTCGCTAATGCACTAAATCCTTGATAGATAGCCTGAAACTGGAGAGAGGAAAAGAAGATTTACTATTTTAAAAATACAACTTAGGTATATTATATGTCTACTGCCGCACTGATACTTGCTACTCATCCCAAACTTCTGTGTATATATGTCTCCATGATTCTTTTTATCATAAGGGGGTACGAAACGTAGAGAGATGATTCTATAACGTGTAGGCTAATGCGATATAAATACCTCCTCTTGTGTGTGTGTGTCGTATCTCAAGTAACAGACAGGGAAAAGTTATTATTCCACGAATTCTTTCCTATCTATAAGCATATGACACTGAATTAACAGCACCAATATGGGGAGATTGGATGTAAACTATCTAGGATAGGGCATGTAATATAATGGTAGTTGCTGGAAAAATATGAAAAAAAGTCAGAAGCAAATGGTCGTGGAATGCCCTCCAGAACTAGAGTCGGCCTTCACTTGTTCTCTTTAGCGAGAGAGAGAGAATGTTTTTTTCTTCCTCGTGTCTGAGTATTTTACATGACTCCATGCATTTACTATATCCTCCGTAAGACAAAGACAGATAGCCAAGATGTAATAACTCAAAGACTCAAAGAAGCCTTCTTCAAAAAAAAGAGCAGCTTTTCAAAAGCAATGAGAGGATCTAGTGATATTATTATGCAAAGTAATATATTTGTATGCGTAAATGTGTGTACTCTATTCTAGCTGAAGTAGAGTTCAGTATGTATCTACAATCTATACTTTTCACATAATATTATGAAATTTCAAGCCTGTTAGACGTTTAAACTTTTTATATATTCCTTGTCACGTCTCTCCAGAGAGATTTTTTACATCAAGGAAATGGAGAACGAGGCGAAAAAAAATTAAAGACTTTTCGAGATTTTTGCGTCTCCCAAAGAAGAGAATGAACATGAAGGAAACGTGAGGAAGCAAAGCAAGATGTATGTACGTATCAATCTTTATATCCATATATTCATAGTTACTCAAGTCAGTCAGCTTGCACTATGATCTCAGTGAAGAAGATGAAGAAGAAAAGAGTTGTGCAAAACCAAAAACCACGCTATTATTATTACAAAAAGGTAAAAATTTCGTTCTCACAGGGTATAAAAGCAAAGAGTGTGAGCTGCTTGGGATTTTATCCTTTTCAAAACATCGTAAATTGTGCAAGATGAAAATGAAATGGTAGAAATACACGCAAAAAGCAGAAAAATGCATAGAAAAGTCATACTCATCCTTCCCTTATAGTTTTAGCTTAGCTAGTTGTCCCTATATGTATGTGTACAATGCACTCATGATACGAAAAGTTGTGAAGCTAAAATACAACGTAAACTTTTGCCGGTGGAATGAATCAGATTCCTAATGTAACCACATCGTTAAGGGGATTAAATTGCAGATTAAATTGCCTTCCTACAATTTATCTATGTGCCTAGAGCATGTGTACATAATATGCACATACATAGTACATGTTGCAGATCTATCTACACCACACTTTTGCGTCTCCTACCTGATAACGGGCTGGAAAGCTCATGTACGCACTTTTGATGTATCCTATACATGATGTTTATCTAGGTTTTAGGCTTATTAACCAAACATTTCTCAAAGAGAGTAGTATATACCTGTTCCTCTTTGCCTGTGAATATCTCTACTGATATACCCATGCAGCAGCAGTGTATGTGTATGCATTCAACAATTATTATTAAGTCAAAGTCTACATCCAATCCAGGAAAGCCCGTATGAATATCTATCCATGTACATTTCATGAGTGAACAACTTGATTAGAAATGGTGATCAAATTAACCTCTTACCTCATCAGAGGATCACATCACATACAATCCAATTACAAGGAGAGATACATGCCATTATTCCATTCCATTCCACTTCCACCCTCTCCGTTGTGAGTGAAAACAAAGCATGTAAGCGAGAGAACTCAACTCAAAAGTAAACGCTTGTAACTTGTAACAATCGACTTCACAGTACCAAAACCAAAACCAGTGCATTTGCACATGAAAAACAAGGAAAAGGAACATTGCAATAAATATCACATTAATTCACTCACAACAAGACCGCCTATGCGATTGAGAAGGGAACTAACTAACTGAATTTCACTGTTGTACACCTATCACTCACTCACTGCATTGCTTTTCGCTTTCACTGCTTCACACAATATATTTGGTGTATCGACAAAAAAAAAGACGACAATAATTTCAGCTTGAGTGAGTGTTCCCCTCTTCCCTCGCTCCTCAATCAAATTGTAGTATAATGTAGTAGTACTCACTCGTTGGATCTACTTCTATTAGCTCTCTTCTTGATTGGATTTAATTTGCCTTGATCCAATTACTTTGATGTGGTGTGGTGGTGGTGGCACTGGCACCACACCACAAGTGGATCAGAATAAACAACTTTTCAGATAATTTTATTTCATTACACTTGAGCTACTTGCTTACTAATTCCATTGTGAATCTTGAGATAACTACAGGAGCAAAATCAGAAATCGGAGCTGTTGCAGATATGCAGAGCAGCTTTAAATTGTACACAGCATAATATGAAACTCTGATTACAACTGATGGATTGGTAAAACGTGATGATGAAAATTGAGCAACTTTCTGACACTGCTCTACTTTCCATCACTTTTTACAAAAGACTGAGCCTTGACATAGGGAAATGAGGTGAAGCTGGGATTTTTGTTTAAAAAATTCAACTGAACAATTAGCCCACCATAAAAATAGTGCAGTAAAAAAAAACTTTCAAGCTAACAAAAGCAGTTGTAAAAAAACGTAAAAAGCCCACTATTTGTAAAAAAAAAGATAGCCAGAGTCCAGATCAGATAGATACCTACAAGTCTTACCTGCAGGTCCCCATAAAAAGAGAGAAAGGAAGCATCGTAAAAAACCAAGTCGGAAGCATTTACAACACTAATTTTGTAGTATATGAGTGTTTTGTAAAGAAAAGGTATGGTAAATATATGCAAGCATGGTGTCCTGTCCACTTCCTTACACAAATAAAAATTCAAAAGGTTTTATGATCCTATTATATTGGTTCATTGTACTACTACTGTACGCTACTCCATCTCATCTACTTTTGTATACTTATATATCAGCGAAAATATATCTGTTCCGTTTGTTTGGTGAAGAAAACGAGGTTGAGGAGAGCTCGTAACTTTTTTTAGGACACGGCAATAATAGGCTTACTTAAGGTCACTCTCGTTTTTTAGTTGTAAAAAATGACAATCAACTGCTTCTCAGCTTCCTCCTTTCCGTTTTTACTTCTCTTCTCTTTTTTCTTAGTTTATAGCCCCTTCAATCAAGAGAGTGAAACAGATAATGGGCTTCAAGCTAGGAAGGAGCCTTTGGTTGAGTCAGAAAAAAAATAACAAAATCGAAAGTAAAAAGAAAAGGTGCAATGAGAGCAATAATACTGGCTTGACACCCAGATAATACTTTTTGAAGCTGAGGAAGCAAAACCTAGTCCCATTTTTATGATGATTTGGGACTTAAGTCGAATGGAGCAACACTAACAAGAAATAAAAAAGGAAAAGGAGTAGTTTTGAGAAATGGAACAATATTGGAGTGGAGACAAGTAAAAAGTCGAAGCATTTTATTATTATGTTTGCTGCTACAAGTATACCAATAAGTACCTAAACATAATGGAAGAACATGTCATAAGTAGAATTTGGTGGGCTGTAGAAAGTTTTGAAGCTAAGTAATAATAATCCTATGAATATGTTTGAGTCATATAAGTTTTTTTTTATTTGAAAAAAAAATAAGGAGTAGGGTCTCCTCTACTTCTCCTCTTGTCAGTGTCTTCTTTCAATTGCTTTTTAAGCTCATTTTGTGGTCGAAGAAAAGTGTGCGTTACGTTGCTTTTTACTCTTGTTTTAGGAAGTTATTACGTCACATTTTCAGCACGAGAGAAGAAGAAGAACACTTCTATCATTCACGGTGCTCATTCCATCCTCTTAAAACGGATAGGGAGTTAGAGTATTAATGCATCGGAAGCATATGGATATATGTGTGTATATACTCCAAACTCTACTTTGTATACGGAAGCTTTGGCTAAAACCAACCACTGAAGCAGAAGATTATACCCAAGTTTATGACCCCAGATGATTTTATTGCACTTTTACTTTAGTTTTATTACATCACGAAAAAAAAACGGACTCAATTGCATCAATGTAATGTGTGTTATGGTATGTGCGTTACCCCACTTCCTTCACGCTGTATAAAGGGAATAAGAGGGTGAAGGTGAAGAAATACGGAGGAGTTAGGTCGTTCTCCTTCGTATTATGAAGTTTGAACTTGAGTTTAATAAAGTCATGAATGGGAAAGAAGACTGATTGATAGAATACTGATGCTGATGCCACAAAACTACCCAACTTATTACGATATCTGAAATTACATATGTATACATATATCGGAGATCGAAGTACAATGACATTTTTAACCTATGTCTGATAGCTATATACAGTACCGTAAATTACTTGGAGAATACTGGAACAGCAGTGGATGCAGCAAATGGGATCCATAAAAAATAACTGTTGTCCTTTCTTCTATAATAAAAACAAAACTTTAATTATACATGTGAGGGTGGTGCAATAAAAGTACAGTTTGAAAATAACGGTACAGTTTTTTTGTCTCCCTATTTTTTAAAGATTTCCAAGATCTATCTCAGACAGGTCGTTGCTACTTCGTTTGGGATGAAATGAAGTCTCTTCCTTCTTCAGCATCACGTCACTGCATTGCCAGGGATCCATCTCATCGTGAGTACGTTTTTCCCGTTGCAGTAGTACATCATCGGAAGAACACCCGGATTTCGTGTGAACGCGAACGTTCTGAAAAAAAAAATAAAGTAAAAATATATATTATTACCAAGTGCTTCCAATAATGTTATCTCTACAATGTGCGAGGAAGCAAAAGATATCAATTTGGAACTTGAAACCAGAAAATAAGAAACAAGCAGAATATCATAAATTTTTGAAGTATGAAAAATTTGTGGGAACTTGCCACCTGAAATTGACTGCAATATATGGATATTACTAGTTTTGTGTACACAATACTACTGCTGTCGTCTCAAAGATAGTAGAGTTGGTTTCAAAAGCAAAAATTTAGGTTTCATTTCACTGTATGTGTACGTGTGGCAGGAAGATTCACACATCAACCGTAACAATAGTTTTTTGGAAAATTTAGGAGTGGTCAATTGTATGATGGGAAAGGAAAATAAATCATACAACCGTATAATGGAAACCTTACAAACCTTGTAATTCAATCTATTCAATCTTATGCTGAGATAACTACATTTTCGTTTAATTCCAAATCTTTTTTCTCAAAACGAAACAACTTCTGGGCATCTTCCTCATGCCTAATTCATAGCATTATTACAAATGTGTATTTGTGCATAGCGTTTGCGTTGGCACTACGTATTCTTCCTTTTCTACGAGTCCAAAATTCGGCAGAACTTTTTCCTTAATTCCACATCGTATGAGAACACATTCATCAAAACGTCTTAAATATGCATGCTCATAAAATTTACTTATACACCAGCTAGCTCCAGCATACTACATTCTCTCTTGTTCTCCAAGAAACTTCCTGTTGGTTTGGTTTGCTTACAAATGTTGTAGAACCGTATTGTACTAAAGCTGAAACATGGATGGATCCAACTATCCAACATCCAACAACTTTGTCTCTGTTCCGTGTAAACTCAATATATTATAAGCAGAGAAACTCTGCGAGTATTTTCATAAAGTTTGGCTTGTTTAACATGTTCCTTTTTGGCAGAATACGTCATAACTTGCTCCAGCAGAAAATATTTGGATGGTTTGGCTGGCTTGGCATAGCTTATTTTTTGTACATGCATTGCCATTCGCCATTACGCTACACCCAACAAACTCTTCAGTTTTCCTACAAAACTAAAGGCCATGGCCAAACCAAACCAAACCAAGCCAGGCGTGCTTACTGGTCCACACAAGAAAAGCTTCATCATTCATATGACACAATATGAAAACTCTGCGTGAAACCCTTTGTCTATAAGTTTGAGGAACGCTAACTACTTCCACACACACACACAAACTCCACGCTGGTGAAAGTACTCTCTCTCGTTTGGTTTGGTTTTGGGCTTGAGTTGAGTTGTGCTTGCGAAGCAAAACAAAGTCTGTAAGAAATTCATACGTGGAGCTTAAACTTTGTGAATTTATTTTCAGCCGCTCCCTCTTCTCCAGTCAAGAGTTTTCTAAGTATGATTAATGATATTAAAATTTTCACGGGAGTGCGTTGCAATGCATGAGCCTGAGAGATGCCTATGATGTATTATGTAAAGACTAATGAGTTTTTGAGAGCAATCTCGTTATTCAAGGGAAACTCAAAACTTTAAATACTTGGCCGAAACTTGCCTCTGCACTACTACTTTGGTGTATCATATTCATATCATCATGATGGTAAAAACTTCAATTTTCATTAAACTTTTCACGACATTTATTAGTTCTAATGAAGACAACGACACATTACAATGTGTCATGTGTCATACGTGTCTGTAACTTGAGCTCTCTGTAACTTTCAGAGTGATGGATAAGGTTTTGATTACTTTGCAAAACAAAGAGGATTGTTTTTTCTGAATGTATCTTTAATTACACATTCATCTTCATCTTGCTGTACTACAACTTGTTCTTCTTCGGAGCTTATAAATACTAAACCATTTTATCAACAACATAAAAAACCAGTAGTGTTCCCATTCATCCTTATTCTCTCTCTCTCTCTGATTATTGGTGCATTTCGGCTCAAGCTCAAACTGAAAATGATCATCATGAACAAGAATTAAATCTTTTTCATTGAGACAGCTACAGTGTGCGGTACGGCCCGGTTTTGTGATTAGTATTCATAGTGCTTAATTACTAAAATGTGATAACATCTCTCTTTGAATTTGCAAACAAAGGCAATTATTTATTTTCCCTTCTTTCCTACTACACTTATATTATCTATATATATTCTCCCCAAAAAAGTAGGGAAACCTGTTTTATAATCTTGTAAAAAAAGAGGTTCATTTCATTTGCAGAAAAAGTGCACTCATGTATCTTTTCTTCTCCGACAGACAAAAAGAATCCGAATTGAGTTTTTTAGTGGGACTAAAGGCGTGGGCCAGTGCATCAATTAAAAAAAGCAAAGTAATATGGAATGTAAGTATGCTGTAACGTTTTGTATAGGTTAATGGGCGAGTAAGCGTAAGTATAATAGTAGTAGTAGTATCTCACACTCTCATGGATTCACGCTCACTTTCGCTTTATCACCTCTCTTCTCGTCTTCTCCCACTCATGTACATTACTTACACACATAAGGAATGTGCTTACTACCACCACTACCACACACACCAATAGCACACAAGTGCAACTGCAACATTACATGATGATAATCGTTCCGCAAATGCATTCACAACCTTGCTTGCCGCCGTGCCATAAACGTCTTGCCAAACTTCTGAAAGGCAATAATAATAATCGTAAATGTTGTAAACTTTGTGTAAAGCATGTAATAAAAACAAGAGGCAACAAGTAGAGTTGGAGATATGTGTGCAAAATCACTTCACTTGGGCATATTATATAGGTTTGGGAATCTCTGCGTGTTTGTGTGTGTGCAAAAGACGTTAAACTTACTATTAAAAAGCCTACACATGTATTAATGGAACTTTGTGCATTGTTATCAAAACCATATCAGAGACACACTCTAGACTATTTGATGATGCACCACATATAATAATACTACTAAACTGCTAACTTCTCACTCACTTCTGTAAGTACATCAACAGATCAAATCTTATGATAGGAAGGAGTTTTCATAGAATGCTTTTAAGTACCTATCATACCCACTGGTAGTAGACTGGCCTAGTAAGGAGATAATTCATATCTGCCGACATTCTGTATGTTTTGCATTATACAACCCGAGCAACACTGCCACGAGAATAACACTTGTTTCACACGGAATCTGAGTTGCCACATTCCGTGTAGAACTCTTGGTAAAAATGATGTAGATGTGGTGACAAACAGAGGGTAAATGTCCGTCTACATTTGGTGTTGTAGACGTGTTAGAGAAAACATGCAGAACCAAATAATAACGGAACTAACCCCTGATAAATATGTGCTTATATTCACCACTTTGTACACTATAATTGTGATGTTTTAATCAATATAAACTCTACACAGTAATTATTTTATTGTTTTTGTTTATTTGTGTCAAATTTAAGTGCAAATACTACATATTCTACAATTATTACAAGCTGTTTAAAAAATTATCTTTGAATATTAAATATAAGATTATGCTTCTTGCTGACTGTCCTGGTCCACTTCTGAGAGGCTATGGCTGCGACTGTAAATAATAATCATATTTATTTTTTAGATACATGGTGTTCAATGACATATATAAGTTATATACCCCAACGGAGATTATCGTTTATGTCCAAACTAACCGTTTCTTTGCTGGAGCCATTCGCTTTTTTGCATTCTTTAGCCATTCTTTAACCACAATCTCGATTTGCGAGTCCGATGCATTACTCGTTACAAGGTTTGCCCGAACCGATTCTAAATTAAGTTGAATAGGCATTTTAAAATCAGTTCTATTGTGAAACCCCATGCAATTTTGATCACAAATGGATACTCACCATGTAGCAATGACTTTAAGAAAGATTTTGAAAACGAGAGCTTTTCTCCACGTGACCCGAGCCAGCTGAACCTTTCTGCGACTTCATCACGCATCAATGCAGTAAGGATTCTTCGTGTACAGTCACCCACATCTTTTCCACCATGCAATGATAGCTGATGAACCTAAATTAGAACATTCAATATAATTGCGTTTTTATTTAATGAATTTCTCAAAACTACAATACTCAAAAAACATACCATTAACTCTCGTAAATTTTTCTTCCCCAATTGCAAAGCCATATCAGTCAGAGCAGCAACATCCTCAATCGGTAACTTTGGAAGTGTTAGGCTGGCTGCCGAAGGCTTTAAGGCTGCTGAATGGTTTCCTGCTACTAAAAGCACATCCATTGATTCCTGAAGTTGCTTCATCTGAGCCTTAATTATTGTAACGTTCCTCACCATCCAATTTTGAAACTCTAATGAAACATTTCAAAACAGAGACTTATTATTTGAATAGCTTGGCTTAGTGGGATTTGGGTAACCAAATCATACCATAATATTATATCAACTTCGCTATGATTAATCAGTACCGAGTTGGTTTCGTGGCTGAGATGATCGGTCCTTTTCATGCATGGATGACTCGATAGTTGGTTGACATTTAATTGACTGGTTATTTGTAGATAAATTCAAGCCTGTAGGATATTGTGGAGCTAGAAAATTAAAAGGTCAATAATTATACTAAAATGAAATCACTATTTCAAATAAAACTAAAATTTGTGAAATTAACATTTAACTGACCATAAACTTTGGTGTTATTTGAGTTTAAAGCTCTTGCTGAGCAGCCGAATTCCGTAGTAGTGTTAGCAGGAGGAGCTGGACTGTCAAACTGCGGGTCCCCTTGAACTGGATGGTCAGCCCCACTCATTCGTCTTCGAGCATCTTAACATTAAATCATCACTTATAATACGTGATAACGAGTCACATAATTTGCAAAATAACGTGGTTCTGAATTATTAGTACCTTCATTTATGATCGATTGTCCTCCGTGAGGTCCATAAGGCTCACTGTTATTGATAGGAAAGTTGGTTCTATCTCTAAGCGCGTCCAATCTCGCCATCGAAGGGTCTCTATATCCCATCCAATTTTCAAAACCTTCAGAAATCAAAAGCATTAAAAGTGTTAAATGCAAAAAATCATAGAGTCAGTGTTTCGTCTTCTACCTTGAGGAGGTGGTCCATTTTGAGGTACCGTCTCATTGAGTAATGGTAGATTTAAATAAGGTCTCGTGTAGTGTAAGGGGTGTGGTTGCATGTTGACGTATTCTTGATCATTTCTGTTTTCCATGTACTCCTGAAAAATAGGCTGGACGTTTTCGTTTGGATGTGAAACTGGAGGGATTAGATCACTGGTAGAGTCTTCAAAACGGGGAAACTTTGGCAATGCCGGACTCCCTTCACTTTCATTATCAGATGAACTAAAATCACGTTCCCGTTTGATACTAGAGACAGCCTTGGTTTTAGCTTTACGGGGCTTTGGTGGAGTGCAACCTTCACTGCTCAGCTCGGAATCCTTTTCAGCTTGCTTGACGTGCAGTTTAGCCGCTTCATATGTACCTAATCAATTACAAATTCATGTCAGATGATTTATTTTTACTTTGATAACTTAAGTAATCATATCAAAACATGAGTTACTTACTGTATGTTTTCAAAAGTCTAGCTGGATACAACTTGAACTTCTCTTCACTTGGCTCTTCCCGTTTTTTCACAGCTGATGAAATCTTTGATGGGGTATGGTACATCGGCCACCAACAGTGGTTGTTTTCTGTTAACCATGATGTTGGAACTATGTCTGTCTCATGTGTCAAATCAAATGCGACAATGGCGAATAATCCAAGTCCAGAGTTAGTCATGATGGCACAATGAAACGGCCACTTTTTTTGTCTTCGATGGAACAAGATAAATCTTTGCTTCGATTTCTTCGATGTTTGTGGAACGAACCTGTGACTCTAGGTTATCCACAACAAAAATTCCCAGAAAGGATGACACACAAGGAGAGTCAAATAAAAGCGTTGTAGTTTTAAACTTTCGGTATAAAACTTGTTCTACACCGGCTTCTGTCTTTACAAATGAAGACAACAAGCAAATGGCACCATTACGCAATTTGAAACACGTGTCACCAGTTTTTAACTTTAATGTAAAGGTTTCAGTTACAAGTCTTGAAAAATGGATGGAATTAGAAATCAGAGTGTTAGAATTGTAA
This sequence comes from Orchesella flavescens, assembly GCA_964034955.1. Taxonomy (NCBI): domain Eukaryota; kingdom Metazoa; phylum Arthropoda; class Collembola; order Entomobryomorpha; family Orchesellidae; genus Orchesella; species Orchesella flavescens. Next base: position 17,697,778 of record OZ035954.1, read on the forward strand.
TTAACTGGCTTCTTTAACCCCCTGAAAATGGTTTTTGATTCACTTAGCGTTGCACTTTCGTATTCTTTTAGCCTATTATGTACTTGCTGTAGTGGCAAATTAGGAGCACGAACCAATTTCTTGATGTACTGCAGATGATTTTCGAATTTAAATCCACTGTACTCATCCAACGTTCCCAGTTGGTAACTGTCCTCCACAACGTGAACTAGTCCGTGAATATTATACGAAATATACTTGCTGCCGTAAATCTTAGCGAATGTTTTAACAAAGTATACTAATAATTCATTTGCATACCCAGAAAGATTATAAAATAACTTCCTTTTTAACAAGATGTGTACGGCAACAGTAAGAGAAAGAAAATGTGTATAAGTATCCTTCTTTAATATCCCTTTTAATACCACCGGACCTGTGTAAAGTAAAAACTGCCTTAACTCAGTTGCCTTCCAATGGTCAATCTCTCGCAAACCTCTAGGCTTTCGACTAAATTCTACCGGAGTATATTTTCTAACTTGAATAAGTCTTTGTGTAATGTCATCTATTTCATTTGGTCTTAGACGACCAGGACATTTTTTCCCGCTAGTCCATAAATATATTAACTTACGCACAACACCCAAACAAATCAAGTGCATGTATTCCAATGGAATATCTCTTACAACATCTAAAGGAAGTCTGGTTAAAATTGTGTCTTCGTTATGATGCTGTGTTTGAGATTTGGTACGAAAAGACTCATTTGTTCTTCGCAGTGCATCCGTTTCTGGAAAGGTCACCCTGTTTTCATTCCACAGTCCCTTTGTAATGCATTTACTACACCCATAATATCCAGTATGGTTTTTCACACCACTTATGAATGCTCGGGCCGGCGCATCGCATATAAATGAATGTATTTGCACTTTAACTTTGCTGCCATTTAAAATTAGCCCGTATTCGCATAAATTTAATAGTTCATTCACAAAAGTTTCTAGATATTCATTTACGCTATTTGGCTTGCCACTACCTAAATAAATTCCTACAACAAACACTTTCTTGCTGTCTTTCAATGCTCCAATAATTGGCCAGAACTGCTTACTACTGCTTTTGTAAAGTGGTATTCCATCTATATTGAACTGTAAAGAACAAATTTCGCTTTTAAAATTATTAGATTTAAGAACTTTTATCAGTGACGACACCCAATCAAACTGGATATAGTTTCCTGGACTAATAACTTTTAAAGGAACTGTCTTGGGAGTTGACAACAATGTCCGAGCATCAGCTGGCAATTCTTTAAAGTCTGAATGAATTTTTAAAATTTTAAGTAAATCTGTAGTTGCCGTTAGGGTTATGTTATGTTTAATTGACCACGTTCTCAACTCAGAAATGATGTCACAAGTGTAATCTTTCTGTAAAGCAGGATAATCTTGGGGATCCGAGTCGCCCTGTTCAGAGCTTGAATCCTCTGAGGGTTCTGGTTCACTTTCACAAAAACGAATTTCTTCCGGATTACTTTCAAACACAACACTCTGCACTTGCTGCTGAAATATAACAGAAGCAACTGCCGAATTTTGGGTGTTTTCTTCGGATGCTTGATCGTTAATTATTGCTAATGAGTCCAAAACTGATTTATTAACTTTTCGCGTTAAATTTCTTTTTGACTCAATAACATGTGTATGCTCCATAGTATGATTGTTTATCTAATATTAGCCCCAGAATGTTGGCTGTAGTTCACGCAAGAATGATTTAGATTTTCATATGGAACTCAAGTTCGCGCCAAATAGTTAGGGATAAAGGAATGGGTAAGCCACGAAATCGCCACCGCTTCTACACGGATTGCATTCGTTCTGCTGGGATGATGCAAACCACGTAGTGAAATGCTCGCTTGCAACACCTAAAAAGTGTCGGGTTGCATAACACCGAATTTTACACGTTTTGTACACGATGTGAATAAATATGAACTTTTTTTATTTTTGGAATCTCCAATATTCCACGAGTTAACGAAATCTCCACGTGTTTAACACATTCATTGTTGCTCGGGAAGTTGATGGCAACCACAAATAAAGACGTCACCACAACACATCTTCAATCACATTGCATATTATCATATCATCTTCTCATCTTCATGAGCAGCAGAGCAGTCATCGTCCTCCGCTCCTAACCATCCTCACATCACATCACGGTTGACGGTGAGGGCCATTTTTGATTGCATGCAACTTGAAGAGTAGTACTTATCACGTCATCGTGTTTGTCCTACGATATAGTCGTGCACGCGAAATCGTTTTCTGGGCATACCTCGATTGAGTTCGAGTCACATATTTTGTATTTCTAATGCTATTTTGACTTGACGAAGTGTGACCACCCTCTAGCAATTCGTTGGTTAAAAGCAAAACATAAGTTATGCCAATATAACTGATTAAGAAAATGGTTTATTAAGGTGGAGGATTTGATTTAATAGAATAGATTACGACAAAAGCAAAATTCCAAGAGAATTTAATTTTAAAAGATTAATAGTGGCTCGATCGATCGATCTGCTTGACGTATGTACGTACATTATGTTTTGAACTGAGATTTTTGGCTTCTTGAATTTACAATGTTCTGGCAGATCTTTAGGATTTCAGTAGTTTTCTGGCCAAGGATGCATATTAATCATGGAGTTGTGTAGCAGCAGTAACGTATGCAAAGCATTAGTATTACTTCCTCGTTCAACATAAACGGAAACTTTTTACGAACTGGCAACAAGACTAGTGTGTGTACCAACACCAACTCTCAACCAGTCTAGCCAAGCCAAAAGGCTCCGAAAGCCAATGCATCAGTTGAGGACTATAACATTGGTTGGTGTTTTGTATCAGATGTCGTGTGAGAGAACTTATTGATTTTGTAATCAACTATCATGCACGCCTGGGAGAGAATAATGTTCCAAAGAAGTCAGCAAAGAAAATGGATGGGTTTATAAAGTATAGTTTGTTTTTTTTGGAAAGCGTGAAGAATAGCAGGGTGGTTTTTGGTTTTGTTGGTTGTGTTTGGGAAAATATTCTGCGAGCCAACAGCCAACCTTCCTTCATTCATTCCATGATTCATAATAATCTAAAACGCATTTTGCCCACATGGTTACGTTCCATACTCACTTCCTTAGTATTCCTAAAATGCATGTTCCTCAGCTTTTCAGCAGCATATGCAATAGCAAATGGTCATATGGCATGGAATTATTGTTTGCTTAGTACAAATCTAATGCTATAGACTGTCTCTGTTTTATTTTCCATCTTCAGAAAAGTTGGTTGAATGCGGTGCAGTATGGGAATGAAGCTCGAATAAATTTTTGAAAAGAACATTCATCAAAACTGGCAGCGAGAGAAAACTAACTAACTTGCATTTCTAGCGCTGTGGCTGCCACCGCCATGCCATGCCATGCCACCCAACAATATAATGTTGAACAAGCACGTATTTTACTATGTATGAATTTATCCATGAAAATAAAACAATGCTGAGCGGATTTGTGTATAGTAGTGTATCTAATTTTTAGCATTTATTAGCTATTTATAAAAACGTTTTTGAGTACATATTTCCTCTATTTATTGCCTCGACAAGTGCAAAAGCATCTATTTAAATTTGGTTTTTACAAACTCGGAATGATGCAGACTAAGCGAAAAAAATTAAAGGGAAAGAGTTTGAACTCCAGCCATTCATTAAAAGTTTTCCCAACTTGTGAGAGTCTCAACTTTCCCGTTCGAGCGAGTGAGAGAGAGTATTAGGAAAATCTCAAGATTTATTTTCATGGAGTCAACGAGTCAAATCGCATCTATTCTTCCAAGTGAGACTAGAAAAAAAAAGCTGCAAAAAAGTATGTACGTAACAAAAAAACTCCACTCAACTCCACTACCCATTCTCTCCTTGCTGAGCATGTGTGTAAAAGACGAAAAAGAAAAATGAACTTAACTAGGTTAACACACTAAAACTCATCTTTTCAATCCGTTAGAATTCCTAAACGACAATCTACTTTTCTCTCTCTCTCTCTCTCTCTCTCTCTCTTGGCGGGCTTGGCTTCATACATGAATGCATGATATGATGTGATATTGATAGAACTGCCGTTGGCTTTTCTGTATCAGCCTTATGTCAAACTTTCTTCAGAAAGCTTTTTTCTGACTGACTGAGAATGAGCTTGAGGGCTAAGAAAATCTTTCTGAGAAGATGAAGGAACACGCTATAAAATTATGTTTTTAGAGCTGGGTTTTAGTTGCTAGTTGCTATACGTTTCTTCAGGCTATAATATATTATGTATGTAGTTATACCTTTGACGAACAAAAGGAGGAAAGGTTTCCCTTCCCCGGTTTGGTTTTGGATGCCACAAAAAATCTCTCAACAAAAAATCAAATGAAGAATGTTACTTTCATTCACATATGTGCATGTGTATCCATTCTATCATGCAGTATCGTATATGTATTCAAGCTCTTTCTTAGAAAATGAAGAAGGGTTTTCGTAAAACCAATGCATGGGAGGCAAACTATGAGAAAAAGAAAGTACAAAAGGAGAGAAAGTCATGAATTCTCATCTTCGATTAAACTTTTGCCATCAATCTGACGAACCTTTTCCGCCATTCGTCTCTTTCTTCTCTTTGCATTGGAGGAGCTTCCCTGGAGTTCCTAAAATAGTTCAATAAGTAAACATCGGAGCTCGACTCTGTTAAGCACTACCTACACACTTATACATCTTGTATGTATTGACAAACTTTTCCTTGGGATATGTATACGAGCAAATATTTAATGCTTACTTTTGGTTGCAGGCTTGCTCACATTTCATCTTATTACTCGTCATCTGGGCTGCTTACTTTTCAGCGTTTGGTTGGTCATCAAGCAGCGTTCTTGATATTTTGCAGAATTCATTTTTTTAGATTACGATGCGATCTGAAATAAGCGTAAAAAACGGTTTAATACTGGTTTAATATGAAACCAAATTAAAACTGGTAGAAAAAAACGTTTACCATTTAGAAACTGGCAGTTATGCAGTGCGAAGCCGTAATTCGCGTAACTCGATCCAATTTATTACGTATGTATCAGTTTCTGTTTTTTGTTACTAGCTGGTCTCTGGTAAGTATTCACTGCTATTTGCCGCTGCTGCTTCGTTTTTCTCCATCTCATTTCAGCGACGGTCGTCGTGAGGGAGGCAGAATAAGAACAAGTCTTGGAATCCATTCGTTTTCTTCTTTAGACAGTTAACCTGGTGGAAACCTATAGGGAACCAAAGATAAAATACAATGAAGATGGAGAAGACGACGGAGAAGAGCTATGGCTTACAAGAATAATCCATCTTCTAGTGAGCAGAGGGAACAGAAAAAGAGATAGATGTGCTTTATATGTAATCATAATAATGCACACCGTACCCGTATATAGCTGTACCAATACTTATATATGGCCATTGTGCAATCAAAAGAGAGTTTTTGGTAGTTGGTAGAGTACAGAAAGTAACAGTATCTTGGATCTTTTCCCTTTTCTTTAAGTCCCCCACTCACTCTCTCTCTCTCTATTTTCCTCCTTCGTGGAGAAGTAACACAATAATGGTTCCAAAGATTTCTTTGAAGCCTAAAGCCTACAGGGAAAGTTTTCTCAAGGTTCTGTTGTGTAGGGAGCAGCTCTTTGATGCGTATATCTATACATTACTCATGATAGTTGTATATAGAAGATTCGATTACTTTTCCCTTCCGGTTTTCTTACTTCTAAAGATGAAGACTGGCTGCATCAGGGATTTACTTTTTAAGTAGCTTGACTGAAGTGAGGTGGTGGTGTTGATGATGATCATGGTCACAATGGCATGCTACTACTACTACTATTGTGGAAAAAGTATGAAAGACTTTACTAAATCTTTTGTGAATTGGTAGTTCGTGCCTTAAAAATAGAAGGAGGAAAAGTTGTTAGGATAATACTTTGAAGCTTTTAACGCATTGCTTGGCTTACAGCATGAATTCTTTGGTTCAGGTTCGAGATTAAGAAAAAAAGTAAGTTTCAGGAATCAGCATTACTGGAAGGTATAAAGCTTCTCGGAATAATAATAATTTTAACCGTCGCGAGAAAATGATGGATACTTCTTTCTAATGATGTAATATGGTAGTTGTACCTCGTAGTTGTTTCCGAAAGGACAAATTTTTAAAAAGAGCTATATTTCGCCCATTTTAATTTTAACTGTGAAACCTTATGTTGTATTTTGTTACACAAGCTGTAAAGGGAGCTTTTGGATGATGCTATCACTCTCAATCAGAAAACAAGAAATAATGCCCAGCAGCAAACAACATTTGAAGCAATATCCGGAGTTAGCTCCTAATACCCTCTCCGCTACAACATGAGCAATATCAAAAATGCTCTGGCTTTATCTGCAAAGGAAGAAGGAACAAAGCACTGCGCGCATTAAGAATTGTAAAGGACTTTTTTTTTTGTAAACAGATATTATAGTACGCACATACTCGCAAGGTATCTTATTTTCACAGACATTCATCGTACATACATCATGTTTAGTCAGTAGTAAGGAGCGAAGTTGTTACATTATTTTAAGAAGACTCAAGACTCATGTTGTCAGTGCGCGCATCATGTAACAGCGCAGCAGCAGACATAGCACAGAGACTAATTTATGTATGGGACCAGTGATTAATGGGATTGCGTTGGACGTAAGATTTATTTATGAGGTGAAATAGAAAAAGGAGTGGATGGAGATGAAGAAGAATACACACATATTCGGGGGGAAGATTCTTCTTGGGCAGAATACAACACAACCATGTATCTTCTTCTTGGGGATGTTTCAAATACAAAAAAAACTACTTCCACAACATAACACCAACCATCCAATCCAATCCACCATCCTTTGCCATCTTTGCTTGCGTAATATTATATCGAAAACAGTAAAGCTTCTGCCGTGTGCGCTATCGCTATAGACTCAACTACTCTCAAAGAATTCAAAAATGTACAAAATACCAAGCAGGAGACAAGATTGGAATTTTCTAAAGCACCTTAATCTCTCCAGTCTTTGCAATTACATTTACATTGCAATGCATTGCACCTTATCTTAATATCGTTACATGGGTGCACGTTAGCTTTCAACTATGAGGAAGATTTATAATTGCTTTATAACGGGAGCAGTTGTTCCAAAAATTTACACGTACGAACACCATAAATTTTTATGCAATCACCTTGGTTGAGAATCTTGTAGTAGTAGTAAAATGTTTATTTTCAATAAGTGTCTTGTGAAAATACGAAAAAGAAGAAAACTGAGACATCAACCAAGAATTGGCAGCAAACATTTTGTGAAAAAAATCACCTCATAATTCTTCCTTTAGCTGTGATTTGATTATGTATGTATATAAATATATATTGCAGAGTGTGGAGTATGGAGAATGAGCTCACCGTGAAAGAGCATCCTCACAGTTATCAATCAATATAGCATGAACGGATGAAAAAAATGAAGAGTAATTCTTTTCTTTATTGTACAATGCCCAGCAAACAGTTTCAAGAGATTTTCATCCATCACATCATCATCCAAACAATTTACAACCCATTAAACTCATCTCCTTTCCCTAGATGCAATCGAATCATTATTCATAAACCGATTACCATATGATAATATCTTCATATATAATATGTGCACCTCATCCTCATCATAATTCCATTCAGCTGATCAAGGAAATTATCCAACTTTTTTCTTGCTTGAATAATAATAAGAAACCGCAAACATGGATGCATTTTTTATAACTATATTATATGTGTATGTTAGCGAAAACTTTTTGTACTTTGTTTGGTATACATAATAACATAATCATAAAAATTAAAGTTGTACAAAATATTCCTTTTGCTAAAAGAATCAAGCTAATATGCGATGAAATATAAAAAAAAACTTTTTTGAGTGCGGCTAACCAATCAGCAACATACAAGGTTGATGGTGATGGAGAGGACCGTAGTTTGCATTGCATTGTTGATTGTGGTTCATCATCCCAAAACAATCTGTGGAGAAGAGAAGACGTTTTAAAAACCTATTAAGGATCTTATTGTTACCAACTAAATTTCTTAATCTTTTGATAATATATGCATAAATGTGGGTAATGCTAGCAGCAACTTTTCTACCTCCTCTGCCCACTCCTTCTGGTCACCCTAATCATGACATGCACTACTAACGTACGTAAAATCCCTCATACCATCTTTTTTTCATCGCGCTCCTTTCTTGGCAAACCTTTTTTATATATAAAATATTAGTCTCATTATCATATAATAATACATCGAGGGCTAAAGTTAAAAGAATGATGATTAGTGGTGATGGGTCTGTTAACTGAGGGCTCAGTTCACTGGGTTCCTTTTTGAAAAATATTAATCTTTTGAAAAATCAAAATTTCAACACATTTTTGCTATTTTGCTTCTGTTGGTTTGAAATTAAATGGGAATGCAATTATAGATTCCATGCAAATGATAGGATTTTACTTGATGTGGAAGGAACTTAATAGATTCTGAGATAAACTGAGAAAAAATGAGTTTAAAAATTGAGATTGAGCAAAATGTTTTAAAAACCATTCTTTGACGTACATAAGTTTTTACAGCGTTTTGTAAATAATGTACTACGGGAGTAGATGTGTGAATAATATTTTAGGATGTGGAATAAATGTTGAAGTTGCAAATGTCTCAAACGACAAAAGGATAAAATAAAGGGTGTTATCCGTTTAAGTAGAAAAAATTAGCGTTTGCGAACATATTTCCCAAAAAACTGACAAATTTTCTGCACATTGCATTGATTTTTTTTTTGCATTTAAAAGTATCAAGGGTCATTGCATCAAACACAGCAAATATGGGTTCATGTTTTTGCTGTAATACCTACAAACTCTTCTGTTTTTTTTGAGGATCAATCTCTGATGCTCTGACTCTCAGTTCCGTTCCTCACAACACAACGCAACGAAGAGAAGCTGAACACGATGAAATTACAGAGTAGAAACCATCAATTGACTCTTGAAGATTTAGACATAAAATTACCACAAAATAAGATGATGATGATGCACTGCTATATGACCGCGTGCTTTTCCATAATTTGACTGGTTTGTGAGGTTATCCTATGCGCATTACCATGTATCACTAGCTATCACGTTCTTGAAGTTCTACGCTCAGTTCTGATATGATGATGCTGAATGAATTCACATCCATAATATTACCACCTTCACGTCCTTCCACGTCAAATATCCTATCTTGGTTCATTCTCATTAAGTTGATATGAATAAATAGTGTACAAGTACAAAATGCAAAGGAAAAAAAGAGAACAATTTGAAGAGAGCACGCTAACTTTTTTTCTGAGATTTCTACCGTCACAGAATACCATACATACCAAGGTATATTTATTTTGTTTCACGAGTTGATTGCCGGCAGCAAATCCCAAGTCGAAGAGAATAAAAAACGTGCGATCATCACTAAAGAAATATTTGAAAACGTTCTGCATAGCTATGAATTAATATGAGTCTCATAGGAAATATGTATATTCTTCTCTTGCAAAAGAATTTCCTAGAAGTATAGGTACATTCAAGATCCATGAGAGATGCGCAAATCATAGGCTATTTCCTTAAATTACTGAGTTGGAGCTGGCAGTGTTTGAATTGCCATTTGACACACTCACCAAAAAATTAGAGCCAAAATCTCATTCTTGATCTTTGACGGACACTCTTGAAATGTTCTGGGATAATTTTGAGCAGTATAAGTCATTCTATTGTATGCATAAATGAATTAGCATGATATTTGCCGTTAACAACTTAAATGTCAACTCAACAACAAACGGGAAAGCTCATCATACAATCAAAGTGTAATTCTTTGTACCAATCAAAATTTTAAACCTGAGAAATGGCAAAGAAAACGGAACAAGTGAATAATACAAGGGGAGAAGAAACCCAATTTTGTCTATTATTGCTGTACCTCCTTGTTTCAATCAAGAAGTGTTCTCTTCTATCATAGACTCTTTCGTCGTTTTCCTTTGCACGGAACACTCATTTTCTTTTGGATAGCAATCTATTCTAATTCAATGGAAAATGTATGCTTCTTTTCTGCTCCGTTCTTCTTCTTGTTCAATCTAAAATGTTTATGGAGGAACAAGTGAATAAAGTGCCTAGCGAAAGAGGTAGCAAAATTGAATAAGTTAGCTAGTTGCTAGAGTTCGTGTACAAAACATTCATTTTACTTTTCTTTCTTTCCCAAATAAGTTATGGCCACCTTAGCATTGATAGCACAGTGGTGCTGTCTCTGAAAAGAAACTATGCATTTTGGTAAATGTGTGAATACAACTCACACAACTTCTTGATATTATATTGCCTCTCTTCTTCTCCTGACCAAACAGCGTAGCAAACGCCACTATTAGAAATTAGGAGAGAGAGAGAGAGGAAGAGGTTGTTTTATATGCCAGCTAAGATTCATTGTGTGATGGTGGTAGGGCTACTGAAAGAAGAAATGAATTTTACTATTTTAAGAAAAATGGGCTCACCGCTGACAGCGCACCATATTCAAAGGAAACACACGTAAAAATGCATGTTCATTTCGCCCTGTACATTTTGTATATTTGATGATCATGCTCTTTTGTGAAAGCAAAGGTTTCCGTTAGGTTTTTAGCTCTGTTAATGGAAACCAGCGTGTGATATAAAGAAGTAACAGTAGCATGAGTATGAGCTTGAGTGTGTGTGTGTGCATAACAGAAACCCCAGGAGCATTTTCTATCTTTCGTGTGGATAAATGCATATGGTTGCATTTCATTCCCTTTCTTTTTCCATTGACTGTCTACTACTACTTCCAGTGCTCAAATAAAATATGCAGATCTATTTACGGGAGTTGTAGGAGGTTCCTAAACAATGCAGTGCAGCTGCATATATATGTATGTATGTACAAGAAAAGAACCAGCTAGATTGGGTAATTAATTATAAAGAAGAGCACGGGATTGTAACTGGTAATTTACAACTCTTTTCAACTCCATTTTACACGTTAGTCATAAGAGGAGAAAAGGTAATGAAATCAAGGAGGGTAAATAGAAAGCACAATGAACTGTAATACGTAAATTGTAAGATTGTAATCAGAATTCCGCTTTATTTTTTTGTATAGAGCTTTCATTACAGCTTTTAAATGAATAGCGTTCATCGTTCAAATCCTTATTCAAATGCGAAAAATTACCAACTCGAACTCGAATTCATTTTAAGTGGACTAAACATGGACATGGACACCCATCATGAAATCAGTTTAGATATTAAAAATTGCAATCAATAACATGTAAAAAATATAGTACTTTGTTTACTTGCACACAAACTGCATGTAGTATTCCCACAACATATTTATGCAGTAGAACTAGAACCTATATCATTTATTATATGGAGCCAGAAAAGCTTCTCTGTCCCATTTAAATGGTGCTGCTCCGATTCAATGCATGAGTAGAAGCAACTTAACAATTTGCTATGAACCTTATTGTTGACCTCAGCAAAGAATGAAATGAAGAAAAAAACTTAATTTTATAGAGAATCCCCTAGATCCTACTTTATAAATTAAAAATTCTCTTCATATTTCCTTCAAGCCTAGAGAGACATAACTCACAACACGACACGGTAATCCCCTCTCTAGTTTCCCTCACCTCGGCAGTTCCAGTTAGTTCCATCCAGTATAGAACAAGAAAGAAGGAAGCGCATTACATGTGATAGAGAAGGCGAAATGGTGAAAAACTACAGGCGCTATATCACCATTTCCACCACACAATCCGCCATAACTCAATAAAGGAAATAAAATGAGAGCACACGTAGAAGCATAACTCTTCGCATTAATATATTCACCCTTCTCATTCACTTGCATTGTTTCCTTCGAATTTCTTTCCTAAATCTCTACCCCCACGTACGGAAAAGCTTCCAAGAGTAAAGTATAGTACTTTGTACTTATATACGACACTTTTTTCCTGCATTTCTTATCAATATCTATCTATATACTATACTATACTAACCGTATGCTTCCACTTCCGATATGTATATTCGTATTCAATACTTATTAGTCAAGAGAAAAGAATTGAGCCGAGCACAAATAAAAAGAAGAGGAATTTACCCCTGTTCGAGGCAGGCAACAGAAGTTGTTCTTTCCTTTAGTTAGTTGACATGCAAGCCAACAGCCAAACCGTGACCAAATATGCCAAAACCATACTAAACTAAAATACAATCATCCCGAGGAAGCCGGAAGAAAACAAGAGGGTTACATCCAATACATGCATTTATACCAGTTCCACAACCAACTTGGAAAACAATGCAATATGGTTGTAGGTTGTAAAGTTGTAATAGTCAATGTCAAAGTAAAATATAGTTCATCATATGAAACAAGTAATAGTCAACGTCCCTGTCCTGGCCTGGCCCAAGCTCATCACACAATTCATTTCACTCCTCTACATTTTTCTCTCTATAATTCTCAAAGGACTACTACTACTGTTTTCAGTTTGAAACAGAACACAATGATAGTCGAACATGCAAGTTGGCACCTATATACATAGCCTATTCCTTATAAAAACCTATACATCTGTATTCATTTTAAAAGACCATATTCAAATAAGAGCATCAGTGAAAGAGGATGAAAAAAGTGAGGCTTTAAAAATTTCAAACCAAGTCAATTACTGATTCAATATGTGCATTGAATGTTAGACAATTACTCACTTCATTTTTTCGCGACAAGTTCATCCCTCCTTTTAATGAAGTAGTGTATAATTTGTTCACAGATTTAGAAGAAGAAAAAAATGAAAGCTTGAACCCTTCTGGGAGGCTGGTTTCTGATTGTGATTGTACATTTTAACAAAGTGAACTACTATAGAGGAGACGAGAGGGACGAAGCAATTAGAATTGCTTAAACATATGCAAAAGAAGGCAGATTCTGAGCGAGCCGAAAGTCACATCATCACAATTCACAGCACAAGCAACGCAAAGCAAGCCCTAATGCAATGTTGAATGTACAAGTTTCGGGGACCTTTTCTTGAATGTTTTTTTTGTTCCATGCATAAAACAGAACTCAATCAAATGAAAATGTTTCATTCACACCCCAGTTGCTTTGCATTTTCATTAATTTACGACTTGCTACAAAACATCATCTTCATACACCTTTTTGCATAAAGACATACATCATTTTCTGGACATGCATAATATACTCTTACTCACACACTATTTTATGAGAAACAATATATATAAACTCCGTCCATACCTTTTGGCTTGGTTTTGGTTTGGTTGGACTTTGTATTGTAAAATACATAGATGAAATCTTCCTGCTCATGATTTGTGTCTCTTTTAAACTTGTTGACTTTGTCGGTCCTACTCATATGCTTGTTTGTTCTCAGAAATTAGTGTTAGTACACATGAATGCACATTTTGAATGTATGTTTATTTCATTACATAATCTACAACAAAAGAGCTCGAGCCTTTAAAAAAATACCTTTCATTTTGTCCTCATTGTTCTCAGCAAGTCATACACCAATTCTTATAATAAAAGTATAACATAACGTGTGTGTGGCTTGGCTTGGCTGCTAAAACTGGAAAATCCTTTGGAAAGCAAAACTATTTTTGTGGACCGCACCTGAGAGAATGAAAAAATGAATGAGAGAATGAATTTGTATTGGTTTGGTGTATTAAATGAATGGGAAAAATATTTGTACCTCATTTTTCCATTCAACCAGGAGACTATTATACATTGCAATTACGATAAGGATCACTTTCTAATGCAAATTTGAATTTTTAAATTTGGAGTACTCACTTATTACTCCCTGTAGGCAGGGAAGCTAAGAGAGAAGCAATAGGAGAGGAGAGCTTTAATTCAAAAGGCAGTATGCCGGAACGGCCGAAGATTTATTTCTTCATTTCATCCTTTCAGGAAAAAAATAGCTCGCACACACAGGACTCCACTCACAACCAGCAATTCATTCAATGCAATATATATATCCAGTATAAAAAGATTGTGCTTCAGTTTCTTAACTCAATAGGAGAAAAGAGGGTGTGAACCTTATTTGCTCGTTTTATTTACTTATTTAACTCAATAAAGTCCCTTTGACATTCATTCATGGAATCACGCATTGCATTACACTTTGTTGTTCACATTATATTCCCTTAAGTGATGTGAACTTCGACTTTGCCCTCTTCTTACGTTCTTTTCCTTCCTCATATTAACTATATTATGTAGCTTGGTATTAAAGACAGCCCTAGCCTAGCCCGAGTATATATTACATAAGTGAGCTGATTTGCTTTGTAAAAAAATTCGGGTGAGAATAAAGTAACCCCCCATTCATAATTCTGGAACTATTAAAGATTGCGTTCCAAAATGTGCTCCTCTTATTTTTTAACAGGAAACTCGGTGACTCGGTATGTGGTCTGGAGGGCTAGAAAAGAGAATGGAGAAAATGCAGTGACGAATAATCGATCAGGAGTGGAATGGCAGCCGTAATGGCAAAATGAAAAAAGGGTTGAATCCTCCAATGTAATTGAAGCTTTACGGGAGATTTATTATCCGGGAGTTTTTCTTACATGTGCATATATTCCATAATTTGTGAGCCTATTCTATAGATAGTAAAGAAGTAGTCAGTTTGGTAATGCACTATCTTTTGTAATTTAATTCTGACGTTGGTTGGTTCCATCGTGTCGTAGGTAAGAAAGCCAAAAAGCTGAAATATTAAGCATAGAAGCCTCTTTGTTTCATACGGATCAGGGGAGGAAAATGATGCAATAAGTATAGTAAGACAATCAGTAGGTAGATCTTTCACCAACTCTCATTTCTTCATACTTCATGGGAAGACAATACATCAAAGACATGGATAACGTTTTTTTAGTGATGTAAAAGCGTGTGGTGTGGTGTAGTGGTAGCTGTTGTTCATTGGTTTTGGTTCTTCTGTTTGGAAATTACATGTGATATCATGCCGTCTTTTACTTGATCATAATGATGATGATCATCATCATAATAAAATATCATCTGGAGCATGCATCAGTAGCAGCATGAACAATACCTTAATTTTCTCAGCAGCATTCCGACTAATATTACGTATTTTAACCGGCAGGAGGGTGCTCCAAAGAATACGAAAAAAAATACAAGGAGATGGAGAGGGGGAGTTCTCCTATCTTATATGCATGTATGCAAGGAAACCCGGGCAGCAAGCCAATAATTTTTCTTGAGATAGATGTGTCGGTGATTTTTCCCACTTCCCTCCAAGGAATTATACGTGATATATCCTCAGCTCACTTTATTGTGTGTATGGTACTTGGTGTGTGTGGCAATGAAAAAAAACTACTACAAGGATCTACGTATCTAAAGGGAAAAAAAGTAGGAAAAGGAGATGAAGAAGGGAGAATGAGGAAAGATTTTTTTTCTCTTTACTTTTCTGAGCGAATAAAGCATAGAGCAGCCAAAAAGTGAGTGCTTTATGGGAGCCCAACTTCAACGCACACTTCTATTCCTAATGTCGATGTGATGCGCAGAGTTACATCAGCACATAGATCTTTTCCTCTTGGTACATTCTTGGTTGGTTAGTAGCAGAAAGGAAAAGAGATGGATATAATGTATATATGCAAGAAACAAGTTCATACAAAATGTATCGAAGAATTTTGCATGGAAGGAAATAACACAATGTTCCTCTACAATATTATTAACAATTCCGTTCCAAATGCTATATGCACTTGTATGGTTGTATATGGCATGGGAGAGTAAAGAAGTAGTTGGTAGTAGCATCAAGTCGAAAAAGCGCTTTTGCAAGGAGAATGAGGAACTCTTAAGAGGAAGAGAAGGACGAGATTGAGAGAAATAAGAGTTTTTCACTTGATACCATACCATACCCATCTTGCTTCTGCTGCTGTTGTTTGATATAAAGCAGAAAATAACATATCTATATTTATTGCATGTTGCATAATATATATAGAAACTTGAGATAGATAGATGTACTGTTAGTTGGGAGTAATATCTTATCCTGTCGTGTGTAAATCTTCCTTGCTTTTACTTTTTTGAAGTGTGTTCCCTATCCTCTCCTCTCGAACGTGGAGAGACGAAAGAGAGAAGAGAGAGAGAGATAGAGCGAAAGGTCCACGAATAAAAAAAATAGTTCTCTCTCCAAGCCGCAAAGTTTGGAGAAGTGTTATTTAAGATACAGCAAAAAGTCATCATCAACTCCCTCAATTTTTTTTTCTGGGGGAGGAGAGATAATATGCAAAGAGTAAATAACACGGAGTAGCTAGTGTGTCTCGTTGTCGTAGTCTTTTTCCGTTGTAACGAACGGGGAGAAAGAAGTCTCATAACGGAAATCATCATCATTATCATCTTTATCCTAAGAGTACATTATGCTTCTAAGGATAAAGGGCAGCTAATGTGTTTAAATGAATTGCTCAGAAATTTTATAATGATGGCCAATAACACTACAACTCCTCCAAGAAGTGTGGCAATAGGTACATTTTCAACTTTGAGCTTCACACGTAAAAAAATTTCATTAATTACGATGAGTAATCAGATGAGGAGGGACTCCACTCCAGGGAAGAATTTAGTTGAGGGTGGTGGTGCGGAAATTACAAGCATGCTTTCACGATTTCGGTTCAAGTTCTTAGAAATGTGTACATTATTTGTGATGAATTTTTGCCGTTCTTAGTAAAATAACAACAAGCGATGATATGTATTTTTCATTTAATTGAAGTACAAATTTCATTTTACAAATTAAAATTTTTAAATTAATAAAATTGAAAAATTACAGAATAGAAGATTCTAATGTGTATTGGTATATAGAAATAGAATGTTCATTGGTAAAAAAAGCCCTTCCTTTACTAAAATTAAAGGAGAACGCTTTGGTAGAAAACTGTGCACTCCACTCCACCACCACATACATCAATGTGAAAGGAAATTCATAATGCTACTCAAGTGTGGTTAATTTCTAAGATAAGACTTGGGAAAAAATGAAGTCTTCCAGTAATTTATTGCAACTTCTCTCTTCCATGCATAAATACTTTTTTATCCGTCCATTTTATGATATTTTTTTTCTATCTTTCTATTCTCTTTCTAGATTTCTACTGCAGGAGAGACGAAGAGTAAGTTTAGGAAGAGCAATATGAGAGAAACTCTGCGACAGCCGTTATCGCTCTCCATAACTTCCTGCTTTCACTCGATTAAAAATTCTTTTTTTTCTTTTAACTAAACTTAGAACAGTAATAACTCAACTGCCACAGGAGGATATAAAAATGCTGGCTACATTAAAAAATAAATTACATTTTTACAGTGAAACGAGAAAAAAACTTGTCATGATGTATAATGAATGAGATTTTTTTTAAAAAAAACTAAGGGTACGCATTTATGTGATTGAATCTTGAAGTTGGTATTGCAGCAAAATAATAATAAGATAACGTTTTATGAATTTACTTGTGTGAATCAATTTATGGAAGATTCTTTTTTAGAATTACGAGCTTTTGTTTGGTGTATGTAACGCGTTGATCTAATTTAATTGACAAAAATAATAAATCAGGTCCATTATTGTGATCACACTGATGTGAAATAAACTTAAATTTAATTGACTTGTTGAAAATCCTTAAAACCTTGTCATAACCGTTATAGCTTATTATGAATAAATTGCTTACTTGTTCTTTAGGTTTTTGGCTTGGTTGAAATTCTGAAATATTTCATATATTGTCGGTTTCAATTGCTCCAACTGTAAGATGGAAGATACCGTCAACAAAGTGATTTCTACTGATGAGAGAATCCATTTTGTATCTTTAGCACAAGATTCAAAAACATAATAATATGGATTTTCGATGATGGGTAGTCTGCCAGTTAGCATATGTTATTATTATCAATTTTTTTCGGTTTGCATTATTTTGTAGTAGTAGCAAACATTAAAAATGTTACATTCTTCTAACGACTACATATATGAGCCTATACGAAGAAGATAAGTAACAACCTCCATCGCTCCTGGTTCTCGCAGTGAGCGGCTCCAAAACTAGAATTCTCATAACTCTCCGGAATTCCAGTCCAAATGATGCAAGGCATTTTCGCATTACCATTTCTTTCTTATACTCCAGCTTCCAGAAGAGTAACGCACAATAGAGAGAGAGAGAGGGATAAACATAAATGGGCTTAGAGAATCCTTTGGCTCCAGCAGCAGGAGGAGAAGAAAGAAAATGCCATACATTCATTTATATTTGGTATAATAGAAGCATGCCTATGAATACTCATTCAACTGCTGATTTGTTCGCTATATGTGGCTTCACTTCATCATCAAGGCTTTTCTGTGGCTCTCTCGTTACACAGCTAAGGCAATGCCTCATCCGAAAACTGACTTTTACTTAGTGTTACTATAATTTTAGACAACCAACAAATATTATTATTATTATATGTGTGTTTTTATTCCTTGTGCGCTTCCACACAAGAGTTCAAGGGAATTTGTTTACTCGTTTTCTCCTCCAGTATCTATATGTACTATCACGTCACGACAGTATAGAAGTAGGAAGGATGGATTCTGTTTTGTATTTACCAAGAAAATTGCAATATGGAGTGAGAGCCAAAAAAGCTCAAAAAAAATGTAGAAGCTGAGAGGATAGATGGAGAAAAACGGAGGAAATGGAGGAAACCCAGGACGTAAAGTAAAGCCTTCTTAGTTGTGCACGTTATGGAGAAACTGAGAGCGCGAACATGTAGTGAGTGTGTGTGTGTATTATATTATATGATGAAAATATGGCATGTTCAAAAAAGAGTGAAATATATTTCTTTTTGTACCACGACAACTCATGATGATATA
Organism: Orchesella flavescens; assembly: GCA_964034955.1. Classification (NCBI taxonomy): domain Eukaryota; kingdom Metazoa; phylum Arthropoda; class Collembola; order Entomobryomorpha; family Orchesellidae; genus Orchesella; species Orchesella flavescens. The sequence continues at coordinate 17,716,486 of OZ035954.1, forward strand.
TGAGAAGCTTTTTGAGTTGTGTGTGCTTGCTATTTGCTTCTGCTTCTTCTTCTGGTGCTCTTCCATACCATCATCATCATCATCATCCTTGAGTCAAGAGCCAGCAAGAAAGAGGCAGTAGCAGCCAAAAGGGAAACAAATTCTAGGAGATTCAAGAGAAAAAAGCGAAAGAGTAAAAGAGAGAGAGAGAGGAAAAAATCATAAAGGAACTATCCAAAAAAAGATAGGGCCACGAGCTCTTTTATATTAAGCTTGCACTTGTACCATTCTTTCTGAAATGCCATGATGATGCCATGCATACCAGGCAGGCAGGCAAAAGTAGAGTTGGGTCATCATCATCATCATTGAAGTCCTTGTCATCATTTCATCGCATAATACTACATGTATGCAATACATAAATTTCATAAGGAAATAATATATAAGTACATGATTTTGCCTTTGCCAATGTGAATGTTGTGTTGATTCACAAGTTTTTGCTCTTCTCCTCTACCCCTGCCTTCCCATGCCACTGCCACTGCTGTGTAAAGCTTTTCCCCATGACCTCCCGACAAAAATGTAGGAAGTTCCTACAGGGAAGGGTGCTTGCATATATACACACATTCTCTATTATATCATGGTTAACGTTAACACACACACACACATTCACCAACTCAAGGAATAAAAGTAATGCAACGCAACGTTCGTTCGCAATGTAGAAAAGTATGTGTGATAAATATGGAGACAGCATAGAGCACATCTATCACGATTCGGAATAAAATTTTTGACATGTCGTAATTCATAGGGACACTATTTATCATCAGTTTTTTTTGTGCGAGACTCCTGCTTTTGCTCCACCATCTCATATCATATATAACCACGAGGACGATATTATGTTGGATTGCATAAAAAGAACCTTAGTTGGTCTCTTGGATCCATTCCTCACTCACCAGTTCCACATCCACATTTCGCTATATATATTTTCCTTATAAAGGAGAAAAAAATAGGAAGTGATAGTCAACAAAATATATTATATTATATTAAACATAGCGACGAAGCTACCCTGATTATAACAAGGATGTTGGATGGTTCGCACCGTCTGTTTCTCTTTCCTCTCCTCCTGTTCTGCATGCACATTACTTTATATATTACGTATGTTCCAGAAGACGGAGAGGAGAATTGGAAAATGGGGAAAAAAGAAATGGAATTTTCACTAAAAATTCTTTACTATTCCATTGCTTAGAAGTCCATCGGTTGGTGGTACCTTCCTTACAGAGTACAATGCAATGCAATATTACATTAGTTGAAAATGTACGTACATATTTTTGTTCAGTAAATATCCAGCCAGCCTTCAATTTCAATAGTTGGTTGTAGTTATATGCCCCGTTGTCTCTGATAGCAAATTCTGGAGTGGAAGAGGAGAGGAGCCAACAACAGAGATCTGAATGAGTTGTAGATTGGGTAACAAGTAGCGGGTCGATAGGTAGCCGCGTGTATTATGGTGGGTGGAAGCGGGTAGTTAAGATTCCAACTCACATCCCACTTGCAAGACTCAACAAAATGATGATGATGATGACGATGATGATGATGATAATAGTACATGTACTTATAACTGAGATGATAAATCAAAAGAAAATACGTGGAAGTCTTATTTATGAAGTGAGGATGGAAAGCAAATTTTTCCTTTCCCTTCATACTAAATTTGGACTACGATACGAAAGCATTGGCGAAGGGCTAAGTTAACATGTAATGAAATGTTTACTACAGAATGGAATATCCTTCTAATATGAAAAATTTGTGCTTTATTTGACTGACTGGGCTTAAACTTGAAGCCTATTAAAATTCGATCGCATGAATTTTTGTAGGCATCTACATTCACTCATCTTCAATGTCATTAAAAATATTATGGAAATGAAAATAGAACATGTAAGCGATGCAGTCCAGATCGAAACATATTAGATTTATTTAAAGTCAAACAATCAAACAACTCAATCAATTTGATCAACTCATGGCGTCGAGCATTCGTGACAATCATCCGTATTTTCATTAATGAAACTTGTGTAATCATACGAATACTTGATAAAGGTTAAAATGATAAGCTGTTGAATTGATTTCCCTACTTTTAAAGAGATTGGGTATATTCCTAGAAATTAAAAAATAAATGTCATTACATGACAGTCACTTAATACTTAAGCATGCAACCAAATCAAAACCAAGCAATGGATTGAAAGTATTATGTATATATAAGCTTATAGCCAGTTTAAAACCTTTCTGCCATTTTGATATCAGTAACATCACAAGATAAGATAAGATTCTACCATGACAGAACACCAACTGATGCAACATCCTTGTTGGACTCTCAAGTTTCTTTGTAAGGATCAGGAAACCTTGAATGTTTTCCCAGATTTCACCCGATAGACCTTCTCAACATGCAGCCACAAACATAACATAAGTACAGGTCAAGAAGTAATAGTAATGCATCCTTCTCTACCATCACAGTTCTACCAAGATCAAGGATAGGTTTCTTTCACCTTTAATGGAATGCAGGACTGATGATATTTATCCCCGTATAGTTCATGCCGTGCAGTGAACACATTATCTACAATGCTTCATAGTTTTTCTGTGTGATCATCTAAACTGTATGATATCAGCTAAACTATTGCTCATCATTATTGTCCCTTATATATAGTTCTATCTTTTCTGTTGTGTAACAGGCAGACACCTTAAAAATAACACACAGAGGGATTCATCAAACAATAAGAATGAACAAAAGTATAATAGTAAAGTGGAAAATGAAGAATACCTGAATTCTCGAATTTCTAAAAAAAGAGAGTGAGAGAGAGCTAGAAAAAAAGGAAGGGGAAATGAAGGAGAAATTTATTAGAGGGTTGCATATAAATTTTCTTTCCATTAATACCTTCCAAAAGCTCGCTCCTGTTTGTACAAGGGTTGCTAAAGAATAAAGAGAAGTCAAGTCCGTAGGTATCCTACAAATGAGATAAGGACCACCCTGACCCTTTTTTACGTTTTATAAATAATTTGATTTTAAATACTTATTCCCTTTACCTTTTTTTAACAGCTCTTCTTGCTTGTGGTCTGGTCTGATCCTTGGTCTTGGTCTTGCTCGTTTGACTGCTGCTGCTGCTGCTCTTTCTTCTTGAGTTAGTTTGTGTTTGAAGATGAATACACTCAGATGAATTCTCCATGAATAAGATGAGCAGCTACTCTCTCTCTTCCTCAACAATGGCACCTGTTTGAATAATGGAGAAAATGGAGAAGGGTTGGTTGGTGTCTGAACTGGTGATCATTTTAAGGACTCCTCCTTTCAGTCCTTCAAAGAAGGGAACGACGAATGATGCTCCTTAACTAACTAGGTGTATATTATTCCTTTATACTGATTGCTGATATTCACTTCTGGAGTTGGACTGTTTAAGCGGAATTTCAGAGCTCTCGGCAAGCTGACACCTTGTTCGTTGAAGTTGCCACTTTTTCCATTGTTGTGTGTGTTATTTTGAGCATAATACGTCATCACAACAGAAAGGTTACTTCTTCTTATATCAAAAAAAGTATTCTTGCCTACATCTGTTATACACTCCACTCCCCTCCTTGCTTCATTGTCGGTGGTATGGTAGCGGCGCATTTTATCAAGTGCTCATTTTCATCCTGTGAAGTTCAATCAAAACCAGGTGTAAATCAGCTCTAACAAAAGGTTGAGAAAGATCAAAGGCTTGTAAAATTAAGATTGATTGATGGCAGTACAGGTTGTCAAAAATAGATTGGGTGCCTCTGCTCCTACTTTTACTTTATCAGATTCGGCATCCATGTATATGTATATATTTTTAGAAAGAATTTTTTACAGCATATTATATAAATGAATGGCATACACGTAAGTGGATTGCCCTGTACAAAATTCAAAGTAGCTTTTTGGTTGTTCGATGAGAGCGCACACCACATGAAATTACTAAAATAGTGATATGCATATGCACGGTGATTATTATTTTGATAGTATGTTTCAACTTCTAACACTTATTTAACAAGGTTTCCTCTTGGCAATGTTTTGCATATTATGCTTATGTCATAATGCCCATAGCCATAGCCTTGCTTTCGTATATATTATACAAGTTGGATTAAAAGTTTCTCAGTTGTTGAACTCAAGAATGCTAGAAAAATTTCATAGGCCCTCTAGTGAACAATTGATCGGTTGGTTAACTACACCTATAATCATCCTATTAGTTTAGCATTAATTTTTTTTGTTTCACGTACTTGCGGACACATAAGGCAACCAAGGTTTGAAAAATGACTTGTTCTTCTTCTTCTTGCTTTGTTGTTTACATGTACTAAAGTGTTTCATTTGTGACGCATAAATGTAAGCATGATGTTATTCATTAAAAATCAGCTTGGCTTCTTTGCTTTCATTCCTATTCACAAAGTCGGCAATGCATTTACTATGAGTTTCCCAATAATACAATAGCTCGCAAGCTTACCACAACAGAATTTAAATAAGTCTTTTTACACAACTTTTTTTTTATTAATTGGGGGTTATACAAAGGACCTCTTTGTCTACACATATTAGATGGGCTTTAAAATGGCTTGTAATTTCTTTTGGCTGAAGTTCTACTGTTTTTGAATCAATATGAATACCAAAACCAAAACCAAACCCCACCAATGTAAGATGGATGCATATATAGATGCTGTTCGTACGTGGTTAGATAGGTGTAGAGATATTGAGAGTCAGTAGTCAGTGCTGGATGCGTTCTGCTGACTCTCTCGGATGCAGTAGCAAAGTTGAATTCGACTACAACAATATTTCTGTGAAAGTTTACCAGACGAAACGGTTTGATAAGCCCCAGATAATTTTATAATCATTAATCATTCCACGGAAAACGCAGCCAGCTCAAATAGAGGCAGAAAACCATTGAAATTAAAGTTGGACATAATTGAAGGTTTTCGTTGTTCTTCACACACTAAACTACACAGCAGGAGAAGGAGAAAAAACTCGTCCATTCAACCAACATTTTGCTATTATTTGATTACATTCATTTTCATATATAACATGTATATTGCTTTACTTTACATACCAACATGTACATATTAATATATGCCCGCACTATCTGTGCATGATATGATAGCTGCTTGGACCAGATTGCATGATCCAGAATTCATAGGTAAGAAGAAGAGTGGAGAGAGGAAAAAATTATGGAAATTCAAAATTGTGTTGTAAGTCTGAGTATTGCATTTGCTGCTGAAACTTTAACAGGAAGAAGCAAAATGGAAATTACAGTAATCGATCATCGCTCACACACATGGCAAACTGTTGTATATGTATGTATATTAAGTATAGCAATAATATAACTTCACATAATTTGTTTGTTGCTCCAAACACATTCTTCGGTAGCCCTTCAGGAGTTGCATGAAGAGGTAAAAAAAATATTGTATATAATGATAATTTAGTCACATCATCTCTTACTCTCACCATCACCACCACCACCACTCAACATGATTTTGCATAGTCTTTTTTTCTCCACATTAAAGATTTTGTACATATCGAGAGCCGAGATCCATATCTTGGCGATCATGGAAGTCAACAATTCATTCATGTAAACCATTGGAATACTAATTTAATTCGAGTGGTATTATGGTATGATATACGAAATGAATTTCACGAGCAAATCGAAAATGATATGCACGCATGTAATTTAAGATAATAATAGCTTAGATTCAGAAAATACCTGTTAGCGGAAAAAATTGCACACTGAAAATTTTTCAGTTGAATAAGAAACCAAACCGCTGAGCTGCTAATTCTGGAGAGCCACAAGCGAAGGAAGAGGGCCCTCTCTCTCTCTCTACAATTAAAGATACATTGACGTTGACAGATGTACTTTTCTGAGAAAGGTTGGTTTTTGTTGTAATTGCAAATTAATTACAAACATGTTAATTATCTAACAAAAGCCTATACTCTCCAGTGGGGTATTAGCATTTATGAACGATATATATATGAAAAGTAAAAGTTGTTTTAATTCGGAAAAGTAATCTGATGTTTTTATATCAACAAAACACACACTAGCATATGTGTATGTGGTCTAGTGTTCAATAGGCATGATGATGGCTGGCTAGTTCCTCTTGCTGATCCTGTGATATTATTTATATCTCTGCGAATGAGTGGTTTGTGGGAGGGAATCAAAAAAATGAAATGAGAACGCAACGAGAACATAACAGATGCATATATATATTGATGCACCGCAGAGAAAGGACGCTAAAACTCCCTCCCTGAAGTGGAGTTGAGCTGAATGAAAGAGATGTTGTATCTTTCGCTTATCACAAATAATAATTATTATAATATTCTGGATCCTGTCTTCAAACCTCTTGTGAATATTTTCCATGATATTATTTCCATTATCATTATTATTATTATGTATTATTGGAGTGGAGAGAGATACTATACTATACTACACAATAAATGCACACACACGGATTATTATTATTGTATAGCCGCATCACATGCAACTCATATATTTTCGGGGGGTTGTACGTCAGATGTTTGCAACCATCATCGCATCATAATAATCTTCAGCATGATTGTGCTCCTTCATTTTCATGAGCTACATGCATAGCAGCACTACTACTACTAATATTGTTTGCGCAATTTCATTGAGTATGCAAAGCTCGTTCTCCAAGATTGCTAGAAGACTAGATTACTACAGGGATCCGTGTGGAAAACTAACTCTCTTTGCTGTGGAACACTAGTAAAAGAGGAGAGAGGATGAGACTAGAGTAGAGAAAAGACTCTCTGGCCTGGCCTGGGCTGAAATAAACAGTATGCACGAAACGAAAAAGGAGAGAGAATAATAATATATTCTTGATAGTACCCTATTTCACTCTAGGCGTTTGTTATTTGGCAAAAGCAATGTGTGCCCTTCCTTACACCAACACCATACCATACCATTCCACCACCATAATACCACAAAAGTCAAGTCAAGTGCGACAGCACAAACGAAATGAAGTCATCCACAGGTCTCGGAGGAACCGGACAAACATATAATATTAGAATCTATGCATGCGTTAACTTTTCAGACGAATATCACGTAAATTGTGTGAAAGCAGTGTGGAATTACTAAATTTTATTGAAAACACCACACCAAAACGGTTTTCAGTTTTTAGCATAAATATCTATCTCTTTATAGTAAATGTATGAGCAATACATAAATAGTTTTCTGGTAAAAATATATTTACTCCGAATTTAATAAATAACGGATTGCTGTCTGACTCTCTAAGATGTCGATGTCGATGTAGATGATGGTGACTTTAGCTTCTTGACCAAAAAAATGAAAGTTCACTACATTCCATTAGCTTTGGGCACGATATGAAATGAAGCTTTATACACAATCTATGAAACGGATGAATTTTTTTTGCTTCGTTCGTGAGCACGGATGTTCCACTGGGTGTAGAGATCAAATCTTGTAGCCGAGGAAAATAAACGAACGTGTATATAATAGACAACAGAAAAACTATTCTGAAAAGAGAAAAATCCAAAACAAGAAAAAAAACTACATAATGATTTATTGCTTGAAGTGACTACTCAAGTCCTGATTTACGACCACACAATGAGAGCTCAATCCAATATATGCATGTTCAAACTCACATGAGAGATACAGAGAGAGAGAGAGAGAGGATCCTACACTTAAATTATGCTATGGTCGAGTCGAGCATGGAAGAAGATATGTACAAACTAAAAAAATCGAGAACGAAATGAAGTGAATACAAAAAAAAACCTGAGATTTTTAAAAGGTGTTCCTCAGCCAAGGACTTGCATTGCATTACGATACGATAGCTTTTACATTCTTTTGGGATTGCATCGCATCGATATCACTGTAATGTCAGCGGCATTTGAAGACAGCAGGAGCTGAGTGACTCCACCTGCTTTTTACAAAACATTTTTTTCTTCGCCTTTTGGCTACCTTATAAAATATTTTTGTACGACGAGATTTTCGCTTGCATAGAATAATAGGTAGATATAGTCGACAAGCTCATGTATTATTTTTCACCGACCGACTGACGAATGTTTTCGCCTTCTCTTCGCTAAAAAAAATTAAAATTGAACACTGCACAAAAGTAAATATCATGTTGTGTGTGTGTGAAGATGCGGCGAGCCTGAAAAGATAAGCGCTTCACAAGATGTGATGTGAGATTAAAACACAGATTTGCTCCATACCACTTAAGTCATTTACAAAGATATTTCTGGGTAGTCCCTCAATTAAAAATTCAGACAACTAGTTTAACGTACGGAGAGATGAATTCATTGATGATGATGATGCTACCAATGATTAATGATTTTATGCAAAAGTCAGCGCAGTAGTTGCTAAAGACTAAAATACCCCCACGTGGTCATCGAATATATAGTATTACATGAATCCGGGAGGGAAGGTACATTATGATGAATTTGTACGCACACGAGCAAGACATAGGATTGCAATTGGGAGGGTTAGTTAGTAGAAAACATTTTAAGCCATTACTTTACCAAAGAAATATGTTTGGCAGTCACAAAATGGAACTAAATAGCAAAAGTCAAGTTAATCAATTTGACTTAATTAAAATTTCAGCAAGTCATGTTAGCATGATGGTGGAGACGAATAGGAGGATACTTTAAAATGCGCGAATGAATGCAATTCATGCATGCATGAATGATTTCGTAAAGAAGTACTTGTGTACAAGTACAAGGAGAAGGCATATATAGGTAGAAGAGGTATATAACTTTGTTGAAACCCAGCATGTTTCTTTCTAGCCATGTAGGTTTGTCTGCAGTACACATATGCTTACGTTTTAAATGAGTAAAGATCGTGTAGTTATGTATCATGTGATAATAATTCAACTTCATGAGAAAGGTAACTCATCATGTCACGTTTGTCATTCTAATCTTAGATACCTAATTCTATAGTATTTTCAGTAAGATATATGATAGCAACAACACTCTACTTGAAACTTTGTTATGCAGGAGACGATCTATTCACAAAACGAGGAATGAAATCTAATGCGGGATGAGATCAGATTTATTTCACATTTTAAAAAAAACTAGAAACGATGATATGATACGTTCATAATAATTTTGAAGTAAATTGTATTCTACTTAAGTTGAGCTCATAAGGTGTTCCATAAATCCCACCAAATGTTAGCTTCCGTCCTATATAGCTCATTCATTCAGGATTATTGTTGGTAGTGACGAGGGGCTTCCTATTATCTGGACGTGATTATCAAATAAGTCTGACAAAAACTACGATTTGATGATACGAGATTAAAATTTCACTGGCACATTACGTGATGATGACGAATGCGAATGTACTGGTTGGTGTTGGCAAAGGTATATGGTACCCACACCCAAAATAAATTTTGGAACCTGACACCAAAACATAAGCTAAAATTAAGATTCAAGAAGGCTACCTGATCCAAAATTCCGTGACTTACTTCTTCATAGGAGGACGTGTACGAAAAAAAACGAAAAAATAAAGCAAAGGTGACTTTTTTAGAAGCATCATCCTCTTGCTATTTTCTTGTCTCTTATGTGACGGCATTGCTTTTCTGCGACAACACGCCATAAATCCTGTCTTCTACACAACCGAATGGCTATCTGTGAGTTAAAAAGTGGTAGAGCAGGAGCTGGTATACAAAATAGCAAGCTAAAGCTAGAACTTTATATCAATATCAACCGGTAAGCTTCTCTAGTGTAGCTGTATGTAGGATCCTATCATAGCATATATAGCCCACTCACACTATATGGTAGGAGCAGCAATGGCATTTTAATCAGTAATAGAGTCATAAATTAGTTCCACGTTTTCTTTTCACGTTACTTTCAGCTTCTTTCTTGAGTCGATGTTTAAGCATGTCTTCTTCTTCTTCTTCTTCACCTTTTTTATTCATACTAACTCCTTTCCATTCACGTGTACACAAACACAAAGACACCTATGCTTCTGCAAACTGTGGCGATGCGATGGCGATACGATGTATGCACAGGGTTTGTGTTTTATTACTTGATAGAATGTTAGTGGAAGCAGAGCCGGAGAGCTGCTTCTCATGAGCAACGCAGTGAACGCAACATTCGTTTCATGAAAATCATCTAATGCAACATATTTTGCCCACTTTCCGTTCACTAGCTATGCGTACAGCGTTACGCTCATGGTCTATAATTTTCACTGACGTTTTGTAAATTATACTTCCTTTTTCCTGCATCATCTCCTCCGTCCGATCAACTCAACAATCTAACGAAGCCAAAGTAGTTTGCAAAGTAACAAATCAAAAAGTCTCCGCTACTCACACTCACATCCACATCCCTATTTGTAGTCTGTGGAATCAAGCGAAGTTTTGAAAAAGACTACGCAGAGCAGAACGAAATCATGGCAGCCATACAAAAATGTAGGTAGTAATCAAATCAAGAATATTTTGCGTTGTTCAGCGAATGCGCAAATAATGAAGGAAAAATAAAAAAACAAAGTTAGCTTCAATTTTCTGTGTAACACAGTGGATGATGCTTCATAAAAAGTCAAAAAATCTGGAAATTGGAAAGTATTGTCAAATTGTCAATCAACAAAAACCTATTAATCTCAAACTACTGAATTAATTGTAGAACGTGGACAATACAAGCAATAAAACTAGTCAATTAACCTATGCATAGATGATGATGGCGAGTTAAAAAATTTGTACATATTTCAAAGGCTTCCCTTTTGACAGGTTCGTTAGGCATGCGCCACGCCTTGGAGACGTTTATTTACACTCCTGTGTGTCACCATTGAAGGTATGAACTATTTCAAGAAACAACTCTTCTAATTTGGAAAAAAGAATAATCCTCGCATCGTCTTCCAAAACAAAGAGGAAAGCTGTCAGTTGTTCATTCAAACGGCTCCTGAAAACTATATTATACTTATCAGCGATAACAACACACACTAAACACTAAACCTAAAGCAGCAACTAGCAGCACCACACACAACTGGAACACGAAAAAACCCCAAAGCTTACGTTCATTCTGTTGCCCAAGCGAAACTTACAAAGTCATTATATTTGTAAAACATGCTCATAAAGATAGCTAAACTACCAAGTTAGCATTAAATCTGTCTATTTTTTCAGTTAGCCAAATCAACCATGCCACTTCTTTTATAACGTATGAGCTGGTACATGAAACAAACCTCAAAACTCCTTTCTTCTGTTATATATTGCATGTGTGTGTGTGTGTGCAGAGCGAAACTAAAACGTGCATGATAATAATATTACTTTTCCCCTTATTCTCATGAAATACTGCCGTGTGTGTGCCTTTTCTTACTTGGTTTGGTTTGGTAGTTGATACTGTGTACAGGTTTCCAACTTTAATTTATGTAACCTGTTCTAGTTCATTTACTCAATGTTCATATTACAATTCAATTTTCTTTAGTCAAATCCGCCTATATCCATAACGTAACGTACTTTTGTACCACTTTTTTTGTGGAGAAAAATATGTGAAGTTTATGCATGCAAAACAAGCATATTAAATTTCAAGTGTTAAGTTTAAGTACGTCGTATACAATGGGTGTTTTGATACATGATCCATTTTATTTGTCAGAAGAACATACACATATACACAAAAGGATTATAGTAGCAGCAGCTAGTCATCAACTTATCTCATCTTTTTTATTTACAAAAAGTGATTGTAATAAAGTGGCTAAAATCTTATGATGATTTCTTACACATATTTTACACATAGTTGCTTTCTTTTTTAGCTCTAGTAATATGCAATCTTGAAACTCCTACGAAAAAAAACACTGGTTGACTTAATTATTATATGACTTATTTCATCGCGATCGTCGTCAGTTGGAATCAGAGATTAAACTCTATCTCGTACTTTTTTTCTCGACAATATTATAATTGTTAATCAGAAGCTAATGACTGTTTAGCCATTATTGATTAAAATCTGGTTAATTACTTTTGTATAAAATGTAAGTTACTTTCCCGACCTCCTCCTCGTAATTAATTATAGCGGATCGGCGGTAAATATTAGAAAGTAGGAGTAATTAACGAACTACATTAGTTATACACAGTACGTGTTACGTGTTAGTTGGTGTATAACAAAAAAAGGGTAATATACATAAATATATACGCCTACATAGACTGAACTGCATAGACTTCAAGGCTTTCTTGCCGGAGGAATGGGTGAGAAAACGAGAAAGAAAAAGGATTAATGAGGGTTGCTTTTAAGCAAGAGAGCTGCTGAGATTGATTGAGTGAATGAAAGCAATAACTGGTTGCAATTAATGCTGTGCCTTTTAGCTCTTTTGTTTTGTTATTGCTATTTTATTGCCGTGTTGTGTGTGAGTTGCTGCCGATTAAGTTACCAAAAAATTCCTGATATGATGGTGGTGGTAACCTAATCGTGTGTAAACTATATATGGACACATCATGAATGAATGCAACCAAGTGCTGAACAAGTCATAATGAACCCCTTTTTGATCCAATTACGATGATAATTTAGTGACAGAATGCAAATGCTCAAGGTTTTCTTGAAAGCAAGTTTCTTTTATATTAGAGATGAGAAGCTACACAGATAGATGATAGTAAAGTAGTTAGTAGCTATTTGGTGTTTATAGTAGCAGCAAAGTAATAATGATATGGGATAGATTAAGAGATGAAATTTACACGTTTGAGCCCTTTTAAGATTCGATTCGGCTCATTTGTGAGTCCATCAACGTTATATTTCATGTCTCTCTCTCAAGAAGTCTATTATATATTGCACTTTTTGGCGACGTTGCCTATAGGTCTGATGATGATACCTCCGTGGCGTTGCGTTGCGTTGGACGGTGGAAGTTTGCAAGTGGTTTTTTTACTCGACTGTAAATCTGGTTGTTGTTGGTTGTATTTTTGCCGTAAAGTACATACATTGTACCTACATGCATGAGCTTTACTATGTACCGCGCTTGTAAGGAGTCGGTTACCTGCGGTAGATCATATGGGCGAACAAAAAGGGTTGTCACACTGACAGTTGTAATGGTTAATTTGCATGCGCTCACTGTGCTCTTAATTTCTTTGTGAAGTAAATAAATGTGTTTTTTTTGTTTTGTTTTGTGTGCATCAACAATACAGTCACTCACCCATTCATGTCATGTTCTTGAAAATGGAGACATCCTATTGTTTACTATATTATTGGTACAAAGTCAAATATACTACTGGGGTTGGAAAATCCTTGAAAATTGTAGCATTGACAATGACTCCCTTGTCGTAATTGCTACCTAATAAGAAAGTCTATTATATAATAATCCGCCTATAGGCAAAGTAAAAATATAATGGATTTTTCCATCTTGCCAAAAATTGCCAACAATCGACAGTTACAAATCAATAGCAACACATTAATAACATTCGACTTGTTATTTATCGGCTTTAGTACTTTGTTGACGGCTAATTAACAACGAATGCAAAAATATCGTCTTTGCACACGTGAGGCATGACAGTGACTAGAATACACATCTCCAATAATTCCTTTTTTCCCTCAATAATTTACATTTCTGACCGCCTTTAAAAAATCCCTTAATAGATTATTTCAGAAACGAATCGACCGTTGCCTCAGAGCAAATTTCCAAAGTACTGGACTTCTGCCAGTCTACTAATTTCTTAAATCAGCTACTTTCGATTTCAACCTCCGTTTGAAACATGTCAAAGTTTTATTTTGCCGGGATCTCCGAGCTGAAAGAAGTTGAAAGCTTAAATTTGATATTTGGATAAATACTTAATCATGCAAAACTAATGAATTGAGGCAAAATGATGATTACTACTACACTGGTGGCTGGACCAATAAAAATATTTTGAAGATTACTTGATTACTCAACAACTGTGGCATTTCAACTTTTTATGAGAAAAATCCTCCCATTTATTTCTTTATTTTATGATAGGGGAATCACAATCAGCATCATTATCATTGTTATTAAAATCCAAATAATTATATAACAGTAAATACTATTTCAAACGGAGAAATGGAAGCAAAAAACAAATGTTTGAATTAAGCAATTATCTGGAAAAATCAACAAGGCTTTGTTTTACTACAGGCAATGATGATATTATAAGTATTACATTGCTACCGTATATACAGACATACAATCATAATCATATCATACTAACCCAAATAAACCCATTTTTTACTATACAATAACAAATAAAAAAATGTGCCTAAAAACGTCAGCATATACAAATACAACATATGTCGTAGTATATATTTATATATCTATACTCCACCACTGGTTTCATTGAAGAAAGCATTATTATTACTTGTCGCTCAAAATCCTTTTGGCAGGAGAAAGAGTGAATCTTACTTTACTTGACTTTTAGTGCCGTTTAATTGGTAGTAAAAGTTTTATTACGGTATAAAGGCGGAGTTGTTGTGTTTTTATATGCCTCATAATGGCTCCCTTTACCCCTTTACTCATACTTGAAGGAGTGAATAGTAGTAGTAGAGGTTGCGTTGCTTGCAATATGTTTATCTATCTGTCTTCACTGCTCATAACATGCATCCCTCTAAATAGCTATAGAAGGTAAAAGATATACATTTTGGAATTATAACCTGTTTGCTCTTTTCAATAGAAAAGTGAATGAGATGAGGAGATGGACGCGAGGTTGTGTCTTGTGTATTTTAGTGGTTTCAGCTTAACAAACATCAAACATGTATTTACCAATGTACTTTATGTAAAATCTTGGAGTTTGAGCTGCCGTAACAAAGCGGTTTGGTTGTATTTTGGATTTATATTTGTGTAGTAAAATGATAGTTGTAGTTTTGTAATAGTATGAGTATGAGTATGAATGAGCTGTTACTTCAGCACACAATAAAATCTGTAATCTGTGTATCTACTAAAGTAGCTTACAATAGGAGTAGGCAATCATACATACTACATGTTTGCTATATAGTTCTGTAAATAATGGCTTAAGTAAAAGGGATTTACGTTTTTGATGGATTTCTTTCATACTAATTGGGCAGAAAGAAAATGTGTAAGGGGTTGGGTTTGACTTACTGTCTTAATAGCTGCCGGAATTGCCCTAATGGCTATATAGACACGACATTAAATAAAGCAAGTTATTATTGATTCAACATGTGCATTTTTTAAAGTTAAATAATTTGTATGGATTGCAGGTTTTTATTAAATCTCCAATTTTAAGTTGCCCCATGATATATGAATGACCACCGCTTAGAAAACCAATTTTTTCATCAAATGAAAAAAATGATCCGCATCTGTTCACGATGATATTGGAAAAGAGCAGGTGCACAATCATTTCAAACATTCGATTTAAAATTCAAACCCTA
This sequence comes from Orchesella flavescens, assembly GCA_964034955.1. Classification (NCBI taxonomy): domain Eukaryota; kingdom Metazoa; phylum Arthropoda; class Collembola; order Entomobryomorpha; family Orchesellidae; genus Orchesella; species Orchesella flavescens. The sequence goes on from OZ035954.1 coordinate 17,731,757, forward strand.
CTCAAAATAATATTTAAAATATTAGACAAACATGAATAAATATATAGTTTAGGGCTGAGTGAGATGTTAACGATCGATTTACATTTGACAAATCCTAAAATATGTCATATCCCTTTTCATATTTTTCAGTAGCCCTTTCTCGAAAAAGTCTAAATTTCACTTTCATTCGTTTGTTGGATTTCATGTAAATAGACAAAAATAAAAGTGTCAAATAGTGAGGATTTTCCTTTCGCTCTCATTCATATTTCAACCCTTTCCACTGACCCAACCCTTCAGCTTCAGTTGTCGGTAATACCTTAGTCATATCGTTTGTCTACCACCCTCGTTGACAAATTGGATTTAAACGGTGGCAACAACTGCAAAATTCTGTCATCGACTTGTAAATGGATTGGAATTGAAACTGGTACAAAAGAAAACCAATATTTCAATTGGATTTGTATGAGAGACAGGAAGGATCCCATCAAACTAACACCAACCCTTTAGCTAGATCCACAAAGGCTGGTGCTGGTTGCTCACAAGAGGAAAAGGGTTTGTGTAAACGTGTCCGTCAAATCACAAAATATGTAAACACTTACAATGAATGGGGAAATTATCAATAGTATTTTGGGTATGCAAACACACACCCGCCTCCCTATAGTTTTACCGACAAAAACTGACAAAAAAATTGGTTCAGCTTGAAAAGAAGGAAAGACCTACATTTTTTTGTTTATAGCATAACAATACTCCTTCCCAAAGAAGTGAATTACTACTTGAACAGTCGTGAAAACCATAATTTTTCCTGGATATTTGTTTGGACAAGTGAAGCACAAGCTTGAGAGTGAGAGATTGTGCCCAGCTTTTTTGCTTTGCTTAAATTGTAAATACATTTTTTGAGTGTAGCTACTGAACACAAACCAAGTCACCACCATACCACCATAACACGGTGTACTATGTGGTATGACAAGGACACACGACACCGTGACGGTCGTACCATGTAATTTGTGTTTCACGTTATAATGCATAAACAGCATAAATAATTTTGTTGAGAAAAAATGTGCAAGAGTTACTAAACGGAATGCTGCACGTTGCGGTCCCAGCTAAAATTGTACGGACCTGATTATATTGTGAGTTGTTGGTTGGCTGGGAGCAAACTCCCAGCAAAAATATAGAAGCAACTGGATGAAAATTAAAAACTAATTTTGTTCTCACCCTTTTCCCAAACCTTCTCATTAATTTTATACATTGAGACGACGACGTGAAGGAACACTTTTAAAATTATATTCCAGATGTCGAAACCATCATGTTATAGCTCATGATAAACAACGCAACGTCAGTTGAGTTTATAAGTTGCGTTGGGTTGCAGCAGTTCAGATTGTCTGATCAAACTTAAACATTTCATTTCTACCGTTGATATTATTGTGCTCTGTATGCAATGTGAACGCACACAAACATTTTACTACATTAAATTCAACCTGCATTTCATTTTTCAAATGTGACAAAAAGCTGGGTACTATTTTCATCGCTTGTTTTGCCATGCTTTTAGCCCATTTATCAATGACATGGATGCATACTACGTATGTGCACAATATATCACAATTTCAGGATCAGCCTTTTTTTGCTTTCATTTAATCAGTAAAGGAAATAAGAATGATATGAGAATTCCGAATACAACCAGACCAAAGTTTGTATAATGATAATGAATACTTCCAATTCAAGTTGGTTTGCAGAGTAGTACTAAAACTACGAATGTTTGCACTTACTATGCATTTGTCTGCGATGGTTAGATTTGGTTTGGTTTGAGACTGCAGGAAGCTTGACTTGACTTTCTCTCTATATTTTCCTATGCCAAAGCTACTATTTAATAGGTGTGCACATCCCTCGGCGTCCTAGCCAAAAATCTATGTAAACTGAGCCAAGAGAGAGAAAAAAATTCAGCCATGTAGTGTGTCTTGTGTCTTCTCTTCCATATACTCCAGTTTGTATTCATTCTGATTTGGTTTGGTGTGGCGTGGCGTGGCGTGGTGTGCTACGAAAAAAAATTAGATAGAGAACTCTAGGAACAACAAAAACATGAAACATAGGAGCCAAAGCCAAAATCTACAGAAAACTAACATACTACTACTACATCGACTTCACAAAGAGTTCTCTCTCCTCCTCAAACAAAAACAAAGAAAAAAAATAGGATGAAGAAATGTGTGCTAGCTCCGATTCGCAATTGAAATGAACTGTCGTCTGAATTACGAATGACTTGAAGTAAAAGTAAAAAAGCTTTAGCTGGATTGGATACATGTAATACTGTAATATGTAATAGTATATTATGTATGTATAAGATCGGTCACAAGTGGGGTCACCAACAGTATTTCATCACATTCATGGGCTTGAGAGCTTGAAACTTAAGAAAAATGCGAAAGACATTCAAATAAGGGAGATTTGTCGCGTTTCGGCAAGCCACCGCCACACTCTTCTTCTCTCTACTTCAACATCCTTAAGGCATCTTCTCTACTCTCGTCAGTTTGCATTCTATTATCGAAATTACTTTTCACAACAACAGTGGAATTGAGTTGAATACTCAATGTAATTCCATCAAACTGTTGGATGTCTCAAAGTCAAACTAATACTACGCATGTAGCAGCAGCTCAGAGCGTAAATATTTACGAGGAATGTTTTGAACAGAAGAGTTGTAGTTGTGTCGTGCTTCTTGAATTTCATTTCATCCTACAAAAAAAATGATGATGATGATGATAAGACTTTATTTGCGACTTTGCAAGTAAGATTAAAACTATCATCTTTCCACCTAAAAGCTTCTAGTCTTGATTGAGCTCACATCCGCATCCTATTAGGAGATTCTTTAAAGTCAACTTATCTCTCATTTAGTTAGCCGGTAGAAATCAATTAGTTGGTCATACCAAAGAACAAAGGAGCAGTTGAAACTACTGCACATGGCGAGAAAGAAGGCACAAAAAAATTTAGATAAATCGTACAAGTGTTCAGTTCACCACGCTTGATTTTTGGCTGTCTTGCACTCATTCATTGCATGAATGGCATATGGGGTACATTTTTAAGCTTGTTTCTTTCTTTTGCTCATTGCATTTCGTCAGAAATGCATCATTCCGTACATTCTTCAAGACTTCAAACACAAAAAAATGATGCTATATTATAAGAAGTCACAGACTTTGAGTCGAGTGCTCAATTCCAAGCAGCTACATATGAACATGAACCAAAGGAAACTTTGATTCTGAATTCATGTATAACGTATAATATGTATCACAAGGCTATTTATCGTATCGTATAGTATATCTATTTCTTTTTTTGTGTGTGTGTGTGTGTGCTGGTGGTATTTATTGCAACTCGCTCTCATCTCATCTTCTTGCGTTTGGTATATCCATTAGCTTGTTTATGTAACGCTTTGATATTAAGTTACTGGATATTTCATCTTGTGTGAAATCTGATAATTTACTGTTTGTTGTGGTTTCGTCTAAAGCTATAGCCAGGTTGGAATCTCTTTGGGCTCACAAAATGCTTGAATAAATGTAAAAAGAGAAGAAGCGAAGCGTAGGATTGATGCTAAAGAAAATTCACCTACCTAAAAACCACGTCTTCTCGCCTATGCTTCTATATCACCGGAGATACAGCAAAGCAAGTGGCTCTATTAAATAATATCAAAAGGGGTTTGCTGTAATATTAAGCTTTTGAACTCACTCAATCACGCTAGTTTAGCACAAACCTTAATGAAAGAAAGGAAATGTAAATTAAATATTTGATTAAGTTATCAAGAAGAAATTTTTTTGCAGGTTATTTAGTTGACATACGTAAATAGTAGTAGCTTTTAAATGTTTCGCATCGTGGAATGGAAAAGGCATACTGCTATTTTTCTTATGCCATAAAATTCTTTGTCAGATTGAGCGAGTCTGACCAGATTTTTTGTAATTATATGTGTATAGAGTTACTTCATGTCGAAAGCTCATGCGAGTTGTCCTGCTGTGCGCATGGTTTACTACTCTAGACGTTTAATAAATATAACAAAAACAAGCCCAGCAAAATTTTTTTGAGATTACAAATCAGCATACATAATAATACTATGACTTGCAATCCTGTTGATGGCTTACTTAAGATTAGTTTTCAAATTGGAAAATTACTAGTTTTGTATACAATTTGCTATTTCGTTTATCAAACTCTACGCCTAAACTTGCCATTATATTTGAAATTACATTTCAAGAATTTTTCTAATAAAGTTTTAATCATGGTTTTCCAAAATCCTGATCTGATCTGGATGTTTCTGTGATAGGAATTATTTTCCGGACAAAGTTGCAAATAATTCTATTTTTAAAAACAAGCATAATTTTTGTCTTATTTTCTATTAATTCCTTTACAACAATGTCTTTCTTCTGGTGAATAACAAACTATACAGGGGAAAGGAAGATACGCACGTTAAAAACGAAAGTCCACCTCGTTTATTTCCCATTTACGAGTCACTAATAAATAAAGAGGCGGAGAAGTTGCCATTAAGGAAGTTAAAAGTGTGAAAACGAGTATGTATGCTCAATGTTCCTTGCTAGATTATACTCATTGCTTGCACATGGCTATTACCAACTTGACTATATAGAGCTACTTGTGGATAAACCCTCCCAAGCTACTTACTTTTCCCATTCTCATCCAGCAGAATTAAACAACTGCTTCATTCAGAAATTGATGTCATTTGTTGCATGCACCGAGACGATAACGATATCACTGGATATTCAACCAACTTGAACTTTATCAAAATGTGCAAATGCGTTTTACGTAGAATTGACATTGAATCATGGTAGCATTACCCCAACACCGCAAAAAGTATGAGTTTGAGTGTTAGCTTTATTGCTCTAAAAACACCATGTTCATTCTTCAAATTAAGTTGTCTGATTATATAACTTATCAAATCAAAACTAAAGAGGAACAACATTTTAATCGCAATATGCACTATGACTATGAATGACCACCTACAATTACATTACCATTACCAATTTTCTAGGTCGAGCGGGTGTTCCTTATGAAATGGATTCTCAGCATTGCATGAACTTGTAAATAATCACAGTACGTTATTTCGTGGGAAACTTTGGTAATTCCTTGATAACGTTTTTACACTAACTACCAACTATCACATCGTACTGTGTTCTATCTATGTGGGAACACGAACGAACGCCACCACGTGCAACATTGTAAGCCACGCCAGACCATCCTACTTCTCATTCGACTCGTCAATTTTTACAATGCATGTCGCATTCTTGATTATTTTTCTTAAATGTTGCGTATTATGATGAGTACCATTCTCACAGGAAATACCTTGAGAATGACACGATGAAGTTGTACGAATATATTACACAATGAAAGAATTCAACATGTTCTCCAAAATTTCTTATCATATTAAATTTAAATGAATTAAATTGCAAATTCACTAGATTTGTGAGGTTTTGCGTAATTTTATAGCTTCATTTAAAACATAAGCATTAATTATAATGTATTGATTCTAGTAAAATTTACAGGACTTTTACTTGGGATGCTTGAAAGTAGGTGTAGATTTAGGAATTTTATTAACGCTATCAGATTACCAAAACCATTGTAAGATGGCCCATAAAAATGTTGTGCTACACAGTCAACCATGATAGAAACAATGATATTATGTATAAAACAAACAGAAATGAATTTTATGTATCAAATTATGTATTTTATAAGATGAGTAAAACCTAGTGTATCTTCTGTGAAGCATGAAATAAAATTGTATCCAGTCCTCAGGATACATCTATCCATGTTATTCCATTGAATTACCATTTTTCAATGCAGTATAAGTAAGTACGTAATGTCATTCCATCCTCCTGGATAATGTTACATTGCATCTTACGCGAATGCGATGTAAAGATGAAAAGCTCAAGAACGTAAAGAAAGAATTAAATTATCTTCTTTTTTTTGAGAACATTGAACATACTTATACATGGAGCACTATATACTAACGTGGTTACTTTATACTTCATGAGATCATGACGTTGACGACAACGAGTGAAGGAAAGAAGATGGTGATACTAGTGGTGATGATGATCACCACCTCAGTTATGCTGTGAATTTTGAAAGGATGCTTTATGAGCATATCGTATGGCAGCTCATGCACGTTTCCAAGAGAAGAAGGATGAGTAAAAATATGGGGAAAAGGCTTCAACTTGATATAAAATACGAACATAAAGCATTGAAAAATTGTTGGATGGGAGAAGTCGGAACATTGGAGATTTATACAGAAATGAGCTGCTGCTTCTTCTTTTCGTTTTTTCAGAGAGCTTCAAAATACACAGTGCTGCTCCTGATCTGATGTAATCGTAGAAGAGTGAGTATATATGCATTGCATTACATTACGACGGGAGCATTGCATTGAGCCATGGTTGTATATTTCACTCTGTGATGTGGTGATGCTCTTCTATTGTACATATTAACATACTGTAGGTGGGCAGGCTCATAGCTCTTGCGTTTGGTTTTGTGGGCCTGACTGATCTAAAGTGGTTATTTGCAGCCAACTGAACTCCTTACTGAACGACCACGTTATGGCTCTCTTTACTATATATGAATGTGTGTATGCTTTGCTTACTTGTTCCTGTAGTAGCTCTAGCATGGCACTCTCTCTCCGCTGATTCTGCCGCGCGTCGTAACTTACCCATTTTCAGACTATCTGAAAGGCTACAACATGTATAAAATGTGACGACGACATATAACATACAAGCAAAAGCAGCCCTTAACATTAAACAGCCTTTTTCTTAGGGAATTGACAAAGGCTTTTGCTTTTCATACTTTACTACTATTACTACACACTCCTTGTGGCTATGCTGCTGCTGCTCCTTGCTGCTCACTTGGTTTTCATTCCTTCTTTTTTAGATTCCCTACCTTACCATTCATTCACTACTCTCATTCTCTTCTCTTGTACGCATTCAATTTAAGGAATATTATTTCAGTGTTCGTATCGTAACGTATCCTATGGATGAATATGCTTCAAAAAGCCCATATAGATGATGATGATGATATTACGTATATAGTTTTATACACACACATTTTATGTTCTATGCTCATTTTAGAGGTTTTGGGAACCAGAGATATATATTTTACTATTACTCTTCTATTACCATTACGAATAAAGCAGCCTTGCTTTGTGTTTCTTTTCCCAAAGTCATAATAGCAGCAGCATATATATAAAGTAAAAACTGGCTTTGCTTACAACCATGCATGCATCCCATTGAATTGCATGCTTTTTAGCCTGGCCTGGCCTGTTCACTTCAAAAAGTGAGTCTAGCTGGATGGTGATCCTTTTTTTGGGCCATTATTATCACCAACACCATAAACTACTGTTCGTCTCACCACCACCACAACTCACTTCTCTCAAAGACGTTACCTCATCATCATCATCTGAAAGCATTATTACAATCTTAGCCACACATTAGCTTATTATACCACGACGAGGACGACTCTTCTCAAACTCACTTGCATGAGCATTGAATTTTTGTCCCGGTAACTTGATTTGTCCTTTTGAGTTGTGTAATAACAATACACAACAAATACATTTGTATAATAATACGCATTAAGAGGAAAGGTAAAAAGAGAGAGAGAGAGAGAGACAGCAAGAGAGACAAACACACAAACATATATATATACATTCATACCGTCCTGCATTGTCATTAGGAAAAGGATCCTAAACCAACTTTTAACTAATAAGAGTTGACTACCTGCTTGCCACACTTTCCTCTCAAATTCTATTTGACCGTCGTCTCATCACGGCTTCGGTTGGTTTTTGCATGGACAGCAGCAGCAACCTTTTTCCCTTTTATCCTATGTAACCTCTCATCTTGGATCATCCACTCCACTCCAGGTCTCTCTTTCAAACAAATTTTACTTTATTATCAGTTCGTAAAAAGAAGAAGCGAGATCATCTCTTTTCTTCAATTGTCAGGAACAAAATAAACAACCCTCAAAAAACATTTTACACCTTGAGAAAAAAATATATTGAAACTAGATCAGACAGAATAGAAAGCTTTTTTGTTTCCTGTTCACAGAAAAGCAAAAACACATCAACAAAAGAAGCATTTGAATTTGTTGTTGTCTTGCGAGACGGCTGAAAGTAAAAACACTTTCAAAGGAGCTCGAAACCACTGATAGGCAACAACTGCCGCTGCAAAAACTAAATCGAACTTTTTATTCAATTGGAACGGAGAGAAAATTGGCTCGTCAAAAGTAATAATAATAAACTCCCACTTTTTGGGCTGTCAAGTCATTATTTCTAAGCACAAACTGTGGCACGTTTTGTTTTATGTGCGTGGCAACGTGAACCGAAAAAGTTATAGCAAAACAAAAAGCGTTTGGGATCCGAAGAAAGAAAGTGAAGTTTCAAGTTGCCTCAAACACATCAAAACAGAGTGATGAACATTATGGACCTCGTGAACAAAGCATACTGTTTTCTTATAGTATGCACAGTCAAGAAGTGTTGTACAATGGTTTAAATGCTTAACATTGTCTCAGGAAGTATTTATATCAAAAGTAAAGCCAATTATCATAATAACTGTCATCATCATCATCAAAATCTTCATTGTCAAGAAGACTTCAAGAGTCGGCCCAATTCTTCAAGTGATCGGTAAGCTGTATTTCTATAAACTATTTTTTCTTGCTTTTCATAGACACGTCGTAAGATATGACACGACATGCTATTTCCCATATCTGTGGTTTTCTGCATAAACATAATTGGAAGCGGTCGATAAAAATCATAATCTTTCATGTCATAAATTCATTCCATACATATTCCTCCACTTGACTCAAATGCAAATGTATCTATACATACACTACTTAGTAGGTAAAGACATAAAAAGCATAAACTGAAATTAGTTGATGACAGCAACTCCACTGAAATTACATAAAGTAGGAAAGCAGGCAAAGATCAAATGGTGTTTTACATGTGTTTAAAGTACATAAAGTACAGGGATTGGGAAAACCCCAAAAAACCTCGTGGTTAAAAGGAAAGCAAAAGGGAAGCGGTTAGAAAAGGAGGAAAAAGGAGCCCCGCAAAAGTTATGTGAAAAGTTAAAGTTATGGCTGCTGATAATTCCTGTTGAGTATTTTTATGTACTGTGTAGTTGTGCCCTATGGTCCCGTAACATGATCCTCTTGCTCATGAGAAGAGCAAGCAGAGAACCAGCCAGCCACACATACACACTCACGGCACCACTGCTTAAAAGGTTTTCAAATGTAGCTACACGAAACATGTATACAATCTCACCCGTGCCGTATAAGTATACACTTCATTTCACACGTAGGGAAAAAGAAAGGAGGGAGTAAAATATGCCAAAAACCTTGCTTTCCTTTAGAAGACTTTCTGTGTGAGGTTCTTGATACTTGAAACAGCTTGGAAGATCCGAAAGAACAGAGTAAAAGTCACTTTTCCTTCACATTTTCCGTACTGGAAAGGGAAAATTTCTAGGAGTAAATTTTGGAAACCAAAGCACGATCAAAAGGATGAGATGATGATGATACTGCTCATTTAAAACGCTTACAAATCATTCAGATTCATAAGGAAATGAGTAAAAGGACAATAATCATGTTGGTGATTATGACGTGCCTGAAATCAGATATCTCATCCGTAATTTTCAGAAGTTGTCTGATAGACAACTGAAGCTAGCCAGTATTTTATGAGAGAGGATGATCAGAGGGAGGGTTGATTGCTATATGAACTTCCTCCAATTAACATTTTGTGGGACCCGACGTGATGCATCCTTTCATTCACATAATATAATTTAATCTCAAAGTTAGACAACAATATAATACAATAGCAACTACACGGTAGCAGCAAAGGAGCAGGGTCAACTGAGACCGGAAAATATCTGAAAGGATCATCATCAAAGTTGGTCATGGATTTATTACAAAATTCCACTGCTATTATTAATGCCCACACTGGTGATAATTAATATTCTGACACGTTATGAGTTAGGAGGACACACAATAAACAGTTTTCTAATATGGAACTCATGCCTCACTCTTCCAATAATCCATGAATAAAGATAAATTCAAGTAGGAGTAGTAGTAGAATATAGTGGCAGTCAGAAGTACATTCATAATATAAATTGGAGGGAGAATGAGCAGATAACGAATTTAGTGCATTGTTCATGTGCATCTCTCATGAGAATTTGAGCCGCTCAGAAAAGTCCTGGAGGACTAAAAGATAGGATATCATCTACTCTCAGTCGATGCACTAAGCTATTTACGCTTGAGAGACGGTAAACAAACCAGGAATTTTCCAGGAGTCTTAGTTTGGAATCCGCTTTTGGAAAATAGAAAGAACTTTCCCCTATAGCGTTTTGGGAAAACTCATTTAATCCGATCCCTTTTAGTCTCAGATTTAACTAGCTCTGTCTGACATGGCATGCTCTCCAGTTTCCAAAATGACAAAAGCAGTGTTAATTCTATGAGAATTACTGAAACAATCATGAGGATGTAGGCGGATGTATAATATAGTTTATTTTTATTGAAATTTCTTTTTCCTTTCTGAAAAACTATTTTAAGATTATACGATGATGATGATAGCAGGTTATTTCTACATAAGTATAATAATTTTTATTCGGTACAGATTTTCCAATGTTTTTACGATACATATTTAAGTAAGCGTCTCAATTCGTACATTCACGCTGGTTTACTACAAACTATATAGCAGCTAGCTACACATTTTGTGCATCATATGAATATTTCCATATGATAAGGTATCAGCATAGGTCATAATTCGTTCATAATTTATGATTTTCCCTCAGGATTTATGAGCCCATCAATTCTGCTCATTGTATTAGACTATAATATGCATAAGCTAATGCTAATGGAGATTATTGTTATTTCTTCTTGCCACTTCTATCCAACCAAACCAAACCAAACCAAACCAACCCGTGTAAGTAATCACAACCACGCTTATACACAGGCAGGGCACGGTTGAGTAGAGACATATTTACAGAAAGTTCTTTACTCTGTAATTTTTTTTTCATACGTTTATTTTTTTTGCAAGCAAGTATTATAAACGATCAGAAAGTATCTAAAAAGATAAAAACAGGATGATGATGATGATGAAAATGATGACAAAATGATCGAGTATTTTTATTCTTGTGAAAATGCCGCAAAAGACAAAGTTACTTAAAAGATGAGGGAGGGTAAAAGAAACCAGCGTCTAACAGCGCAGACAGAGGGTAAACTAACGGGTAGAATCAAAAACAGACAAGGTTGTGGACAGACTTCTTGAAAAACAGCGTGGGATTGTCTTTTCGTAAAATATGATTTTTTTTCAAGCACGAGCTCAACTATAACACACTTGTGTTATGTTATGTTATGTGTAGTTACATTACATTACATTAGTTATGTTATTGTGCCCAATCTCTCATATGAGCATGTGAGAGAGTACAAGTAAAAGTGGAGACGAAGACGAATGAGTCTATAGGAAAAAATTTATTCAGCCGAGTGTTTTCATTTACGGCATGGTTTTTCTTGTTGGTCACTGAAGATTGCGCAGAGAGTCAAGTTTTGATTTATGCTCATAATTCATTCTATTATAATTGGGGTTTCGCTAGATATTTATCATTAAAGTTGAATTGTCTTGGTTTAATTTTGATGGATTAGCTTGCTGGCTCTCTTGCAGCTATTATGCACAAACACCATAAGTAAGATCATTGTCATCCACATATACACATTTTATACACGTATAATATGTATATACAACATATTATGTTCAGCCGTCGTCCAATGCAATGTGTTTTCGGGGAAGACGTAATCCAAGGGGTGTGTAGGGCAATTGCGAACGTGAGTGCTATAGCATTACATAGGAGATTCGTAATCTTTAGGAATGTAATAATAATAATGCAATATAGTTTCATGAACTCCAACATCAAATCATTATCAAAAAGACAGCTAATTACAAAAAACAACAAGAATAAACCCCGCTACAAAATAGGGAATATATTATGAGGTAGGTTTTTTGGTAAAAAGTTCCAAATTTAAAAAAACTCATAAAGTCATAAATTCGCATAAGGACGGGGGATGAATGGATTATTCTTCAAGACACCCAACTTGGCTAAATACACAAATTTATTTTGATTTTTGAGCATGTTCCACGTACATTAGTCTCAGAAATGTCAGGAGAAGCACGTGGCCATTCCTTCCACCCTTTTTAATTATGAGTAATAAATTTACAAGAATAAGCGAAGAAGAACGCAACTGAAAAACTAATACATTTTTGAGTTTTTGCTGTTTTACTGAAAGCTGTTTAAAAATAACGTGGATAAAAATTTTGTTAAAAATAAATGCTTACATGATGTTTGTACTTGCTTTTCAAGATGGATAGCGTATTACCCTTCAGTAATTTCACACCACCCTGCAATTTCTTTCCCCTTTGGTTGCGCACAATACTGATTTACTATACAATCTTAAATCTTCGTCTTGTTTGAGATACTTTATGGGTGCAACTCGAACTCGGCTTGATTGTATAGGATATTCTTCAACCTTCATTTAAGATACTACTTTTATGTACATATAAGATACTACTTTTATGTACAATTTGTTTTCCCTTATATTATTTTGTTAAATATTAGTTGCAAACATATATTATACCATCACCATTTTAAGCAATTGGTGTATATGTATGGTGATGGTGGTGGTAATTTTGTTGCGGCAATTGAGAACTGGCAAGAAGTATCTCATTACTTAGCTCATGTTTTCTCTGCGAAACTTTGTTGTTGTTATAACTGTCATTTGTTAACTACTCTTGATTTTTATTGCTGCATGACTCAAAAAGAGTGAGAAGATCCCTACCGGATTACTGGATATATAGCATCATACACTACACATACATATTCGTAGCTCCGTTGACGTCACAGAGCTCAAGTCAGTAAAATTTACTTTTTTTGGGGAAACTAGAAACAGAAACACAGATGGACTACATCTCAGTCTATAACTTATAGGTTTAGCTGTTCCAAATGCAAGTCTTTCTTTGAAGTGATGATGAGTGATGGAAACAAAATAAACCATTCAGTTCACAGGTGCAAAGTTGCTTTTGGTCACGGACTCAAAATGATTTTGTTTGTAATGACATGACACGATACCATAATATAATATAATACGCATACTCCAAGTTTGATAGAATTTGATAGAATGCTCTCAGGCATCATGTGATGTGAAGTGATGTGAATGCCTTGTTTCATTGTAGCTATAGGGCAAATTATTATTCATTCAACTTTAGATCGACAAGGTTTCATCCCTATTGTGTAACGTAGCCCTCTCTAATAATCCAAGCGTACATTGTGCCTACGCTGAATATCGTATCGTGCCTAGCATGACTGTTGGGAAAATGTCAGCGAAACATGAAGAAAAACTTCCGGAGTTTTTTTCTGCGTGAACGTGACATTTATGGCTTGAAATCTAATGCCTCGTGCTGTAAAAACATGGACATTCTTTTACACCACACCACACCACTCTCCTCACTGGAAGTGAACATGTCTACTTTACTTGTAGGAAAGTTTGTAAAACGTAACACCTTATAACAAGACACGCAAATAAAACTTAACCTATTATTATTCAGAGGAAAGTTTTTAAAGAAAGTCAAAAGTACTAACATAACACCAGCATAATATTTTATGTATGTAAAGTGTTAAGACATACTAAAATTAAAGGATTATGAGCATTAATGAGCCAAAAATTAATAACGATTTAAAAATTATTAACCCTCCAGCTAGCTCTATATCATTATAAGTCTTAAAAAATCTATTTTTGTTAATCCATTTTATACTCTACGTGAACTAAATGTAGGATGTTTTGAAGTGTTATCAGAATATAAAATAAAGCATGTTACAACAGTTGCAAGGATGTGAAAAAAAGGTACGCTAATCTTGACGTACACACATCCGCAAGAAAGCCTCTGTCTGTGAGAATCCGTGATTTGATAATAGGTTTTGTTTTATGAATACATGTTCCACATTACATACATACATTGTTGCAGTTCTCTGTACTTAGTGTCTTTCGTGGTTTTTGGTGTTAGCGTAAGATACACTTTTTTTTACAGGCCAGGTAACATGTAAATATATAGTACCAAAACTCTCGTAAAATGATGATTTTACGACCCTCTTAACCAAACTTTTTGCATAAACGGTTCAGCCATTTGAGCATGCCTACATGTAAACGCATTTGTTTTATTGTGTGGCCACGCTATACTTATTCAGTCTCTTGAAACAAACTGGGGAAAACATAGTTTTTGGTAAACATAGTTTCCGGCTTTCAATCTAAAATATTATTGATGCTAGTCCACTTTTGTTATTTTACTGTAATAGGCATTTGGTCTTTTTTTTATAAATAATAAGTCTAAAATACAAAGTTATTTTGCGTTTTCATTTTAAAAAGTCGGTTCTACCCAGAAAAAAACCAACAAGTTTTACGTGAGGAAATTTGGCAAAAATGAAACATGAATTACAATATGATATTATAAAGTAATTTTTTCCTACCGCAAAATTCTAGTTGGAAAAATATTTTGCAAAAACGATAACGAAGATGTGAAACGATTGAAATAACTAGGAATAAAATTTTCATATTGCAAGTCTATCATTCAACCATGAAATTACAACTTTACTTAAAAAAGGGAAAAAGTTTTGACAGCCATTTTTTGTTCTTCATTCTCTCAATCAAGTCGTGATGAAACCCAACACGATACAATTTACAAACAAAGCTGAGTCGTCGTACATAATAACGCGGATAATTTACAATCTGTTGACAAATTCTGCAATCAAAACTAGATTTAAGAGCAGAAGTGAGGAAGGTTAAGATCAAAATGATGACATAAAATAAGCTTTTAAAGGAAAAAGTAGGAAAAATTATGACTGCAAAAAAAATATAATATGTATTCATTTTCATATAATAAAGTAATCACTTATATAACGCACAATAAGTGTGTGTGTACACAACATAAAGTTCAAATAAACAAGATAAACCATCGTTATCATAAAAAACTACAAAATGGTCAAATAAAACACACCACCACCACCAGTAGTAGTTGAATAAAACCAAGAAGGAAAAATATTAACTCCTTCTTCATCTTGTTATTATTGTAAATGCTCATCACGACGGTTATATCCAAACACTTTAATAATGTTCTGATGAACCCATATGCGTGTACCCACACGATATTACTACTTATTATTATGCTTATATCATCATATCTTCTTCAACCTCTGAGAGAGGGAAACAGCTTGACGCTCCTTGAAACCTGAGTTGAGTTTCATAAAATATACCCAACAACTTCACTTGCTAGCCAATGCAGTTATGATTACATAAAAATGTATAAAATAGACGTGTATACATATAATACACATGAGAAAGCAAAAGGCAAAGTGGAGAATGAACTTTATAGGCCAATATTAAATGAATATAAAAACATGGACAAAAGTATATAAGAGAATATATATATATTCTTATTAGAATGCATGTTGAATGCACGTATGTAATTTCGGCGGGCATAAATGTCAACATTAAAGTTTACGATCCAGTATAACCACTTAAATAACTTAATCTTGGTAAAGCCATAGATTATTCCGCGATACACATATGGATTCACAAAAAGCTACAATATTCATACATTATACGTTTCAACGAGGTTGTAGCCGCAGTGTTATGTTCGTACACTCAAGAGCGGAGCCGAACACTGCCTTGTGATATGATGATGATGCTGCTGTTGTTTTTTCTTACTCCTTCTGCTGCTCCTGGATCTTTTTTTATGATTATTGCACGTCTTCTTTTATGCTTATGAGGTGAACATATTATACACAATAGCAGAGGAGAGAGAATAGAATAAAAAAGTTGATAATGGTGATGATCATGATGATGACTATTTAACGAGATAAAGTCAAAGAGAATGGTTGAGGTAACTCATTCAACAAAAGTGGTTGTCAGTGAGTGGTGGTGGTGGTGGTTTGGTTTGGTTTGTACATTTGCTGAGTTGTTACTCTATTCCACACTTGATTCTTCTCTCAAACTCTCTAACAAAATGGCATGGGCTTTTCAATTGCTGAAGGATCATCACATCAACTTGATCATGAATTTTCGTGGCATTTTCTTTACATATATTTAAATCTTTCTTTCTTTTGAAGAGTTCAGTATTCTAACTAACGCCACTATTTTTTTTTGTAATAATACTAAACTCACCACCTTTATTTTTACGTTGCTGTTTGCTGTCCCATTTTCATAAACAACGTCAATCCTAATGTTATTGGATGATGATGTTTGGTAGATGTTGCTCATCAGGAATTGGAAAACTGGATAATAAGAACAATCCACGTCTTTATAAAATCCATCAAGACAATAAAGAAAATAAAAAACAAAGTCATTCTCTTTTATGTCCATGCAACCCAATATATTTTAATCAACCATGTGGATCAGCTCAAAATGTTCAAATGCATAATGGTATTTGCTTTCAAATAATATACATAGTAGCTCGTTTTTGTCGTTTGTATATCGATACTCTTCAACTGTTGTTGACTGTTGTTAGCTAACTAATGCCATCATTGCCATCACTGTAATTGCATCCCCTTGAAGCAATGAAGATATAAAAAAAACCTTTAACATTACGTACTCCAACTCTGTTCTCATTACTGCACTATCTTAATAATCCTAAGAAACCCAAAACCAACTCAGTATCTAAATACTGGATGTTCAATACTAAAAATTTAGATAACATTAGGAAGAAACCGGAGAAGACGAAGTAGAATTCCGTGAAAGGTTAATACTCCAAAGGATACAGCATAAAGTCATAATGACTCATGCCAGAGCAAACGGGAAGTTTGTTACAAAAATTTAGAAGCAATAATAGTTAAGCGAGACAATATAATCCAAGAGTTTGCTATTTAATTATGCTGTGTAACTATCTATGAATCGCCAGTCATGGATTGTGTGTCAATAATCCCTTATGACAAATGGGGGTTGGGGGTGAAGGTTACATTAATAAAAACAAGTTAACAATTTCTTTTTTATACAAAGGAAAATAATATAACTAGTATTTTATTTTAGTTCACACAAAATTCTATTTGCTTTTGTTTACAATTTGCACCATTTTATTTAATAAAAATAAATGAGTGATGAGCTCAAAAATTTATGAAGCAAAAAATCGCTATGGGTGGGTGAATTGAGACACTTTGCCTCTGCCCCTACACGTATTTGCATGCAAAACTTGGTAAACGTTATATGTTGCTATAAATTCGACGTAATCTATTTAACATAATAGCCTGCAATTTGTTTGGGAAGTTGTTAAAATCGTAAAAAGTTTATATGCTTATGCAGTTTTTTTTATTACTGATTGTATCAGATATTAGGTTGGATAATATGTCTCTGTGTGGTCGTGTGTGTGATGTGATGATGTTATAATCAGGGTAGTAACCAAAGTTCTGATTTCTTCTTTTACACATAAAAGTTATACGACTGCATGACTATATCTGTGAGTCAAGAGACACATGGTGGAACATCAAAATTGTATTATATGAACCATTTAATAGCAATAATAGCGGCCGTTATTGCAATTGCACTGAGGTAAAGTGCCAAAACGACCAAAAAAAACAGAAGGAAGAGGGAGGAGGATGAGGAGGTTGAGGACAACTACGCAAAGGTTTCAAGAGTTTTTAGGCTAGACATACTAAACGGAAAAGGGAAGTGCAATATTGTGCGTAAAATTTTGGTCTAATAGCAGTAATAATCGGTGCAAAGACCTAACATACAAAATTGTCGTGGATTAGGTCAAGGTTGCGATATTTTCCCACTGGAAAGAGGGAGAACTAACTAAAAAGTATAACAGTCATGAAGAGAGCTAGGAACTCAACTCAAGATGAGATATAAAATCATGTATGAATGTGAGCTCAAACAGAGAAGTAGTGGGAGCGAGAGGCATAGTTAATAGACGTAGTTAGAGCGGCCGTAAAACGTGAATGGGGTTATTTGGAGGAAATTAATGAGTGTTAGTTGACATAAACGTTTGTATAAAATGGCCCAAGAGTTTGGCTGATTTTACTCTTCTCATCCATATAGCTCGTAGTAGTCCTATATATAAAAGCAGTCTGCATTTATAGCTTGTTCCAACTCCAACTCTTGCACAAGTAGATTGTGATTGTGCAAATATGTATAGGCTCTTACATACAATAATGGAAAATAACTACTTTTCTTCGCATGAAATTCATATAATAACCCATTTGCACATGCAGATCTTGCACTTTTCTCTGATTCCTTTTTGTTATTACATCTATTTATTCGTCCTTTGCCCCCGTTCTATGCTGGCTATCCAGTCTTCATATTTTACAATGCTCTAATTTTTTATGAACACTGCAATTTTATTATTTCAATTGCTTCTTAACACTCGCCCTTGTTAATATGGCTTGATAACGCATTTTAATCTTGGTTTTAAACGATGTACATGAAATAAGATGACGAAGCAAACTCAAATCCCCCAAAAAAATATATTTACGGAAAGAAACTGTTTAAAGTCAAATTAGTATTCACGAAAAATTAGGTTGGCTTACAAAGGTATTCATCCCAGCTTAAGGCATTATAAAAAAGTCTCGTTTGAATTCTTAAATTCCGCCGTATTTACTTTTGCGGAGACGTTGAAAGAGCAAAGGAGAGCATCTCATCTCTCTTCTCATCTCGTACGTGCAGAGTGATTTTGTATCAGATTCCTTTTGTTTGAGCCTTTTTTTCACGGAGTTTACCACAAACGTAAAACGAAAGAAAGAGAGAGAGAAATCGAGAATGTGTAATGTAAACTGTTGCTTCCCACAAAAAAGTCTACTGTTTAGGGATCATGTACAATATTATACATGTGAGAGTGAGTATGCATACTTTCAAAAAGCCAGCAGGAGATTTTCTAAGCTGTTTTCGCCTTATAAAAATCCAACAACTTCAAAGAAACTATAGGACCAAGCAATATATACGTAGTATGGGATGAGATGTACGTACGTACGGCTCACTCTCAATCTAGAAGAGGAGTAAAGTGGAGTAGTAGTGAGTGAGCAGAAAAATACCAAGGCAAAGGCAAAGCCACAGACAGAACAGCAGCAGCAGCAGCCTCTTTTTCAGTCTTTTGCTTTTGTGGCCCGCTCGTTTTTTCCTCCTTAGTTGGTTTCGTATGTCTCCCAAATAGCCAGTAAAACTTGACTTTATAACCTTCATAAAATTTTATTTTATTACCTGTCCGTCATTCATAATAATACGAGATTTGAATCAACGTGTTGCTTTTCCTTTTTAAAAGAATGCGAGAGGAGAAGAGAAGAAAGTAAGTAAGTATACACACACACAGTAGTTAGAGTGTGGTGTGAGGAGGGCTGGAAGTTGGGTTGGGTTGAGACTTTCGACAGTTAGCTTATATTATGGCAGTGGCCATAAGCAAATAAAACAAATGGGCAATATAATTCGATATCTTGAGCCACCTTCCTCTGAACTTGCCCCAACACATCATTTTTATTGACCGGATGACGATTGGCCGTTTCAAACTGGTTAAATAATGTATTGGTGTTTGTTTAATACCAATATTTATACAAATAAAACTACACATTTCACCGAAAAAAAAGGATAAAGACGATCCTATCCTATCCTCATTGTATCCAAATCCAAATGATAGGATGATAGGATGTCTCAAGTTTCCCCGGAAATTTCTTGGGCAAATTGTTCTTGACGCGTAGGAGCTACGTCTACATCACGAAACGCATCAAACTCAAACAGAATGTTATTTTCCCCCATTATCTTCTTACCTATTTTATTTTGGATACGAATGTCATATTGTTTTGCTTGACTAAACGTAATCATAAATTCAATCAGTATGTCGCGGAGACTTTCCTGCGATGGTTCTCACGACAAACAAACTCATACACAAATGTTTTACTGTTTACTAAAGGTATTTTTGTCATATGGTTCAACAAGGTTGCTCATTAGCGACGAAACTGTCTCGTGTAGTTTAAAAATACGATGATTTTTCTATCCCATGTGCTACGTTTTAAAAAAGTTTCCTTTGTTTACGTACATGTTTTATTCCACATCTCTTACGACTTCATAAAGAACCAAAAGAAGCATAAGGAGAAAAAGATAGGGAATTAACGAGGAAAGAAAGCGGCAAAGCTAGTTGGGTGCAATGGTTGTTAAGATAAGGGAAGAGATAAGAAAGTAAATGAGTTGCTTGATTTCAGAGAAAATGACGATGAGCTCCTTCCTCCATATTGTATTTTCATTGCTACATTAGTTCAAATTGACAATAATATGATGATGACATGGTGCAATACATAAACTGCTCCTTGCTACAAATAAACTTTGTTTCCGTTTTGTGTCCTCATTAGGAAGAAAAAATTGGTAGAAATGATGGTTGGAAATTGACACTAATAAGCTAAATTTAAGTACATATATTCCTCTTCCATTTAAAGTGGGGGCTGTTATACTTTGAAAAATTCATTTTACTGATAAACGGTAGATTTTGATGCAATTGAGGAATTCAAATGGTGAATGGGAATATTTGAAAGCACTCAAGATCACGATCAATCCATTGATGAATTATTCTACAATGACGCTTTCCCAAAATTGTCTACAACTTGTCGAATCTAGAAGATTCTTTCAAAATTTTAATTTTAGGTAAGGATGAGTAGGCTTCTTTAAAAGTTGAATTATTTAAAGCAAGTCTACCTCCGTATCAAATTCCACCATGGATCTTTTCTTGGGAGCTATCCTTTCGATCTACATCGAAATATTAAAGGGCTCAAAGCTCAGTTGGCTGGAAATGTCTAGGCGGGTGTTATATCTCTTGAAGATTTATGAGACGAAAATCGTATTTCAGGTTACCTATCCAAGCAATAAGGAATAACCAGGTTCAGGTTTTCACTCGCAATAATATAAAGAGGAAAGAAAGTAGGAGGAAGAAGGGGTCTTCCTCTTCGCCACTTTCTATCATATTGCCTTCCTTCTATATAGCTATTGTGTGATGTGCTCCCTATATACATAGTTGCCTACATGTCTGCAATGATTGTGTGTGCTCGTTTTACTTTTATATTCACGTGAATACCTTCATGCACCTTTGCTCCTCTTACTTGACAACACCAAGAAGAAGAAGAAGCACACAATGTGAAAGAGTTATATATCGAGAAGAAGCTTTGTGCGGGATTGAATATTAGTGCACCATCACACGAAACGAAACGTTGTATTTATAGCACTACCATTTGTGCATGTTCCTATAGGTATATTCCTTTTCCAAAGGACTATGTATATTTGAAGAAAGTGAGCAAGCAAAGCAGAGACTTATTGGACATGGAACTTAAGACGGAACTAATGGAAAATTCGCAGAGTGGATTCTCTCTCAGAAGAATCGATGCGATGAATGTCTCGCTTGAGGAAATCCCTCAATTGAGAACAGCACAAAATGTTATATTTCACTGCTTGCATCCCCATATAAAACACTATCTACTATATACATACATTCCCTTATTGTAATATATCTAGAATCTAGAATGAAAGGGAAATAATGGTGGAATGGATGAAGGCATGGTAAAAGAAGAAAAAAAATGAAACGTTGTCGCAAGTGCAGCCAGACAAGTAGTAGTATGTATATAGTGAAATAGCAAAGCAAGAGTAAAAACGCGTGTGTGCTAGTTGGGAAGCAGCTTTTTCCTCCTGGCTCAATAAATTATTCGGATAGGCTTATATCAAACTTGGGGAAAGAAATATGGTGACAAACCGACCAAGGTTTGTTGGAAAATGCTCCTACCATACTACACATCCAACCAACATGCTCTGGACTCCCATAAAATTACTTTGTAGATACATACATACTTATACTTATATAATATAACTATTACTATAAGGAGCACCGTGAAAGAAGCAAGAACCCGTGTATTACTTTGTTGTAGTCACAAAATGCATACATAACCCACGTATTCTATCTCTGTCGACGTGGTTGCTAGAGGTAGGTAGAGCACACAAGAGGAGAGAGAGAGAGAGAGAGAAGTTACTAGCTAAAGTAATTTCAGGCCACATGCCATATGCTGATTTACGGTAGTTTATACTTGAGATTATTTAAGTTTCATATTTTTCCTAGAGCGTGCGAGACACCTTTAACTATACATAACTTCCTACCTACATACTACATACATCATTGGAGGTTTGATATGGCCAACTTATGGCCGATATCAATTCGTGTTTTCTTTCAAACATTTTGCCAATGGTCGCAAGATCGTGAGGTGCAGAAGAACAGAAACTTACGGCAATGCACTGCACTGCTCTCACAACCACACAGAGAGAGAGAAATCAAAATCATTTGAACAATTTTCAGTTTTTTTATAGTTCATCCGTTATGACGTGCCAAGATTACCATGATGTGTAATAAATTCATGCATATATTCTTTTTAAATTAAAATTCTTTCGAATTTGCTATTGCATATGTCATTATTACTCGCGGCATATCATGTAGGTATTCATTCTGCTTTATAATTTAATGGCACACAGCAATATATAGCTACTCCTAATAACTTTTCAACCAAAGAGGATTTCAACTTCAAAAACTTAAATGTAGAATACATTATCCTTCATACTTTTTTTGTTGTTTGCAGTTTATGCTTCTAGTTCTAGTTGACAATGAGACTGCACGGTGGCAACTCTGTTGTTCTTTTATAAAAAATGACGGAACTACTCCATGGGTGGTTACTGTTACAAGTCCCTTTCCAACTGATTGTACCAAGGGTCCCTCCATACAATATTATTTACTTTCTCCTTTTAAGGGAGAAGTGCTCACTTTCACTCCATAATTTTCTTTTTGTTGTCCAAAGAACTTGGATTTTTGCTGAACTTTTACTTTTCCGACAATGCACGTAGTGAAATATTTATTTGAATCAGCATAATAATAATTACGGAATGCTATATGTTTGGTTCGGGAGTGCATAATATATAGTTTTGATTTTGTTCTTATAAATACAAGTATAGAAACGAAAATATATAGTATTTCAAAGTGTACTCAACTCAATAGTCTTCTTGCATACTTTTCAACTTTAATTACATTCAAAGTAGGAACAAAATTCTGCCAAAAAGGCTCAGCCAACCATACATGTTGTGTATGCATGGACGGTTGGCTTATTTTTAACCATTTTTTCACATCTTTTTCCCTTTGATCTATCGCTGTCTCTTTTGGTTGTCGCCGCCTTTTGAACATAAATCTTGGCGTAAGTTTGTGCATTTTTTTGTGTGTATTTTTTTCCTACGTCTTTTCCTCTTCAACAAAAAGCTATCAACACACACTGTGTGCTCCAGTCTCTGTTGAGATATTTATTTCCTTTTCCGGGGCAAGAGAAAAGAATTTTCGTTTGCTTGTTCGGCTCCTTCTTTTTTTACCAGTATTATTCGGTTCCATTTCTTATTTTAAATAGAAAGAATAGACGATATACTTTACTATCCCTTATTTCACATGTGTACTTTTATATAAATATTTTTATGGTACGGTGGTAGTAGTGGTAGCTAAGATCCTTCCCATTTTTGAATGCTTTCTTACATTATAATATAATGTTTCATGTTGGAAGAAGAAAAAAAGTTGGAAAACTTGCCCATATTTTTCCATAAGGGAATCTTAGAAGAGACTGTGAAGAGTTTGCGAAAAAAGGGAAGAAAATTATTAAGATCAAAATAAAGAAATAGTATGGAGGATTTACTCATTCGTTACTTATGTATCATGTGTGTGCTCATATATCATGATTAGATGCTTTCTTATTCCTTTCCTTTGGATGATGACAAAAAGAATATTATTGTAGCTTTCCCTTTATAGACATTTTTTTCCTCGTTTCTTTGATTGTGATTCCAAAAGGATTGTAAGTGCAACTACAAAAGGGGTAGTAGTATATAAACCGTGTGTGTGTGTGTTTTTTTTACCACCACCCTAAAAATGCAAGAGAAACCAAACCACATAATGTAACGTCAGACACGCCTGTACAAATACATGGCACTTTCTATTGGCATAAATATAGTTGAAACGACACAATATTAGTACATGGACCGCTTTCCCCGTAAATTGTGAATTGTTCAGGATTTATCATACATTTTCATTTGAAGCAAGTAATGTGCAAGCCTGCTGCTTTCAACTACCACCACCTAACATTACATTAGCCGTGTGTGTGTGTGTGTGTGCTCTGCTATTTCCTTTTCTCCAACAGTAAGTAAAGTGTATCAGCAAATCCCTGAAGCAGGAGCAGCGTGAAGAGAAGAAAAAAAAAGTTTTGAAAAAAATAGTGAAGCAATCTCATATCACATCATATCAAAAGCAATATATATACATTCATACATATGTGGGGTCGGAGTCGTATGCATGGAGAAAATTTAGAAGGAGAAAAAAAAGAGTAGAAGAAATTAGGGAGGAAAGTGATAGCGGAGGAGGAGGTGGAAGAGAGCAACGAAAAAATACTGAGGAATAGTCAACTGCTTCAGGCACAAGAACTAACTTACTCATACAATTTTAGATATGTGTGTGTGCAAGAATAAAAAAAAAGAACATATATTTTTTATACTAAAAACGAGAAATTCTCAAACATCGGCACAGCACAACCAACCAACCTCCCCGTGCTCTCTTGGATGCGGGTAACATGCACGAAAAAAAGGAGAAGGAGCAAGGCCCTAAATCTCCGAGTTGAGACAAATTCTTTTATCTGCCTTACTTTCCCCAACAAAGATAGATTAGCCCATTTTTGCAATTTTCCCTGTCTCTCGCGCCCTCGTAACTCTTACTGAATTATGGCCCTTCTGAATCTCCACGGACTTAAGAAGACGCGAATTCAAGCCGCTACCATTGCTCCTCTCTTTTCTCTCTCTCCCTCTACCATCACCCTATATAACACTTGTTCTGTACATAAGTAATGCCGTTGCTGTTACATAGTAAGTAGGTATATTAAACATAGTATGGCTGTCTATTTTTCTCCTTCTTTCTAACTTGTATTAGAAACCTCAGGATGTGTCTACAAAGGAAGAAAAACACCAGACTAGGGCTTTCAAAATGAAGCACTATAAGTAAGCACACACACACACACACAGTAGTACCAGTACCAAAAAGGAATAGTGAACTGTACTCGGAGCAGTCAGATCGCTCAAAAGCATTCATCTATTTTTCTCTCTCATTCATGTTATGTTCGTATGTAGATAGGGGAAAATTACTTCAAGAAAGAGAGAGAGAGAAAAAAAAGTAAAAGAAGCCTGGGAGAAAAAACCGAAGTATTTTTTTCGGAAAAAGTGGAAGAAAAAAAAAAGAACCAAGAAACATGTCTGCTAGGTTTGCCATGGTGTAAACTAATATATTGCAGAGACTCTCTGGACTTTTGGTGATACCGCTACCATTACAAACTATGAGATGTGATGGCATCCACATCCACATAACTTATACACTAAAGGCCATCCAACATCCAGGCCTGCCGCTTCCAGATCATTCATCTTATTTTCATACTCGCTTCCGAACTTCCGTGCGCAGAACACACATATACTGGCACTGGCTTTTCTCTCTCTCTCTCTCTCTCTCCCTTTCCGGTTATATGAAAATGGATAATGTAATTCTACATCACATTAGTGCAAGAAATAAGAGCTCTGGAAATTTCCAGTGTTCTGTTGCTTGAAAGCAACAGAAAATAAAATTCAAAAATACCAACTCCGTTTGCACTTGGCAATATTTTAGGTTATGAAGATTGATGCAGTCATCGGTGGGAGTTGCAAGATGCAGCTTCAAATAGTAATGGTGGTGATGTTAACAGAATGCTCCAGCTATGATAGAAAGTCTCCAGCTCACATAAACTACAGTTTGCATGTGGCTCTCTACTCCCATATAAATTTGGCATACGTTATTTAAACTTTATGAGAAATGCATTTGATTATTTATCGTATGATATGTTAGGAGGATTTTTTATAAGCATTGGAATTGGAAAGCAACATAGCATATAGCATCTTCCTACCAATGTTTTGTGTGGGTTGGTCTTGGTGCATCGCATCCTATTCTCTGTTGCATGTGTGTGCTTCAAATTCTAATGGCATTTTTCCATCATCCTAACGTATACTAATGATAATGATATCATTGATATCATTTGATTCTGGCCTAAGGCCAGACAATTCATTTCATTTCATATTTGATTTGTAGTTTAATCAGAGGAGAAATGATAATAAAGCAAGAAAAATATATCTACGCCGTAGGTTCTTTGTCGGTACAATGAAATGCACAATATAAAAAATGTTAATTAATTAAAAAGATGACAAGGACTCGACTACTACACCTTTCATCGGTGATCCGTTGGCGCTAGTTGCAATATTTTCATTAATTCATCTTATTATCATTTACCTCCATGTATTGGGTTGCATCACCTCAAATAGATATATCGTTGCTTGTACCTCTAGTATTTCTTTTTCTTTTTTAGGACCACCATTCAAAAACTTACCATTATTACAACAGCATTTTCTATAAACTGTGAACTCCATGACAGATCTCAGGTGAACAATTTTAGTTTCTGGATTTAGAATGTACATCAACAAAAGAAAGATACACATTCCCGTTTTCATTGTTTGTGTACTCCTTCACAGCAGGTAGGCAGAGACAAGCTAACAACGGATAAAAAATCTGGATTTACGATGTCACTTTTATCGTCATCAAATGGCACGGTTTGAGGAGTTGGGTAGAGGTAACACTTGATGCTCTTAAAGGTCGGTACACACGGTATAGCTATATAAACTCGCAGTGTTGGAAACCAACTTTGAGAATGAGTGCAGGCGAGGATAACTTCATGGAGAGATAGATATGATGATAAACATTTATACACGAATCCATTTTTTGTTTCTTTTCCCCTTGTCTTCCGTCCTGGAGGAGACAAGATAAAATAACAAGATGCTCATTGCGAGCACTTTAATGCTCTTTCTTTAACTCTGGAAATATTTTTGTGGAGGGGGGATAAAAACACTTTTTTTAAACGAAAGCCACCTTCTTCCTATTTCTGTCAAATGTTCAACAAGACAAGATGTCAAATGGGAAGACATGAATATTGTAGCCGAAAGGCAAAAGTTAGGATGGACGAGACACTATTTAAAACTGTTTTTCTAAACCCTGCAGTTGGTCTTGTTTTTGCTTTGAAGGACTTGAAAAATGTGGCATGAGAAAACATTTAGAGCCTAAATGCTTCAACACTCGCTGTTTGTGAGTGAAATCACAGATTTTATAAACAGGATTTCGAATCCGTACCTAATTCACAACAATTGTTATTCTATGCAGTCCTATCAACGATGACACAAAACACATTAATGCAAATTATGTGGTGGGTCTCTCAAAGTGAGATCAAAATCTACAGCGTGGTGTGGTAATCAAAACTTGATTGATATCACGTCAGCAATCTGCTTTACACTACGCTGCAGTTTTAAATTTGTCGGTGTTAACACAAATATTTTTTTGTGGAATTTTAGCGTAAACTAAATAGTATTTAAGTCACTATATTTTTCTTTAAAACTAAAAATTAGTACTGGAGAAGAAACCCAATAATAAGATAAAAACTAAACTGTTGCATTACTTACAGTGCAAACAGCATGTCAAAGAATGAGATCATGTCATATTTATGTACAATGCAATGTTATGTATGTGGCATGTGCATAATTTCCTGCATAAAAAATGGTTTACGTGTAATACCCGTATGCGTATGTGCTGTATTTTTGTCCTGTGTTCCTGTTCCTACTCCATATATATTACGTGAAAGCAAATAACAATGAATGCAACATGTATTCCAGTTAATCCAAAATGGTTCTTTGCCTACCACCGGTATCTAATAATGCATTTACGATCTTATATGTGTGTCATGATCACCTCCATTTTAACATCTTGTACGAACATAGTTAGAAGCATAAAGGTAACACACGGTGGCAAGAAGGGCTCTAGTTAAGCAAGACCCAAGGGTAGGTTAGGGTTCCATGGTTTTTTTATGATGCAGCCATCACTTTATGGAAATCGATTTGGCGTCGGTTGGTCCGTAAACTGTTCGGTAATCTCAAGAGTGACTGTTTTTCAAGGATCTGCTTACATGATTTCAAGAATTAATGTAGTTTTGTGCTAGTAATAACATTTAGTCGTATTAATTGAATGTAACTTTCAATTCATACAAAAATTTTGGTTCGGATTGTCATGCATCGTCGGAATAAGAATCAATATTAAATATATATTTAAAAAACAAATGAGGGTAACCCTTCAACCAATGCACAAAAAATATTAAAAATTAATTTGCATTTTTCCATGTGTCTTTAGCAATAATTATATTGTACTACCAAATTCTCAAATTAGGTTGAGTAACTTATTTACACCTGGTCAACTTCATTGCGTAACTTTGTAGAGCTAAATAGATGCGGGAAAGAATGGCATCATTATAAGATGATGTGGTAGGTAGTGAATAGATCATGTATCATGTACATGAAATTTTCATTTCATGTACTATTCATGTCCTTTCATGTTGTTCACATGACATGAATATCTGACATGAAACATGAAAGGAACATGAATATTTGCTTGGTCGCATGACAAGACATGAATTTGTTGACATGAATTACATGATCATGTGAAATCTCAATTTTACAACAGTGAAATTCAGATTTACAAAGTTTAAATTGTTTAATGTTGCAAGAGATGTCAATATAAAGAACATGCAGCTTATAACTGGCTGTTTTTATAGGCATAAATTATATTTTTAAAGGCCCTTGATCAAGTTTTGGGGTATTATAATAACCCAGTTGAAGGTACTTAGTTCTTTAAAGGTTATTTGAGTTTAGAAACACTTGAGTTTTAATTTAAAAGAGTATTATTAGAAATACTGCAGAGAACTATAGGGTGAAGTGATAGGCTTATTTCTCTTTATCCCTCTAACAAATATTGAAAAGACAGATAAGAACTTTTCAGACGTATTTTTAAAATTATAGTTTCTGTAATTGTGATTTCTACTATAATTTAATTGATCATAAATTTAGTTAAAAAATAAAGAAATCAACTATTATGAACAAGGCAATTAAAAGCCGGGGTGCATACATTTTATCTGATGTTTGCTATTGTATACATTACAGGATCATGTAATTCATGTGCATGCATGTACATGGCTACATGACATGAACATGAATATTTTGACATGAATTTCATGTCACATGCCATGAACATGATATTTGTCTTGGTACATGACATGACATTCGAAAATGTTACATGACATGACATGATCTATTTACTAGTGGTAGGTAGGTTAGTGGTGGTGGTACTGGACTTGATGCCTTTAACCTGTGTGCATATTCACTGCAACAATGTATATATGTGTGTGTATTTGATGGAAGTAGAGCCAACTCCATCTCCTTCCCTTTCCTACTTATCCGTTAACTTTACGGTAATGTAAATGGGCAAGTACGGTCGTTTACGTCATTGGATTATGCTTGTTACGAGTAAGTTATGATGTGGTTATGTTGACTTTTCTTCAGTTGCTCACACTCCCCACTCTCCCGAAGTACACAGCCGGCATACACCTATTATATGTAAACGTATTTCAGAATGTAAATGTATGTATGTATGTATTTCCAATCCTATACGCATAAGTATAGTTACTGATCCGCCTTTCTATACGGATTTTACATTAATAGCCAACTTAAAAATCTCGTTAGTTTCCTGGTTTTATCGGATTTTGAAATCAGAACACGCAATTTAGCAACAATCGGCAGGCATTTTTATGGATCAATTTGAATATTTCGCACTTTCATCCATTCATATAAGTAATCAGTCCAAAATAAAAAAAATTGACGCGTTAAAATTTCTACCCAAAAAACATCCATACAAGAGTATATACAATTCGAAATCAAGCAATTTTTGGGACAATCAAGTGAAGCCTCGACAACATGTGGATTTATGTACATATTGCGTGCACATTTTTTACCGTATTGTGCTTTCCTCGCACGCATAAAATTCTCATGTCACGTATGCCATCCGGTTTCAGATCTTAATATCTACATCCAATTTAGACAAGTAGACACTCATTCCACACATCGTATACTCTAATATATATGTAATAGCCATAATATTGATGTGCGTATCTTGATGGATTGTAGTATTATTATATAAACTTGAGACTGCAAGCTGAGAAAGAATGTTAGTGTTTTATCTAGATCATAATATTACAGACATGCTCACATTATATCAATATCGAGTTGATTGTTGGTATGCCGAGCTGGTCTGGTCTGGCATGCTGTGAGCAAGCATGTATGTCGAGTTCGAGTTGATATTGATATGAGAGCATTGAAATAAACGTAGATAACATTACATTAGCATAGGTTTCTGCATAAACTTGGACTAAAAAACATGTGAACAGAAGCAGCTTCTTGATCACAGCTAAAATCTCTCAAAAGTGTACACCAAATCTTGGCACAACAACTCATAATAATAGCATCAACAACAAAAAACGAACAACGAGCATGAACTGAAAAAGGTCGGAGCAGAAGAAGAAGAAGCATGCATAGATATAAGCAAAGGCAGTAGTGAACATTGAGCAGGAGCATAACAGATGAGATGAGAGAGAGGATGATGTGAGAAGACGAAGAAGATATGCATGATGTATGTATAACGTATTTATCCGTATACATAAGGAGAGAGGGTGTGCACTTGCTCCCCTAAAAGGGAATTTTGGCTTTCAGCCATTTCGATTCTCTGACAATGATTAATTGACGACGGAGGGTCGCCATTCCTGATGAATCTTAAGGCATCCAATCTCCTCTGACTTGAGTTGAGTTACTTGTGTGAGCAGAGGAGCATTTGTTTGTTACTGAACTGACTTCTTTTTCTTCTGTGTATATATAATGTTTTTTTGTATTTACTTAAATTCTCATATAAAATTTATACTGAAGCAGCAGCATGAATGCAAGCCATGTACCTGTTTGCAAAATAATTCGTCGTGTTTATCCCTACAAACTTTTGTACACATTTTGAATGTTCGTAAACCACATGTACCTTATCTAAAGACCGTGCAACCTCGATTCGTTCATTTTTTTCCTTATATTTTTTTGCTCAATGTGATGTTGGATGTAAGCGTTTAGATGTCTAGTCTAACCTTGCATATTAGGTATTTTCCCCTGCGATTATTTTGTTCCCATAATCATATGCTTACACATTACATACATCGTAGATTGTGGATTGTGGAGCTCAACTGCTCAACCCTTTCCTACTCTAGTGTTCTGACTGAACATGATGCATGCTTACCCGATCAAAACTACTGCACAAGTAAATCCAGATGATGATAACAATGTCTCGCAAGCTCAATTTTTTTGTTTGCTCACTCAATGAAACTTACAACCACACATGTCCTCCTATCTGAAATATCAACCAGCCAACCTTATACAACAACGCGCTCTACTCATATTTTTCAAGTTTGGTTGCAATATGTGTGTGTTTGCTACAATCTACAATAAAATGAGCTTGATCCTCTTTTTCATTCAACATATTTAAAAAAAAACTTTTGAAACAAGTCTGGCTTTTATTCATGCTTTTTTTTGCAATTTGATAATGTTGATCGGAGTGCGTGTAATAGGAAATATATAAATTTCACGCTTGTACGCACGTAATACTCACTCCACAACTTTCCGATATTTGTACCCCCTTTTACCGTGTCAGATGAAAGCATATGATATACATAATGCAGCCATTTTTTCAGTTCCTTTTTCTTTCATACCAAATCAAAAACACAACTCGTAAAATTATGAAATTTCATCTCTGTAAAAAGTTTTTTTTATTTCTGTTCTTTTTAACTCAACACCGTGAACCATAATTATTGTATCGCGTATTATCGTCGGCTAAAAGCTAAATCTGGATAAGTTTAGAAATTTAGAGCAATGGAAACTCCTAACTTTAGAGAATTTCTTAATTAGGTTTTCCTAACGCGTGTTTGATAATGTATGACGTGCTAAACTAACGATAAGACGGCACATGGAAATGTGTGTGCTCTTATTTTACTTGCTGTTGACTCTGGCACTGATGATGTGATTCTATCAAAGTAAAAGGTAGTAGCATAAAGGCCAGGCCAGGCCACCACGGCTCTCACTCACTCACTCGCTTGCTCTCCCTAGCATTTAGCGAGTTACTTTGGTTTTCTCTGCGACATTTCTGAATTTCATATACACAAATGCATTCACCGATAACAGGATATGATATGATCATGCTAGACTAGGGACAGGAAAGGAAAATCTGGAGCTTGTCTGCACGCCAAATCTGAATTACAGCATGAGAGAGGTTTCCATGAGTGAAAGGTTAGTTGCTTATTACCTCAAAATAAGGTGGATGTGAAAGCTATACCATTTTGTATATAAATTTATAGTTTTGTATGCAGATTTTGTGAATTTGTGTGCTGTGCCTGCTGCCGACATCAAAGCAAGAACAACAACAAAAGCTGGCTTCTCATTTTGATGATGTCGTGGGAAATCAGTTTCTCTTCTGTTTCATAGGCACCCAAAGTACTTAAGCACACATCTAGCTATAGTGTATAGAAAAGGGGAAGTGTAGTTGGATGCTCCACGCTCGTGTCAGAAAATACATTAAGTAGGTGGAATGAAAGTAAAGAGAGGAGGAATTCAAAAGATATACAAGAAATTTAGGAAATGGAAATAAAAAAAAGAAGAACAGGAGAAAGGGAAAGAGGCGAAATGCACACCTGCTACCTCATCTCGATATTTGCATTCCACCCTATTCCGTGTGCCATACGTTGCCTCCTTTTGCCTTTCCTCTATGTTGATATCCATAAGTAACAAATTTAGTATGGAGAGAGCAAACATACACATGTTATATATAATAATATACGGAGAACCAAAGGAAACCTAGCAGAGCTCTTTTGGTTCAGGAGTCAGTCGGAGAGAGGAACGAACGACGAAATCCAATTTACAATTCTGCTCAGAAACCCATATGCTATAAATCTTGTACTGTTCCCTGAGACTGAAGCGTTAAATCTTTCTAAAAAATATGCTCTCTCTCTCTTTTCTCTCTCCGCCAAGCTCAGCACATGAATGCATGCATGAATTCAGCATGGAACCGTCCAGCCCCTAAATCAATCCGTTTTCAAATAACTTACACAGCTACATCAGCAGTGCTACTGTTCAAAAACGTTAGGAACTTAAGACATGTGCTCCTTGCTACTATAGCTCATGCTTCTCCTCTGCCAACCAATGAACTGCTAGCAAAATATATCTTATATATTCCATTGTTAACCTTAATATCAATAGATTCATATGAAAAACATTGTAAAGCAAAGTACGCAGTATAAGGCGAAAGTTGAAAAGAAACTAAAATACGAATGGTAAAGAATTGCGTTGCTGCGTTTGCGAAACTGGCAACGAATCAGATTCAAGATATCATAAATGTAGTATGTATATAGTTCTCAAACAGACAGAGTGACGAACGATCTTGGGTGAAATGAATAAATATATGAGTCATGGAGTCTACGAATCATATTTTCACCTCCTCAAAAAAACTTCCTAACTCCCAAAAGGATGAGTAATTTTATGAAAAGATGGAAACTTTCTCTAGATTCGCAAAAGTGGATGAGTATCATTTTGCATTCCTGAACTTTCCAGCTCATTAGAATTATTGTCACAACATCCTAATTACTACTAGCATTTATGTACATATATTTACTTTCTCTTTCTTTCTTTAAGAAACAAATTCACTTAATCTTTCCCCTAACAATCTCAAATCTGCACTTGTGCGTAGTAGTCTGAAACATCAGAGAAATAACGCTGTTGCTTCTTGAGTAGTGGAAGTTGCAAGCAAGGATTATTATTACTTACGTACTCACTCCACTTTTACATTTGATGTTACGTAAGATATAAGAATACGAGGTGAATACGACGTGAAAGACGTAAGGATAGCAACTTCTATCAACCCTCAATGTTTAGTGATGGTGGTTGAAAGATTCTTCTATGGTTTTTAAAATCGTCCAGGCGTTCGCAAACCTCCTCAAAGTGTCAGCAATAATCGTAAAACTTGGCCTTAATGGCACTTTCGATGAAGCAGCAGTATAGTGAGATCATTCGTTTCACTCGTCGCTTTCACATACGTACACACATATACATACATTTTTATACATACATAAAACGCTTATAAATATTAGATACATGCATATTTGTTCATTGAAGAAATTGGGTGGAACTGTTACAATGTTACTGAACAATATTATATATCGTGAAAGAGTATGTGCTAATACTTGGACTCAAATCGATCTGATATACTTACACTACTTGACACAACTTGTTACACAACGCCAATGTTTACTATTATTGCATATTTCAAAGTATTATCCAAATCAAAACAACTCCTTTCTCTTTTGCGACTTTGTTTTACTGAAATGGAAATGGTGAAATTGAATGAAATGAGATGACTAATGACAAATTCACCATTATTTCTTTTTGCAGACCCTGGTGTGCCATAATTGATTGTGGGGGTGATCATCAAGCTGAAGAAAAGTCCGAAACAGGTTACAAAAATTCCATCCTTTACTTTTTCTATGCAATTAAGTAATGCTTGTTTTAATGTAAGTTTCATATAATGGGGAAACGGAATAATGACTAAAAAAATTTTGGCACTCGACTGCAAGCATTTAACCATGTTGAATACATAAAAGTCTATGCGGTCGGAGAAATCAAATAGACTGGTGGAGTTGAAAGAAAGCGTATGCTGCTGGTGCTGTGCTATGTTCGCTCATATCAACAAAGATTGCGATCTGCGCTCTTCCTTATAAGGAGTGAAACACGATCTGCTCAACTCCATCTTCACGTTTCATGATTAGATTATGGATGGCGCTCACATAGGGTTACGCATCTTCCGTTCCTTTCGTTCCTAGATGCTAGAACATCTCTCTTCCTTTTTCTCATGTTTCATGAAAATCCTGAGTTGGGTTTGGGTTGGAGTTGAAGCTGGAAGCGAAACATTGAAACATACATACACCCTTTTCCAATCCTATACTGTTCAGAGACCGGTTAAGGTTCTAGGATGTAATATAATAATACCAAACCAACATAACAGCAGAATATGAGCGGCTCTTTTTATAGCAAAGTTATATTCTTGTGCTCTCTCCATACCACATGGAGGAAACGCCACTGAGGTTATATAAGGACAGTTTTCCTATAAACTTGTGGAAGAATTTATACATATATCAACCCCGTTGGTATGTATAGGTAGTTGGGTACGAAAGGAACTAGGAAGATGCACAGTTCTCTATATAGAGGCATACTGGATTGCATTCCAACCAGCTTCTCATAGACATCACCGTAACTCACCCGCACATACCTCATTCAATACAATGAACATACATCTCTTTAACACTTTCGGCTGTCTCCCCTTATGTCACTCGATTGTAACTAACTGCCGGGAGTTTTCGGGAAAAATAAAAAATGTTAGTTCCACCGTTTCATGAGATATGGAGCCTCAGTTCGTCTCAAATTTTTACGAGCAACCTACGCCAAAAGTGAAGTTTTAGTGTTTATTATGGTTCACATGTTGGAATAGTAGTGTATCATTATGTATTATAAACAAAGTTTTGGTTTCCTGTGCAAGCGTGTTTGTACTTTGTACTACACGTTCTTCTACACAGCATAGGCATAGCAAAAATCCTCTTCAATCATGCATGGCATAAGTTAAACGATTTACGTTGTTGGCTTTGTGCCTGCATTAAAAACTCGACAGGAGAAGTATAGCATTCAAATTTTATTTGAAAAGATTACATAATATTCTTCGGAAATTTGATCCTATAAACAGCTTACTGAAACTTGGTGTTTGGGTTGCAAGAAATCGTGAGCCCTTTTGGAAGATGACGAAAAGGTAAATAGGTAATCCAGCAAGGAGAAAAATCTAATCACAGGGTGAGATTATATGCAGGCAACAAATCATCTATCATGACATGGCATGCATGGCATGCTAGGCTCCACACAAACACACATAAACACTGATTGTGATGAGGTGGTACTGCAACGCCTTTTTGCGTGATTCAAACCTAAGCTAATATTCCTACAGGATCAACTATATTATGTATGTTTGTATTCAAGTATGCAATATGCATGCAAAGTTTAAGGGAAAAGGAGAGAAAAAATGTCCTTCACGGAATAAATTCCTCTGGAATCGATACAATAAAACTTAGTCTGCCCTTTTCTGACAATGGATATGATGGAAATGTATGAGTCGAGGTTGGAGTTGGAATGGAATACAATTGCAGAGGTGCCAAGAAGTAATAGTAATGCTTCTCATGTTCATGTCACAAACAACGAGCAGGACGTACTACATATAAAAACTTGCTTACTTTTTTCGCATTATTTTATCTGTAGCTATTGTTTTGAATTTTAGTCAAACAATGAAATGAAATGCAGTGTATATAAAAGTTCATATTTTTATTTGTCTCGTGTTTCCTTCCCAATTAAAATATGAACAAGAGCATTGCATGACGCTCCAATTACTTTTTTCATAGCATTTAGCGTAAAAACATTTTTGATTCTGAATTGGAAACAATACAATGCAGTAAAGTGGAGTTGAGTGGTATAAAACACATAATTAAGCTCGTTTTGGCCACTACTGTTGACATTGTCATCTAATCAAACTCACACGCACAGAGGGTAACTGTCGCCATTCCGGAATGCAGTTGGTTTGGATTTTTAATTCTCACTCCATTCTTAAACATGACGAATATGACGATGAAGTAATTAAGTTTGACATTCAGCCAGACTATGACTTAAAACCAGTAGACTATGAGCTAGCTCACACACAGTTTTTACATGTCATGTCACATAAATATGTTTGCAAACGGAAAAATAGATTTGAATTTGCAAAACCCCCACTATCCTTCAAGTACTTAGCTGTCATTACAGCTAAAGACGAACAACCCTGAGGAGTTGAGACTTTGAATATTTTAGATCTTAGAATTTCTTTTTACCAAAGCAAAATCATTTGATTTTGCAATGTTCACGTTTACTGTTGCGTTTTAAGTATATTTTTATTGCAACTATTCTAGGTTTTCTATTTGGGAGGGTAAAAATAGTTAATGTTTACCTGCTAATTGATTTTCTCCATTATAAAATCCTTCATGATGACTTGATCAATCCCATAAAAAAAACTTTCAATTAATTACACACAGGCCCAATGCTAAAACTTTTTGCACTGTATGCACTGCTCGTACTCATGCGAACATGAAGTAATTTGGTCAAACTGTTAGCACTGCACATAACTATAAGGGCAAAAACTACGGCATTCTCCGAAATTTGGTCATCCACATCCCGAAACGAAACCATTATTGCTTTAAATCCGGATCGGTGACACTTACGGAAGCAAATGCTCCCAAGACTCATTTCCAAGTTCAAGTTCACTCATTCAATTCTACAAAGGAACTGGGAACTACTTGATTTTTTACATAACAAACCAAAAGTTTTTCTACAGTTAGAAAAAAAGCTGGTGTTCCTCTCAATGAGGAGTTTACATTGTGGAGAGAGTACAAGTACTCAATAAAGGAACAAAATTGGAGCAATAAAAATTACAAAAAGAAGCAATAAAAAGGTATGGAATTGAGCCATAAAAAACATAAAGCAGTACCGGTGCAGTTAAAACATACGAAATACTCTGGATGCCGTTGCTCCATTTCATTGTCAAATGTAGTAGTGATAAAGTGTATACATGCAATGCATAATCATTTCCGTAAAAGACAAGTTGAGCATTCAGTGCAACAGCTTGAATTAGTGTGGATAGCTTATGCATAAAATCTTCCTGGAGGATATCCGTATCTTCCTTTTCTTCTCATTAGTGACCCAGTTTCCCTTTTTACGAGGTGAATGATTTTTTATGACTTTTATTGTGTGCTTGAACTTGAAAGTCATATAACTTGGGAGAGATGACTTCAAACGAAAGAAAAAACAGTTTATATAAGTCCAGTCCAGGACACCTTACTTGATACAGGGACGTTTCGTTTGGTGCTGTACCTTTTTACTTTGCCTTCGTGACAATTTAGTAAGGAAATGGTGCGGATGAGCATGGATGGATCTTTTTATTTTATGGCAGCTGTAAAATAAAATCTGTACAGTTAATCTTTCTCTTGCCCATAGACATGCGTTTTTGCCACGCATTTAGTTTTGTTATACTTCTTTATATTTTGTCTTCAAGTATTTCAACATGAAATCATAGTTTTGACTCGCAATCAAGTGTTTGTGTATAAAATTGGAAATTTCATTTGGAAATGGGAATCTTTCACCTTCTTGAAATAAAGAATTAAATAAATTCTGAAATCATTAATTTTGGCATCTAGTTTATGCCAACTTTTTAAAACACTTACACACCA
This sequence comes from Orchesella flavescens, assembly GCA_964034955.1. NCBI lineage: Eukaryota > Metazoa > Arthropoda > Collembola > Entomobryomorpha > Orchesellidae > Orchesella > Orchesella flavescens. Next base: position 17,770,108 of record OZ035954.1, read on the forward strand.
TCATGTACCAACTCTGTTTTTAGTAATGGAATTGATGTAAAATATATATATGCATGGAAGATGGTTGGGTTGATGAATGTGATGGATTGTCTGGATTTTTCTTTCTTGAGTCAGTCAAGGGGGGCCCATATAGTTTGTCTCAGCTTTTGTTTTGAACTTGAAAAGTCGAGCAGATACATAGTAAAAGTTCACTTTCTAAATTTTAGAATAATGAGTGTCTTTGTTTAAGATTATCCCAACTTTCAAGCAAACTACAAGTAGTAGTTTATTATTATGCTTGAACTTGAACACTCTTACTTCTCGTATTGTGTCTCAGATCTGGAAAACTTGGTCTGTAGGTCAAAGTCAAGGCATGATTGAAACGCTATATACATAATAAGTACGTCTTTTTAGTTGCGAAATCCTGAACTTATAATTTCATCTTATCTGATCTTACGCTTTCAAGGATTTATATTTTCCAGAGGAGCATATATATATACATTATGCATTTTCTTTGTTACTGACACTCTTCTTGTGAGTCAGACCCAGTATTAAAGTTGAACAACATCACCCCATAATTAACATAAATTCCAGTCGTATTTTTTCACAAACTAAATTAACAAGCTTCATAGTATTTAGTCAGGCTTAAATGAAAGGTAAGAAATAATAAGATGCTGATATTCGTATCTGGAGTTGTTTTGTAAAAAATACACTATATACATATAATTTTTGCGCAGCAACCTGTTTACCTTTATAAAAATACTCGAGGGTATTGCATCCTATTAAGTCAAAAGAAATTTCCTTCAAAACAATTCGCTCGTCACTGAACAAAAAAATGAATCTGAAAACCAATACGCCGAAATTATGCCTTTATATTTAATACGTATGTTTTAGTTAATAACATTATTGCCCTTAAATTGAATTAATTTAATTCATGTTTCCTTTTTAGTTTAAAATTATAAAAAAAATCCTTAAAATTATGGTTGCAAATAAGAATAAATTTCTGCGGTAGAGTCTGATTTTTAATGAATATAATTTCGGTGTAAAATCCAGAAGATATAAAACTTTAGTAAATGCTTATTCTCACCTAGGCTCGGACAGAAATTTATGAGTTTTCGAATTACTAAAAATCAAGTACAAACACGGTTCGGAAGCTGATCTAAAATAAAGTTGTAAAATTTCATGGACTGTTATTCAAACACATGTAGTATTGTTGTTATCAGAAAGTGAAGCGAAAAAAAACTAAAGTAGATTTCATAGTTTACTGTCTGTCATCAGAAATGGCACGTTCTGCCCATGTTCTAAGTTCTAACACATGTTTACCGAGATTGAGATATACCTCATTCCTCTTAAAAACGAATAAAACTTGAGTTTTTGCAAGGGTACATTACCATTGCATTCGTACAAGGGAAGCCGACACCGACACAGGCAGGCAAACATAAAAAGGATAAATCAAGATTGTAGGAAAGAAGAGTACATTTAGAAAATTCAAACAAGTTGCATTTTAGCAAGCCTACTATATAATAATATTCTACTCTCTTTTCATTCAATTCAGCTCAACATTATGCACTCCAACTCCAATGTGTTCTCCATTACACTTCCACGAACGAACAACAAAAAAAACCAAGCTTTGAAATGAAATTCAGGCTTGGCTGCAAGTAGAAGAAGAAATTTCCTCAAGACTTGTTACTTTTGATGATTAGTTCAAGAGATAAAAAGCTGAGCCTTTTACATGCACATCTCATCCCAACAGATGTTAACCTAGTCTAGTCTAGTCTGTTGGCGAAGAAGTTATAACAACATGAGAATAATATGAGAGTCACAGTAAGTAGCATCATTTCTTGTGGGGCGTTGTAAGCCAAACCAAGTCAAGCCGGAAAGCATTTTGCACTTTTGCACTGCATGTTGCAACAACGCAACGGAGGAATGGATAAAAGCTGCTGCACATCTTGTGTAAGCTAAACTGGGATGTTGAAGATACGATGTCTAAATATATGTATCTTAAATAAGTTTCCCATAGGTTCTCCTGTCGGTCATGTTCTTCGATGTCTGGTTTTGTACTTGTAATAATTAATTGTAGCAATGAGCACCCGTGATAATGATGATTAAATTGATGCTTAAATTTAAGTGCTTTTTGTATTGTTATTCAACAATCATGTGTTCTTCTTCACACCGCTGGGCTGTCTTGAATGTTGTTGCTGTTGAGGGTGAACTCAACTCTACGGAAAAAGTCAAGGAGGCTGCAAATTGCAAACTGACGCGAACGGAATAATAATGCCGAATATACCTGTCACGACGGGAAAATTGCAACCTCTTTCAAATACAGTGGGTTTCGTTTCGCATCATGAATGTAAACTGCAAGATAACTAGGTACTTATATACGTACATCACATAAATACATTTGGGTAAATGCGCTTGAACGAAAGTCAGTGAAATGAAAATGAATTGTAATTTAATTTGGAATTTTTAATACCATTACACCATCATTTAATTAGATACCAAGTAGTAAGTAGTAGGAGTCCCATTCCAATCGGGTGATGTGCGTTTTATTTGGTGTTGAATTGCATTCATTTCATCAACGTAAGTTTATGTATCTCTGGTTCTGGTTGCAAGTTGCTACTTTGGCTGCATAATATACAGTACGGTCTTCGAGTGAGGGCTGTGTAGAAAAATCAAATTTATTTTCCTTCTTTGTCTTAAGCACGTAAACCTCAAAGTTAAATGATTGAGTTAGTATCGATTCAAATTCACCCCTGCACGCATAAAATACAAGCGGGTGACAATGACCGAACTAAATGGCATTTAACTGTGATTTCCTGCCATCGCATCGACTCTATACCATAATATACTAAAAAGCTCAAGTCAAAAGTACCAACTTTCCAACCAACCAACATTTCCTTCTTTCTAGTAGTGCAGAAACATCGTAAATCTTCATTTCATCACAAAGTAGCATTTTCGAAGAGTGGAATCAGCAAGTGGTCTAATAGTAAGACGTGAAAAGAGAAAGATAGAGCGAAGGATATCCGTCTTGCTATTACTTAATTTGATTTTATGTGGAGGGGCTTTTATGAATTAATTTTTCCACAACATTTACTTTTTGAAAACTTGCGACGAAACTGGATAATATTTAATATTGATATCTGTATATTTTGCACTAAAACTAAAGAATTTATTGACTAGAATAAGTAAATTATGAATCAATAGTACGTAAATGGATTTGGGAATTTGAGCTTTTCTGGAATAAAATATGAATTAATGGCCATTTGTGGGAAGCAAAAACGCTAATTTTAGAAACAATAATTAAAAATTATGCGTGCCACCATAATAATAAGCCAACTGCATCCACAATTACATAATATATATTTTCAATTTGATATCATTCATGTTATGAATGCTAGTGGCTACTGGTTGTGTTGTGGTGGGATGATACTTTGTTGTTGGGCTTAGGCAACTGTCAATCAAACATCTCATGGCGGAACCATTTCCCACACAGTATTCATCTAAAACCACAACCTACCACAGCGTGTTACCTTCCTCACACTCGGTTTTGTGAACTTATAAAAATCTACTTACGCATCCCTGCCATGCATTACCCTGTCTCAGGTTCACCCATCGCATGATACAACCTCTCGTCATTTCTACGCAATGAACATTCTCTCAGGTTCCAACTCTACCACATAAGTGGATATTTAGAAGTAAGATAACAATTGGTTCTTGCGCCTTCTGATCAACCTCATCTTATTGCAGTAGAAAGTATTTTCATGAAGGGTGCGATTAAGTACCCTCTTATGCATTTTTAACATTTTTACCTACAAAAGTACACATATTGATCTGTAACCGGATTTCCATTTCATCTCAAAGAAAAGTATAGCTAAGCTTGCCTTGCGTAAAAAACATTCCTGAAAATGAAATTTTTGTGATGATGATGATTCGGTCAGTAGTAGTAGTGGGGACGCTTTTCCTCATGTACCTGAGTACGTGCCTGAATTGAATTATTGAAGAATTGAAAATGAGTTTGACTATGATTTAGGTAGGTTCATGATGCTCTATGATTTCCTCGGTGTTTTTGTATCCCAAGTAGAGATCACTCTGCCCTTCCCAAGGGGCTCACAATCAGACTCTAAGGATGAAAGTAATTTTCAAGTGAGCAGCTTATAATTCCTAGCTCGAATCCTACAGTACATTTTTTCAGCTAAGGAAAATTCTTTATAACATAGCGGCAAAGTGTTTGTATTTATTTCTTGTTTATATGATTCATAATACTATCCAAACTTTTCTGAAGACATGTTGAATACCAGCCAAAGATAATCGTAAAATTATGACGATTATCGAGAGCATGATCATGATCATCAACTATATATATGATTAAAGGTAGAAATGTACCTGTGAGCAAAACAGCTCGATGGGATGTGATATCATGATGATGATGGGATGACCCATGCCGTGTTAAATAGTAATTCGGCCCTGAAGAAAAAAGTAAAGGAAATTTGAGCCTCCAAAATAACTAACCTTCATTCAATTCAATATTACCTGTACACACCACACGTTTATATGAAAACCGAGTGAGTGAGTATCTTAAATCGATTCAAGAAAGATGTATTCATATTCTAGACTTACTTTTTTATGCGTTATCAACTACAACTACATAAGTTACGTACCTTAATGCACCAGACCAGACCACGGCTGACTAGCAAAAGGTAAAATAAATGCAATAATATGTGGTTAACCTACACCTTAAACGGCTTGCTTGTGCCATACACGTTTATACATTTTTTCTCTCTACTTTACTTCAACTGGCGTTTGTTAATGATAATGTTATATGCATATCTTTTTACAAGCTCATGACCATCCCTTCTAGTTTAGGGTCATGTAAAATACAACCTGATACATGAAAGATGCGTGTACGACTGTTACATGATATTATTTATGTTGTGTATTGTATTATATTACATTATATTATATTGTATTGTGTGTGCTCATACTAGTTTTTTTTCGCTGGCAATCGTTGCAGTAGCAGATGAAAGAACAGTAAGGCGATGATGCATCATCACATTATTCATATGCATCTGAAAAAAAGTCAAGTTACGAGATTTCTAAAATATAAGGTCAATCATGGGATATGTGTGGAGTTGGTGTTGGTGTTGGTAGTAGTGTGCAAAGCACTACATGAAAAAACAATACAAAATGCTATTGCAAGTGGACGCATTACTTTGCTTTGTAATCGGTTACTCCCCACAAGGATTTCAGTTCACAAAAAAGAGTGAGTCGACAAGACAAGTTTATTCATGACTTTTTAATAGGTAGCTATATAGTTCTCAAGTGCCTTAAACAAAGTTCATTAATTCATATATTATTGTCGTAATGTAGATCCAATTACCAATAATTATCAAATTAATCATTAATTATACAATGTGCGCAATAATTATATGTTGACACAAACCGCTATTGATGACTATGATCCATTGTCGGACAGTAGTAGTAGTCTCTGTGGTCAATTCGTTTTGTCTGTGTGAATGTTTTTTATTGTTGATCCTGAATATAAATGTGTGTGTGTTTCTTGTAAAAAGTTGTTGTTTTATGGTGTTTTGTTGTATCAATATCACGTACGTACGTGTACATCTTTGAGTAGCGGATATTATGTGTTTTAAAACAACATCAATGAATAAAATTTATAAACCATAAATATAAAACATGATGTTCTCCACCACCTTTTTTTTGACATGCTGTGCAATTGACTGTGGGATTGACAATTAAGTGAAGGAAGTCAGGAAGCTTGTTAAGTTGCCCCATAATAGTAATAATATGCATACGTGTTTATCACCACACCGCTGCTGAGGAGGATTGGCATGTTTTTTCGTTAAAACACATGTTACATTATTGTAATTTTTGAGCAAAAGGAACTTGTTGCGTCTTTCGGTTTTCATACCATGCTAAAAAGTTTGTTGGTCCGCGTCCCGTCTCAAACTTGTCTTCTAATTAGCATTTAATTGGTGCTTTCCTCCACCTCCTCCACTTGAATTAACTGTTCCTTATGTACGTACATTTACTATATAAATTTTAGCCGGTATGCTAAATGCTACTGTTGAACTGCTCCGGGCGCACACATATTATCCATCCGGGGAGCAATAAATAACAATTGAAGTGCAATATTAGCCATTACAACACCCATTACGGGGAGCAAAACCGCTGATATGGATTTTTAAGTATCTTGCCTGCTGTTTCATGCACCATTGTGTATACCTACAAATATTACATTATATGCTGAATGTGTGTGTATATATCTGTGATATTATGATTCTACGTGGGCCGACTCAAGTATTCGCAGGTTATTTCACACATTACTTACTCTAAACCCATCCTTTCAAGTGCTCACGTATGTTTGTGATGAGGTAATAGCAATTTTTTTCAATGAGTATATTTGATATGATTATGAAACGATACGATATGATGCGGGATGGATGGATGGGACACTCTGCATTGCATTGGAACCTGTGAATAGTGAGAATGTACATGATTCTTGGTACAAATTTTGAGGGAGAAAAAATAATTGAAAAGGAAGTATAAACAGTTGCGTGTTGCTACAAATTATTAGTTTTGTTGAGTTAATTTTTATGCAAGTGACTTATCTGTGACTACTGTGAGAATCCATTCATAATGTGATTCGCGTTATAAAATCAGGCATGTCTGGGCGTATGCGTTTTTTGTAACAATCAAAGATAAATCTCAACATTTCACAATGATGATGCAGATGAGTTGATATAAGAAGAAGGAGGCATCAAATCAAAGTGTAGGATAGCAACTTGATGAGAAACTGGACTGAGAAAATGACACCATCACGTCCAACCGGCTCAAAAACCTCATAAAAACTCAGCAAGATAGTCTGGAACGTTTGTACATTAACTAGCACACACGGTCAATTAAAATGATTTGTTATTCAAATTAAAGGTAACGGTTCCCCAGCCATATTTATATTTTAAAATGAGATTTTGATTGGAAATGGCAAATTAAATAGTATGTTCATATATTCAGTCTTGTTACCTGTTTTTTCTCAATGAGAAAAAAAATGCAGAAAATAACCTGTTACAAGAAGAAATTCAATGTTGCAGAATGCAGATCTGTTTATCCTCATGAATTATAGTAGCAAAGTGAAAAATAAAGAGAAAGAATATTAAAAGTATATAGCCAAAGTCTATAATAGCTACCAATACCAATCTAAAATGCTGACTATATTCTGCAACTGTTCAAATGTACATACATACTCATATAAATACATGCGCACCTACCTATACGTTTGTTATTCTTGCAAAAAACGTTACTGTTGTTACTCTACTCTTGCCATACTTGTTGGCGTGATGTTTATCTAATGATTTATGGCGGGATACGTCTTATAGTTGTAATCCTAAAAAATTAAAGAGAAAGAAAATAAGTCAGGAATTCATATACTGCATGCAAAACCTGAGCATATGGAATGGAATTGAAGCAAGTTGTAAATACAACTTCTTTTGTGTTGGTGGTGGTGGTGGTGTAAGTGTAATAGTACATAAATGCTAAATGGAATAATATTTATGTATATATATACGTACATCATGTATGCGTATACGCTTAACTTAAGCTCAACAACATTCATAGTGTGATCATTATCAGCACGGATTATCTATAAGTATGAAAATGACGGATTTATGCTGATGAACGTGCAATTATTTTCTGAAGAGGCACACGCATAAAAACATATCACATAAGCTTACATGATATGATACGATATGGATTTCAAACTGTTTTGTGTATGATGCGATGCGATGTGCAACCAATATTAGAGCGTTGTGTTGTAGGAGCCTGCAGCTAAGGAAATGTGGCTTGGTTATTGTTATGCATAAAGAAAGAATGAACAAGACAGAAACAGAATGAAGCTGCAAAATGAGTTAATAAGTTTAGGTGGAGGTGGAGCAGCGTATGGAAATAAAATGCATAGATGCATACATAATATGCATGTCTTTTGTAGTTTTGTATGGGGTATTCTTCTTCAACTTGTCTTTTTTGGATTTTATTTGTTGTGCCGTCAAGAAAACAATGTATTTTTATGAGGCTGACCCCTCATGACTTGACGAGTTTGAAAGAGTCATCATCACATCACATAACTCTTTCCTCACTTATATTTCACAATTACTCGTGACAATAAACGAGGTAAAGCAGGATTTAAACTAGTTAAACGAGAAAGTACTTACATAGCTTTTAATAATTATCAACATTTTTTTCTTCTTCCTTGCCTGCCTGTCTGCCTCCCTCTCTAGCGGATTTGAGCTTCTGTTGATATGTAAGATTTAAATTATGATGAGTAGCTAAAGATAAGGATATCAAGAGTAATTTGTAATTACTCAGGCGTTCTCATGTACAGATTTTTGCAAGATACACAAGAATACACTACACAGACATGCTTTTGTATTCCGACAAGAAGCTGCTCCGCTCCTGCTATATGATTTAATGATGTATGCATGATGTACTTATACTCGTCTGCTTTTTATTTGGGTGAGTACAAAAACTTCTCATGGTTAACATAGTCATTTCTTGTCTACTTATGTTTTCCGGATGCCAAGCTAATTTCAATGGCATCATAAAGCCGTACAAATGTCAGACTTTACAGCTAGAAGGTGGGGATGAGGATGTATCAACGTAATCATTATTGGATTTTAATTGAGGAATGTTGAATCATAAATATAAATCCTTTTAATGTCATAGGCCGTAGCTTGTTAGAATCATAATCCCTTCAAATTTAGTATTTTCATTGTAAAATCCGACTAAAGTTTGTGTGACTTGACTTGTTGAACACATATGAAGTAGCAACCTAGCTCGCAAGTACTAAAAAGCATATAATTTTATTATCTGATTAGAAAGGGATACTACACATAATCCCATATTGCGTAGCATTTTTTGTCTAAGCCTCCCTCTCACAGGCTGGGTAAAAAAAGGCTCCAGGTCCCTTCAGTAAAATACTTGGTCTCTAAACAGTTCTCACCTGATTTTAAAGGTGTCTCTTCACACCAACTATTACAAGATGCTTTGCGGGTGTTCCCTCATCTTCATTTCAGGTGTAGCGAAAAGTTCCTTTCAAAAACTGATTGTTGATTGTGAGTAAATGTAAATTAAAACTCTGGTAGAAAATCATGCCTTGTGTACATGTACATGATGTACATACAGTTTCTCTAGAATTCTCTGAAAACTGGACCCAGGTATTTGGCCAACAAGTATCACGGTTTGCATCTGGATCTGATTTAACACTATGCTAAAGTTCAGTAAACTCGTTGAATAACGTTGGATGGATGCTTTGTCGTTTTAATATCCAGAGCAGAAGTTTTAATGCATTGACAATTCATCGATACAAAAGAGTTTTACGTAACTTAGGTAAACAACCCGTCCTCCTAAGCCATAAACCTGGAATAATGTGATGGTTGAAAAAAGGACTTGTCAATCATCAGCAACAATGACAGGCAAAAGAGCAAGGCCACACCAACTGATGGTCTCGGTTGAGGACACTTTGCTTTTTACAGCACCTCTTTACTACCACTTCTACCTTTCTTCCTCAATAGGAAGAAAAAAGATGTGATACCGTTGGGCAATAAAGTAATAAAACATGCACAATCAGGTTTATGAGCTTTCCTCTTGGAGAAGATTCCTATATATCCTAGGTTCTTTACTGGTGTTCTCCTCGGACCTTACCACTATCCAGCAATGTTTTGTAGTAAATGTTGACAGCATTGCGTTGCATTGCTGCAATTGCCTCTTTTCCAGCTTCTTCTAAAAATCTAACCCATTCCATCAATGCAATTCAATGTCGTGGTGTTAGGTCAGGTCGTCAGGTATGTCTCATGCAACTAGGAAGCAATCTGTGTGATGGGCTTGCAATACTGTGATGGACATTTTATGCTAGGGTAATTGTATCATAATTTTTTAAATGAAGGTAAGGGTCAAGTGTGTGGTATATGGTGGTTCGGTAGTGTACCCTTCTTCATGATTCTTTACCACCCAAACTGCAAAGCTGTTCCTCTGCTTGCAAAGTTGGTTCATCCCGTCATCCAGTGTAGACTGGTTAGTACTTGCATGATTTTCAAGTGTGATTGTGTACAGACTGAGAATAAGATAATGTTAATCTGATTGTGAGTTTCCATAGGTTGTGGAAATATTCATTTCAATTTCATAGTTCATAGTATTGTGCTAATCATCAATAAGTTATGACAGTTTGAATGTCAATGTTTAAGCACTTGAAGTGCTTGTGTAATAACAGTTCTCTAAACTAGGTGTATGATAAACCACCAAACTTGAAATCATATTAAAAGACAGTTTCTTCAAATTCTGAGAAAAGAAGTTTTTGCACGCTCATGACAATCCGAGTGTTTTTTATATTTATAAATGTTAGCAGTAGCAATGAAAAATCATTTTCATTGGTGTGGCCGTGCTCGAACAATAAGACTGTTTTATTGTTTAACTTTCTGTTCGTTATTGTTATTTTCATTTTTCTGATTATTGTGCCGGCAGTATAGATTGGTGAAATTGGTGATCTTCAGCATTATATCATATCGTAACGCAGCAGTGTCTACAATATTCGAAATTGGTTTATATTTTTACTAAAACAAAGGTGACTTATAGACGGTACTATTTTTGACTATGCATTAGTGTAATACATGCGTGCAGCTTTCCCTTCTTTCTACAGTTAGCATTTCTTTTTTCGATCCCTTCACACATTATTCATAGTTCTAAAAACGCAAGTCGAATCGCTTTCCCTTCCCCCTAAAAATCCGTTTGTCTTCTCACTTCCGGTTGCTCCCGTCTTTCCGTTCCTGACGAGTAACTTCCGCCTTTTGGTTGTTCCGTTCTTTAAATCTGCTGTATTGAACATATATAAAAATGCCCTCTTCCTCAGCTGGCGAGTTTACTTAGCGCTACAAAACCAGATGTATAAGAGAATGGGTGACTTTGAAAAATAGCGAAAAAAAGCTCCCCAATCCATTTTCATCTCCCTAACTAACCTATACCACTACAACTACTATATACAAATGTGTAATATGTGCTCTTCTCTCATCTCAACGCTGTTCTGTTAGTCATTCCATAATTTACCCTCACTGTAAGTAATGCACGCGTCTTTTTGTATTGCATGTCAAATACGATACAATTCATCATTTTTTTTCTTTTACAGTATATTTATCATTATGGTTAGCAGCCTATGAATGAATACGGAAATTGCTATGAATTCGATTTTTCAAGCACAAAAAGTAAAGATGAAGTTGCAATATTATGATAATCATAACATATCATCATAAAACCGTTTTGGACTTCCCAGTAAAAATTATTACATTTTTTTTCTGCTCACACTCCTCCTCCTCCCTCTTTTTTTTCTGCAGTTTATGAAGACGCGGCCAAAATATATCTAATGATGATTATTGTTGTTGTTAGTTGATACGTTGGAGGATGAAAGAGGCTTGCAAAACACGCCTTGATTTGTGGATAATATAAAAGAAATATAAATGTTGCTATAAAATTAAAAATTTATCTTGATTTCCATGAAAAATCAGATTTACAGTAGTTCTTGATTTGCGACTCCTTTTCCTATCTATCTACTACCACCCAAAGCTTGAAAGGCCGGAAACTGGGATTAACCTTTAGAAAATTATAGTCTGGTAAATTGAAAATGTTCTAGTTTATGGTTGTCTGATATGATATGATATGATGCTTTTCCTAAGACCAAAGCTAGTATCAATTAATGTACAAATTACTCACAGAATAATTACAGTTTTGTTGAACTAACCAGGGAAAGTTTACCTTTACCTACCGCAGGGTTCTACTTCTTCTAGCAAACATTTTTTTTCTATTTCACTTATATTTTAATGCTAAGTTTCTCTATTCTTATAATTAAAGGGCAGTGCGCAAAGTATATCAGGCTTTCTGAGGTCAGAAAACGCGATATGGATTTTTAGCTATCTCAAAACAACTAAACTGAATTTATAAGTTACTGCAAATTAATAAACCATTCTAACAATAAAATAGTTTTTTGATAGATACTGGCTTTGAAAGTTCAGTGCGCAGTCAACTGGGCAAGTATATTTAGTATATGTATAAAAAAAGTTTGTTACAATATTTGTACATGTGAGTAATTCGACTATAAAATGAAGGACATGTAGACAGGAAAGAGGCAGGCAGGCGAAACTTAAAAAAAGGGGAGCCAAACGCAAAGTAGTTTTGTGAATGGTGTGGTAGTGGTGGTGTATTATATGTGTAGCTCAAAATTTTCTTATATGAGAAATGGGTATGATGATGATGACATGACTAACAAAAATTATTGCTTTTCGGCTCAAGCCAGTGCATTTTTCTTTACTTTTTTTTTGTTTGGCTTGAGTGAACAACTATTTAATATAGAAAACAAAATAATACAAGATACAAAATACACTGTAATACATTGTATGCTCCCTTTATGTCATGATGATCTTTTGGCTGTTGTGTATTTATGTATATATATGTACGCGAATTGATAGTGATACATTAAATTCAAAGCGGTTTCCAACTTTGTACAGTTGTGATAGGTTAACATGTAATTCATCTTCAGTCTGTTTTTTTCTACTTATTTCCGACTGATGATCTGAGGGCACGACCTCCTCAGTTATTTTTATTATTTTATGCGAAGAATTTTCTCGTGGGCAGCACGTCATATTCATATTATTTATCTTACTTTTACGCACTCGCTAATGAAAACATTCAACATTGAAATGTGAATGATATATATTAAATGGTCAACCACAACCACTCACTCTAATTGAGCAAAATGTGTGTTTTCAATTGTGAGATTGAATGAGTTGTTAAATAATCTTTTAAGTTGTAGTTGTGGCGTGCCATCAAATGAAGTTCATAATCACTTGAGAAAGAGGATGTTTGTGAATGATTAAATGCGTCTCTGTCTGCTCTTCCCAAAGTGGTTTGGTTTGGTTTGGTTGTTCCTTCATTTAGCTACTCAATGATACAACATCCGTAAGTCACTAAAAAGCCATGAACTTCAACTTCACATAACATCACATCTCTCTTTTGTCTCACCATTGTCGTGGTGTGGTAGCTCTCAACTTAGCCCATTATCATGCACAAGCGTATAAGGGTTAGTCAAATAATTAAGTCATTCTTGAGGATTTTGAGATAGCCATTTATGATCTCATAATTACTTCACAACAGTAACTTCACCACCACTCAGCCATAATTTTAATGGGTGGGATGTCCTTATGTATGCATAATTACTGCCCTCATCATCAGTCTTGATCAACTGTTTTTTTCACTACCGTGTACATGTCCCTACTCACGCATTCTCATGCAGCGTAACATGCAAGTGCCTTTAGGGTTTAGCCACTGTAAAATTGTGTGTGAAGGTTTGTCATTAATAAAAATATTATTAAAGAGGAAGCTGATTATGAGCAAAGATATATTTCCAAATGAATGAAAATTTTCTGGGACTGTGCTGTGCTTGAGATATGTTATGTGCATTTTGTTGAAATGCTAGAAAAAAAACAAAATGGGAAGTTATCTGATGTGATATGTAGTAAAAACAAGTAATCTTTTAATCTCTCACGTATGTATAGTAATTTCATGAAAGTGGACACTTCCATCTTTCGTAACTCATTATCGACATGTTATTCATTTAATCTGTTGTGTAGTAAAATTTCATTCATTTATTCTTATCTTGCACTTGTAGTTTGCAGTTTGCACCTTTCTAATCTTGATAGGATAAAAGCACGCTTAAAGTTACAGAACGTCAAATGAAAGCAGTTCAAATCAGAATCTACTCACACTTTTCAGATTCTGTTTGACACTTAACTTATAAGTTACGTAGTATGTATAGATTGTACCTAACTGCAATTTTGACAGTTCTTAAATATTGTGACAGTTATGCAATGCATTTCATCTTTAAATGAGTTTTAAGCCGGTATTGGACTTTCTATATTTTTTGTTATTATAATAGTAATGCAGGTCATATAACCACAGTGAATATATTGTAGTCAATGTATCTGTTGCGTAATATACGATATCAAATTGCATTATATTGCTTTCATTCAGTTTATACAACACTCACCTAATGTGAAAACGTGTACTAATCCTGAATTCGCGGTTCGAAGTGAGCAACTGCTTGAAATGTGTGGTGACTCTGACCGGTTGTCTCCAGACCATATGCTCGTCTTTCATGAAAAACAAGGTTTGTACTCAGTGTACTCACGTATCCATTTTCCATCAGATGAGTAGATATATAACGTGTTATGCATAAGTACATGGTTGAGGATTGCCCGAATTATAAGAATAAAGAAAGAAAATGTGTGCATGTGGATTCCCTTCTCTCTCTCTTCCATACACACACTACTACTACTGCTACTAGTAGCATTACATCGCTCTGGAGCTTGGGGCTTAGCTGTCGCTTCCCTTCTTCTCTGTTCCAAGTAATTCCACATGCCTGTCATACTATAAACACGGTTGCTGCCACTTTCATACAGAACAGGAGGATGAAATAAGCGCTTAAAAACATGGACATAAAAGGGGAAGTCTTATAAAAACTATGTATATACCTATATATATATATATATACTTTTCTATAAATGATATTCTCAAAACGAAATAGTTAGTGCACGTTGCGTTGTCCATGTCTCCTTCCTATCACATGGATGAAAGAGAAAATAGAAGAGCTGGTAGGAAACGAAAAGAGAAAAGAGAGAAATGGGATTTTCCAATTATTTTCCATCTCAAATTTTGACATCATCATGGGAGACGGGTTGGAGGCGGGTCTCCAATTTAGCAAATGTAGCCGGGATTTTGGGATCCTACGCTCAGGGGAGTGGAGTTGTCTATTTATATTGTATCATACAAATCGTAGGTAGCTTCAAAGCAAAGTGCATCTTTGCAGCAGTATTCAAAATATCTGGGTATACGAGTACAACATATTATATAGTGTGCTGTACATTTTCACTTTACAATTAGCAGAGTATTTCATTACGCTCTAAAGTTTCACTCTCACCTAATTATTGCTGAGAGTTGCAATTTCACAAAGTAAGAAATGTTGCCTAAATGAGAATATAAATCTAAAAGAATTGTATTTAAAAACGTTGAAATTGAAGATCCTTCATACTTTATAATCATAGACATACTTTTTATAATCTCTGTATTTATGTATAAAAGCAAGAAAAAAAATCAGAGTGAAGGACATTTTGTATAACGCAAGTTAGAGTTCCTACCTCTACTAAATCGATTCGTTTGTACATGTTAAAAAGAATAATAGTCTTCCGGTTTTGTTTGGCTCGCTATTTGATGCTTGCTGCATCAGCTTGCCTCTGGCTGGCTGACTGCCTGACAGCTTAGCAAGTAAGCAAACTGGCATGACGTTTTACGGAGAAAACTAGGAAAAAGGGAAAATTTCCAGTGAGAGAACAGGAAGAGAGAAGAACTCACTTTCCTCATTTTCTGGAAGTGACTGCTGCTGTTGCTTTTGCCGCTCACTTCACTTCTGTTCCAATCCGGCTATTCCAGATTCACTCTTTTTCTCTTTCCCATTTTCCCTTTCACGTTTGTATACAGAGATATAGATGATGTGTTCATGTTCATACAATGAAAAAGAAAAGTGGCACAAGCTTAAGCGATATCATTTTATATGTATATATGTAGCAACGTTGTTCTCTGCTACTGAACATATCTATATAGGTTTATTATACGATGCACTTATTGTATAATATGTATAAAACATTTCTTCAACGCACAGTCATCCATTTTGATGTGATGCACACACAACATGAGATCTCCGCTTTTTGTGTATGAAATATCAGGAGTATACAATGAATATGTATGTACCTATACCATAAAACTACGCTGGATCTCTAAAACTAGGCATTCGATTCTTTGTGAAAGAGCGTTTTTCAGAGTTGAGCTAACACACAACTCAACTCGTCGTACTTTGTGGCAGTGGCAGGCAGGCATGAGGGATACTATCGTCTTTCAAAAAAAGAGACAAGAGATGTTGGATGTAACGTAAGTAACCAAAGTATATACATTACACACACTTTGCCACCGCTCTGCTCTCCCTGCCACGGCTCCTTTTCACGTAATATGACTAACGGTGGTGCAAATACTTTAACTTTACGTTATGTGTAGATAAATGCATTAATAGTTGCACTAGATCTAAAAAAGTGGGCTATACCCACCGATGATGATGAAACGTGAAGCTGTATTCATACATACATTCATATATTACGTATTTTGCTTGCTTACTTGTAAGCCTCCCCGACTCTCTCGACTGGCAGCTCACTCACTCTTCTCTTCTCTTTTCTCTCTTTCGTTCCCATCCGTCCGTCGTCCCGTTTGTTGTGAGGAGGTTTGAAAACGAAGGAAACCCATAATTCACTTCTGGCTGTCAGATTATTCGCGTCCCACCGAAAACTCGAAGCATTGGATATAGGATCCACAAAAGAATAACAAAGGCTTTGAAAGACTAGCTGCTAATGTTGTGTGTGTATGCCGTACATGTAGGCATCTCTACATATATACATGTAAAAAGAGTCTTACCAAGTATCTACGTATATACATCTCATATACTTTTCCTTCCTGAGTATATCTCTGTAAACGAACGAATGAACAACCATATACCTCTCACTTTTTCGTCTTCCTTTCCTGCATTTCTTTATTAAACCAAGTAGGAAAAACGGTTTCGATGTAATATATAAAAAAAGTGCGATGATGCTTTTACCACGGATGGATGGAATAAAATCTTGGAACTGGGAGATCCGATGAATCAGAGGAAACAAGCTGAGCTTCCAGCTCAAAGTTAGGAACATATATAGAGAGGGAGGTGGTAAAAGAAGAAAGCAATGAATTGACTGTCGGATTTACCCATCTAGTAATGTATGATTTCGTGATGATGAAATTTACTGTAACTGGCTGGTTGTCCCTTTTTGCTAACTCTCCTCGTTGCATAAAAAAAGTGAACGTAAACAACCGTGGAATCAGCATCAAACATCACAACATATATTGATTATATGGATCATTTCATTGTGTGTGGCAGTGACCGATAGGCTTCGTTCGACAGATGATCAATTTCATGCACATTTTTTATGAAAATGTATCTGGATTTTTCTTTCCAAAAATTCAGTTAATTTTCATCACAAACATCAACATATAGTAGATGCTGATCATTTCTCTATTTAGATGGAACCTTTTTGGGAAAAGAATTACTTTTTTCATCGATGCAGGAGGGGGTTTCCCATGGTTGATTCCGATAATTGATTATCGTCAAGATCGTCCTCTTCGTCGTGTTGCGTAGTAGTGGTGACTCAGCTCTTTGTGGATGGATGAGTAAATTTTTTTTGTCCTGTCTTCCATGGATATGTGAACAGCAGCACGCATAAGGAACGATTCATCCCGTTAGGATAATATGCGTTTTTATACATAGGTTGTTATAATACATAGTATAGTAGATGCTTGATAAGTACAAAAATGTATTCTGTATTCTAATAACACGCGAAAGAATTCGGTGTCTACCATTAGGCTGAGCTCTTTTCCAGCATAACAAAAGCTACACACTAATGTGCTGAAGTAAGCGAGAATGTATATCTTCCAACCAGGTGGGCTCATGGCTCATGATATATGAAATTAATTATCGGGAGATGGTTACGTTACCAGTGTCTTTTCGGTCGTACACATTTTGTTAGTCTCTTTCTGTTCTCCCACCACCAAACCATTATATACCACTCTGTCGACAAAGTGGAGTTTATTATTATTATTATAAGGGAAATAATTCAAGTGCATGCCACCGGCTGTGAGAGACGCTCTTTTATTTGAGAATCCTGTTTTCAATCTTCAGAAATATGACGGGTGCCGGAGTAGGTACCACACAACATTATCATCAGGGAAGATATTATATGAACATGGGTAAAAAGAAGAAGTAAAAATGCTAGTTGGGATGGAAGGTAGTAGTGAGTAAAAGGGAAGAAAGATGTAACATTGTAAAGTGAATCATTCATTATGATAACTGAAAACGTTCAAGGTGGTCTAATAATTGATCTTTTCAAGTTAATTTGGTTTCAAGTGGGCTTTCTTTATCCTTTATGCGATTGCGATGCAATAAATATAGGGTGCTCCATATTTTAATGCACATTTTAGACTAAAAATAATTGGTTCAACCATTTTTGCACACTAAAACTCGTTGTAGATGACATTTGACAAAATCTTTCATTCTAATCGTGTCAAGTGTGTCTTGCCACGTGAAAACTCTTTGCTCAATTTAGGTTTAGGTCTTCCAACAACAACATCACAGTTCTATAACCCAAAGCAAACTCGATTATCAGGAAAACAATGAGTTTGTTAACATTGAACAATTGAACATACATCGACACGACAAAGGTAATCATTACTGTACGCAAAACGTAATATATGAGTGACGTGCAGCTGGTTGGTGGTGGCTTTCTTCGTCTGTTTTATGTTTAATGACCGAAACGACATCGTATATTGTTTGTTAATCTGGTTTCCTTTTGTCATTTGGACGCTAGTATTCAGGTTTGTTTGGATGATAAAACTGTCAAGTCCAAGTAAAATAGTGGGCAATGCAAGAAACTACTACAAGCCATATTACAAGCAAGAAATAATAGAAAACTTATGTTGTATGCTAACAATATTTTTCTACGGACGATGAGATTAGTATAGCTCGTTTACTCAACAAGTTGTTTATAAATGTAACCATTTCTTTGAGTATCATCATAGTATATTGCTTGTACAACCTTAGAAAAAGTAATTTTTGCTACAACTTGCAAAAATCCTTGTTATGCTAAAAAAGTAAGTAAATATTTTTAAAACAGCATGCAGTACTAAAGTCAAAGTTTGTTGAATCAGGTTCAGGAATATATGTCCACACATTTAAAAATGGAAAAAAGCATCCTTGATAATACTTTCAACACGTGTATTGCAGCAAATATAAAACAACTTGAATGCATTCATATGTACTTTTCTTGTTTTTTTATCCCAATCTCGTGAGATGCATATACAAAATGAGTGGAACTGGAACATATTTTGGATCCTTGTTTTAACATACACAAGATAATTATTTTACAAGTTAAACGCTAATTTAAAATTAAAACAACATTATTATAATTGTACTACTTGTAGATCCAGCATTCCTCCATAAGAGTTTCATACAATGTGAAGAATAAATATTGAAAGTTAATGGGAAATTATTTTAAAGTTCTAGAAATCTAGATAATAATTGATTAATTATCAAAACAAAATCTTTTCATTTTTTATTTATTGTTTCACAGTTAGGCCCAACTTCTAAAAATATATTATTACATTATGCGGCAGTTTTTGGTTTGGCTAAAAATATTAACAATCAAAAACTCATTTAGACATTTGAACAATTTTATTTATTTTTTACAAGATATTATCTCTACTATTGAAGCCCTTACTTGAATTTAAAAAAATACGACAAGGTGAGTAGATAAGAACAGAAGAGTTCACGCATGAAAATGTTAATCCGAGATGTTGACTGTTCGTTGATCTCAAAGGTTTTTCTTTCTGTTCCCTTCTCATCCGTTTCCCTCAATTGTAACTTCTTACTAAAGCGCTGCTTGCTACTACGATGCTGTTTCTAATACAGCTTTTCACACAAAAAAAGTATCTTCTTTGGTAGAAATGTATTAAATGTTCTTCCTCCACTATCTTCGGCTTGGTTCATTTTTTTCCTTCTTCTTCTTCACGTTTTGGAAAAGTCGGCCATAAATTTCTCACAGGTTTCAACCTTGACTTGACGTGACTTGCGAGTTCTTTAGCTCAACATAATAACGCTTTACCACCACACTAGGCCAAGAGATGACTTAAATGCACACGTACAACTGATATAATAAGTAGGTACGTAGTCCTAATATGTATATAAAATGTAGAAGGACTTAACAATAAATACAACACAACTGTTGGATACAATATTATGTACCGTATGAAAGTTTGAAAACAACTAGCTAGACACGCACTCCAACATTACTACTGTTGCTACTTCTATATTTATTACCACTTACTTACTTCACCTATCATCACCAAAGACAGAGAGTCATGATATGTTTATACATTGTCCAGCGATATAGGATGCCTAAACTTACTTACGTAATAATAATGTTCGTATATACCTGACTCTGCTCTGACTCTATATAATAATTACATTACTATCTTATTTAGTCGTTTTCTGATTCTTGAAACTTTTGAGGGTTCCTCTTCTCCCTTCCCTTTCTCTCCACAATACTTGTCTTGTGTTTTGTTTCTACAAAAATTATGGCAGTTTTAGCTGTCATTTTCTGGCAGGGAGAGCCAGCACCTGTAATAAGGAAAAGAACGAAATAATTAAAAAATCATTGAAATGTTCATTCTCACAACAAAAAAACAAGTTGAAATCTACAATGACTTGGTTATGATAGCTTGGGACTCGGAAAAAAATTTCCTTTATGAGTGCCGACCAACAACATACCTGCATGGAATTCTGATAGAATTAGGGTGCTTTTATATCATGACCTGCATTTCATTTCTTCTTACACGAAATGGGATGCAATATGCAGTACGAGAAATCGTGCATACATGTTTTTTATGCTTTTATGACGTGGCTATATGCTCTGACATCTTGATTTTTGGAACCTCCAGTTTCATTGTATTTAAAATTTAAGCGTTATCAATTATTATAGTATACCGACATACATACTTACGTAAATTCCGTGTTTCATGAGAGTAAATGTATTTCTTTAATAAATTGATGCTATAAATAATCATTATTTGGTTTCTTTAACAGATTCCCGTTGCTGCCTAATGAATACCCAGGTGTATCATCTTTGGGATACGAAACTTCAGGTAAAGAACTGTTCTGTTTTTATTTTTTGGTTAGATTGACTTCATTGGCTATTGACTTTCTATACAATGATTTGCTCATAGTTTCATTTCGCCAGTCTTCAAGATCCTCAGTCTGGCTGGGGTGGTGATTGACAGTATCTGTCTTCAACATTTAGAAAGGCTTTTAATTTGTTTTCATGTGAAGTAGTGACAACCCAAAAGGGTGAGGAGTCCATATAAGCTATTGCTTTGTAAAAATAGCACCCAATGAAAGTAAAACTTTATAAAAGGAGTTTTACATATAATTTTTAAGGCTAACTCCTTTCCGCATTGGTGTTGGTATCTGGCTGAGTTCACAAAAAGTATCCTTTGTTACCCTACATTACATTACATTGCATACATATGGATTTTGAAAAACATCTGCAGCAATATTTATCTGTGTCATGTCTTTGCAACTTCTTACTGTTAGAAGGATACGACAGGCATATCTAAGCATCGCCATATGTAATACAATGTCAGTTTGAAAATGTCGTTCACACTCCCCATGAGCAGAGTTGACGCATTGTGATATGTGCCATAAGAACTGGTTTCCAATATTCGTTCCGATTCCGATAAATAAGCATGTAAGTAAGTACGTAGTATGTATAAATTCATATATACCTACCTATACCTAAGAAGAAGATGCATATTTTTTGTCATTATACAGTCCTTTTCTATTAATATGTAAAATCACGTGGAAAAGGCAAACGTGTATATACGAATACATACACACACACTCAACTTTCCCTTTCCCCAAGGGTTGAATATATTTTCAAGTTTGAGCTGATAGATTGGCAGATTTATTGCTGCCTCTCTTATTCTTCTCTTTTCAGCTCTTCCTTCCTTCCTCCTCCTTCTTCGTCTTTCCTCATCTCCTCTCTTCTCACATTGCATTTGAATACGACAGGCTGGTGGCAGCTGAAGCGACGAGCCAAAAATTCCATGCCAGTTGCAGAGATAGTAACAACACTAACAACACCAACCGCCTCCTTGTATTTTCCTTTGATTTCTTGGCTTCCAGCCGTAAGCTTCAGCAGTGCTCTTCTTTGCTGCACAAAAAGAGTTCAGATTTCGGATATGATTAATATTATCCCGTATTCAATGTATGGAGTGTGGAGGTACATAGGTACATTACTATTATACTCAACCATTATGTAGCTCACATTTCTTTAGCACAAACTAAAATTTTAGCATCTACATACATACATACACAGAAGAAGTGAGCAATTTTTATTATATGAATATGAAATAGAAATAGGATCGTTTTATAACATGGTGGTGCTATACACATATCTTTAGTATTTTAAACGTATGTAATCCAATCCTCTTCGTTAAATGTGTAATTGAATACTTTGCAATCAATAAATAAGTGGATAATTAGCTAGAACTGTAGTAAAAGTTGAAAAAGTATGCAACTTTCATGCACCTACAAATATGAACTGATTCAATTTAGGATTGTGCTTAACTTACCTCACAACTTGTGAGATAAAAGGATTACTATTGGCAGAATCAAAAAAATTGCCTACGTAAATCTTGTACTTGGTGGGTAGAATCGTTGTAGTAAGCTGCCTGACGACGCTAGTGGTTTGGGTTTGTTGTCACATTGATATAACCCTTTCATTACGGCAATGATGTAGTTGTTTTTAATGACCAAGTTTGCATATCCATAACCATTTAGGTACATGTCTGAGAGAGGACACAGTGGAGAGCTTGATTATGTATGCAGAGTAGCAAAATGATTATTCCTTCTTTTACTTGTTTATCACAATGATTATGATTTTGGTTACTGCTACCGACTCGTTTTACATACCTCGCTGTTCGCTCTCTTTAACGGAAACTGGTGTAGTTGATGTGTTGTTATCTCGTTTTGCTAAACCCGAAAACCCCAAACTCGTACATTAATGCGGTTGTTGAGTTGAAAGTCAATCTTTGTGCAAAAGTAAAGGGTAGAAGATGATGATGAGTTTCAAACGCAAATTATATTTGCATATTACATGCACTCAAAAAAATATACAAGCACTTGAGGGAACTTGTGCCATGCCATGCCACGCCACTGGTATGGATGAAATATTTTTTCAGGAATTCATTGGTTGAGTTCAGTTTATGCAAATGATTTACTTGCATTTTTGTCACACACATATTATTATTATACATGTTCATTCACTTCTCAAGTTCAGGCTGATTTTAGGATTTTGTCACACCCTTTTAAATTTTAAAATGCCGTGTCAAATCGATATTTTAAAGCATGTATAATTGCACTTTTAAAAAGGCATCCTGAAGAAGTATCTTGTTGAATTCAATATCTCCATGCTTTTCATTCACTGCCTCTCATGTAGAACAACATAAATAATATTTGGAGTGTTGTGTTAGTTTAAAAAAGTAGAAATATATTCACACGTGTTTAACATCCATGGACATTTCTCATTCTCATGGTAGGAAACAAGCTAGTTTCTATAATGTGCAGGGATTATTGCTGAATGCAACCACGCAAAATTCTTCTTATACTCACTCTCATCATCTCAATGTGTGGTGCCTAGATAGACAGAGGACGGAGCAATTGTTCTCTCTGAAAGTCTGAAGTATAGGTACATGTATGTATATATATATCCTAGTAAAATGCATTTGTGCATGTCATTCCCCCAGGGAAAAAGTAACATGCGTGTCTATCTTCTCAACCTGAAACGTTCGTCCTTTTACAAACTTATATTTTTTTTCTAGTTCATGTTCATATCAAGAGCTAAATGGATGCGTTCAAGTCTCTTGTTGATATGATGTGATTTTCTCCTCCAAATCCATCGGCTCAAACCGAATCGAATTATAATGAAATAAAGACGCTCACTCTCTTTCTCTTTTTTTCACGGACTGAATAACGTTGCAGCAGGGAGAAGAGAGAATGCTTTTTGAATTATATTGTGTGTATCTTGTGAATTACATCGTACATATCCACAATTGTCATTTCTCGCTGATATTTCATACAATCTCTACTCTCTCTCTTCTCCATTTCGTTCATGGAAAAGTAGCTATATTTCTAGTCATCCGTCCTTTATTTTACACCTATAGACAATGGGTAAAGCTTTCAGTGGGAAAAGCGTGGCATGGCATGGCATCCACAGCGCTGCTCTTAGCTCGACATGGGATTTTCTCCTCTTTCGTTTATATTTATTTATGAAGGAATTGAGTGAGCTAGTTCGACGAGAAAAAAAATCCATGCGTAAAAACTTTGGACTTCCACTCGCACTCACAACTATACCATTTATACCAATATCATCAATAAACCGGGATTCAATACATTACATGAGAGCGACGGCAGTTGCTGCTGCTGATGCGGTCTATTTGCGACTTCGACTACTGATCTGGATCTGCTGATTTTGATGTACTACTACTGCTACTATTGTTATTGCTGACGACTGACGATGATACGGAATGGATAAAAAATATGAATACCAGATGAACACAAGAAACAGACCACAAACCTTTTTTTCCCTTACTTTTTTCTGTTATCTATGTAGCAATACCAACCGCTGTGAACCAGGCGAGGAATAAAAGGTTTGATTTGGGAACACAATATACTATGTAGTGTATCATCCATCCTGGTCTGTGTATAATATGGAGAAGGGAGAAAAAATCCAAGTAAGCGTCTTTCTGCATTGTTTTTCCAGTATTCCAATCTTCCAATGATCCAACTCCTATAGTCACATTTACATCGCACCTTATATTATTCATGATGGATAAAGGCAGACTATTGGCAGAAACAAGGATCTGATGATGGAATGGAATTAATCTAAAATAACAAAATAAAAATATTGTAAATTCAAACTCTGTTCTGATCATCTCAAGAGACTTGGTTTTGAAGATCGGTTGGCGACCGCTAAAATATTGATATTGATACATGTGCACAACAAAAACATACAATTCCAGATACCCCAAGGCAGCCTTTGTAATGGACGTACGTCATGTTGGAATCACAACTCCGAGACAATACAAAATCGTCAATCCCATCTATTTCTGAGGGCATGCCGTGACTCTCTACTGCTGCGTCATGTTGATGGCTACCTAAATAAAAAATAAACAGAAAAAAATATATTCTTTTTCATCCACAGTCACAGTTACGCATCATACAACACAACAACAGCATCACAGCACTGCTGCTGCTGCTGCATTCTCTTTTTATCACAAATCCGGAGGAAATGAAAATATATTGGAGGGCTAAAACTGTCAAGATCATGTAGAAAACGGGAGTAGTTAAGCAGACAATACAAAACTAGTGGCTCTAGAGGAAACTTTTTTTTTGTTGTTGGGAATAATCCCACGTCGTGATTGTCATCATTGATCTCATTGTGATTTTTTCCCTAATTTTTTTTCCTTTCAGTTCGATTGCGCATGCACTTATATATAAATACGAGGCTACGAAGTAGCAAGCAAGTGGGCCTGAGTCATTGAGTCATTAGTCTATGCTTCTTTTTCCCTTGTTTGGTAAATTAGATTTTGGTGAATGCCTGACATGAGATGAGATGAGATGAAGGTTGCTTTCCCAATTTTTTTCTCTGAATCCCTTCATCATATCAAACCATACCCCATCATTCTATCCATCGCTCTTTGCTGTGCATTCCCTTTTTCTCAATTTCTTTGCGTCCTCATATTCATTTTTTTTCATGTGATTTCTAATCCTCATGCTCTTTCAGTTTTGATCACAAAATCATGCTGGAAGACGCCTTTTATACAAAAAAATCACCATTCAAAGAGAGGAGAAGAGGTAGTGTTTGATATGATATAGCTGTGAAAAATCATGAATCATGATTTGGGATTTGGTATCCTGCTTACTGCCAGGAATGAAGTAAATGTCTGAATGCATTCCTCTGATTCTGAACGTGTAGCATGTACACTCAATCGTAAGAAGGGAAAATGATTCCCTGCTGCGAAAACTGAGCTTTATGATCTGATAAATATTGAAGATGGGAACTAGAACTAGTGAAGTGATGTGATGGATATGCATGCATCAAAAGAAATTGTTAGAAATGTGTGTGTGTGATGTGAGAGAGTGGATCTAAATATGTCTGCCTCTTTGCCAACGTACATTACATTGCTTCTCTCTTTAAGAGAAACAGTGTTCAACAACAAGAGATGATGATGGATATTTTAAAGGCTTCCAAAAAATCTTCATTCGTCTAGGAAAAAAAGGATTTTTTATATAAGCATGTAGCACCAGCACGTATCTTTCTTATCTGTCTCAATGCTCATGTTTTCTTACTTGTTTATAGTTTTGTTGTGCGAATGATGAGTTTCAATACTATCAAGATTTGGGGTGTCAGGAGTCAATCTGAAAAAACCAAAACCAAGCGCTTCTGTACATTTCATTTAAGAGGATAGTCGTCTGAGATAATCATATCAGGCCAAGTCAGCCATACAAAAATAACATTTTGAAGGATTTCAAGGCAGGTGTGGAAAAGAGACTGTATGCCGCCTACTTTATCAAATCAAGAGGATGTCGAAATATAGTACTCTTGAAAAAACTTTATCAATACTCTCTCATATGTCAGGGTCGGTGTCGGTAGTGCACAAATAATTTGTTGATGATGTATCACGTTGTAAAGTGTTTAGCCAAAGTATTTAACCATCCCATCATGTAGTTTGGTAGTCATTCATTAGAGTAAATCAGCTACAGCGACGATTTGCACACCAAATATTGATGGTTCATGTCTGACCTACGGCTATATGTCAATATGGTTCACTTGCTTTTAATCTTCTCTCTTACAAAACTACTTTTTTTAAAGGTTGATGAAAGACAAAGATAAGTAGCAGCAACCAATAATAATAATAATACATTTAAAAATATTATGCCGCAGATATTAATTACTGGTAGCATAGCACAGTAGACCCAGTTATGCTTGCTGGCTTGACTGACCCTTAGAATCTCTAAAAATACTTTCAAACTTATTACTCATACACCCTAAAATTATTACTTATATATTTTCTCCTTTCCTTTTCGACAATATATCAAATGCTTCTCTGCATTTTGTATGCAGTGGCACAGTCAAATAATAATGATGGAAAACATTGTGAAAGAAAAATGGAAGTAGCAGCCAAAGTGAACGTAGTGACAAACTCCATTGGTCCGCATAATTTCTCAATGCTTGCCTTTGGCATCCCGTGGGAGAGAGAAGAGCTTAGCAGCCTTAGTGGCTGCTGCATCTGCGTTTCTGATGATGATGCTGCTGCTGCTGCTGTTATGTATGTTGCGTGCAGTACAGAAGGAAGTTAGAGCTGTGTGACGCCGTGTTTGTGCTCAACTGAGGGAACTTGACGCGAAAAAATGTCAGCCTTATTATCCTAATCTTAGACAGAATCGATTCTAACCATATACTTTATATATTATACACATATATGCTTTTAAAAGTATATGAAAATTACTAGTTGATGTCCTGTGTACATTCATAATGTACATCCTTACGTAACTGTGCAACATCTACGTACCAAAAAAACCAAGACCAAGATGAATGGACGGATGGATGAATTTTACATGCGTGTGTTGGAAATACTTTATCCATATCTTGTCTTGTATACATGCATATAGAACTATTATTGCAGTCAGATCATACTACATATTATATTCATATCCTTGAACACTCATAAATATTTTTTACACACCAGCTGCTTCTAGACTATCATATATATTATTATAGTTTTAAGCGATTATGAATTATTAGTGGGCAAGAATAAACAATATATAATTTAGATGGAAAAATGTCCTCGCTTCTACAAAAAATCAGCACTATATATATGTGATAATGAAACTGGTAACTTCTGGTAGTAACTGGAGCAGCAGTTTCATCAGTGTGTCAATATTATATATATTGTTTCACCATACACTTGATATTTAGGAATCAACATTCTGTCATAATAAATGTTGGTTTGTATGATCATTGATCATCTTGTGATTTGGAAAATTTGGATGAGTTTTAGTACTAGATAGGTTGTGATAAAGTCATCAAAAAAAGGCGAAAGTTGAGCTGTAACTATATCTTTTGATAATCAGACTTTAAAACAAATTAGGTTGATGAATGGCAGTAGTATATGAACATAAGCTTTTGAATTTAACACAATATTTATGTATATATCATATCCATGCCACGCTTGTGTTTTTTTTTACCACATCATCAATTTTAAAAGCATTATCTTCCTTTTTAATTTTATAGGGTTATAAGCACGATTAATGTAATGGCCATTTATGGCAGTTTTGATGAAAATGATGACAATAATGGGCGCAAGGAAAGATTATGATGTTTTCATTGCGGCTACCGTCATTACACACGTTCTATGTAGTATACTACCATACCATACCATACCACAATTGGCTACATTAAGTACAACTTGTGGCATGTGCGTTTTGGTGGAGGATGCACGGAAGAAATATGGCTTGTGGGATGGCAATGGCGCTGTGTTACAGTTCAACTTACAAGCGCAAACAGCACTACTTGGTCTTGGTGTCTCTCTCTGCAAGCTTTTTTTATTCTCTCTCTCTCTCTTTCCATCTCCATTCAGAGACTTGCACAAACCAAATATTATTGCATGGAAGTTACCTACTTTATCATATTGCATTTGAAGTAAGAGTGAATAAGTTGACTAGGCCAAAATATAAAAAAAGTACATAACTGTGTGATAATAATAAGCATACACATAACATACACACCGCCCTTGCAGGATGACTTATGGCCTCATACATTACTCTCTGACAAATAAATATGGTCCAGTTTGACTTGCGGCTCTCTTAACTTAGCATGACTTGTATGTATTACTTACTTACTGGCAATACTGCTGCTCCTGATGCTGGAGAGTTCAAAACAGAATGAACAGCTAAGTAAAATCATGAATTTACTAAAGTAAGTCAACTTAGCTGCGTAAATGCACATTGAATAAGAAGTGGTGGTGAAGTGAAGACTTACTCAGTTTTATTATCAATGTTGGATGTATTTATGTATGTAACTCTGTTTTTTTCATATATTTTTGTCTGGGTCACAAGAAGAACTGTTATTAGGATATAACTATATAACTGTATCTTAACTTTCATGAGTTACTGGAGATCAGTTTGTTATGGATTGTGGAATGCCATTGATTCTGACTCTGAGTATACATACGTAAAATTATTAGCTAAGGCAAACGTCATCATAAAGCCAATAAAATACATGGTTGTGGCCTTTCCGCATACAAACTTCAATGAGACATCTTTATTTTGTTGTTAGTGGTCAGTAGTGGTCAAGCATCTGATGATGGAATGAAGAAGGTGTCCATGAACATTTTTAACTTTTCTTATCAAACGACCACCAACACACCATGTACTCACACTCCTTCATCAATGCAAAATATAATGAAAGTATAGATTCAAACGAGGTAAAAAATATTCTGTTAAGAAAAACGATAATGGACTTCCTGCAGCTTGTTTTACTGACTAGAAGTCTTTTTACTATTGGTGTATGAATATTAAATAATATTTTACTTATGCAATATCTGCGTACATTTTGAATTAATGTTGAATTTGAAATATTATATTCCTTTTCGCGAATCATTTACCGACCACATCCATAAATCAAAATTGTAAGCTTATCATATCACGCTGTATTTTTTTCTTTAAACATACTGCACACTTCAATGAACTCTTTGCTTGCATTTGGTTGAGCATGAGCATACAATAGTTTATAGAAATAAAGCACCATGCAGCACTAGCACATGCACTCTTTGCTCATCCCATCAAACGCAGTGTTCGTTCAGCAAAAAAAAACTCCAAGCGAAATAATATTGAATCCATGTCCACCTCCATTAATCCAGCAGTTCCTGCTATCACTAGGCACACGAGATGATAAATTCTCTTCGTTCATCCAATTCCTGTTTTAGTCATTTGAGTTTCTGTTTTGAATTTTATATTGGCTTCCCCATCATCTAATCCCTCAACTACGACTACGAGAGAATGATGTACCATGGCGTGGTGGCAGTGGCACACACACAATGTACATCATCTACAATCTACATGACTTCGGTTCCATTACTTTGCTTCCCCTAATCCTCCATACTTGTTTACTTCCATTATTATTGTTCCCCCTTTTGCTTTGTGTAATGCATGTCACTGTCAAACTCAACTTTTCAATTGAAATTGAATATTATACAATACAATACATACGAGTATTTACAATCTGTATAGCAAACTCATGTCAACCGTATGTTATAGCGTTATATAAAGGCATACGTGAATGACGTAGAATGTGTTTATACATTCATTGAAAAATTCTTTTACCCCCTTCGTTTAGTCTCGGAGTGGAGAGTAAAGTAAGTCTTGATATATTAAATCAGATACGTCCCCAGCTCCTATATTGCTATGCTATGCTATGCTATGTGCATGCAAGCATGTCTGCAAGATTACACAATAAGTTCCACTTCTGACGATGATATTGAAAATCTCCTGCTCATGAAACAATTTAGTAATACTCTAAACTTTAAAGCAAGAGAGCCACCCCCTTTGAAAAGACCGTGTATAAGTAATAGGAATATGGATATTTCTCTATTCTATCTATCTGTATCACACTCTACACATTCATAAATCCTCTTCTTACTATTGATTCAATTCCGCATTGTTTGTGCTCAATAAATAGATGAGGATGTGAGTATTGAATTCGCGCAATATTGGAATGTTGGATGCATTCGGGGAAGTGAACAAATATGTTAGGAAGACTTTGAGTGTGCATCATCTAGATCCAGAACCAGTAGTAGCAGTTCATTCTTTTGAAAATTGAATGTATTGAAAGTTTAATCCAAAACCAAAATCTATTCTTTCTCTCTTAACTGTCTACTCAAACCAAAATAATATGCATGTACAATATACTACATATTTGAACATACATGAACAAGTTGAGTTGAAGACAAGCACTGCGACACTTTTCTTGAGAAATGCAAGTAAAGATCGAAGAGAGAGAGAAAGAGAGAGGAATTATATTATGTATTTACATTTATTGTGTATACTCTTTCGGAGCCAGAAGGATGAGTAGGAGAGGAAACAAAAACAAACTATGCAAAACAAACGAAAGAGAGAGAGAGAAGTGGAAAGACAATACAAGGTAGTAGAAGTAGATGGATGGTTCCCGCATAGTTTTCACTTTAGACGAACGAAAAAGTACTTTTCCAATAATATTATGCGGGAAGAGAACATCTAAAGCCAAGTCAAGCCACACCACACCGGAGGAGAAATGGAAAGACAAGGAGTTTGAGTTTAGTTTGGAGGAAAGGGCGACAATGACTAAAATGAGGGTGTTTGTGTTTGCTAATGTTTATATATTTGTATATAACAAACTCTCAAAATGTATTCAATAGAAGTTATATCTGAACTTTTCCCGTGTTTTTTGCCTGCATTTTCTATTTTAGTAAATTGAAAACCTGTCGACTTAACTTCTTTCCTTGTTTACCCCTGTCTATGCATTCGCATATTATGTAATGTACGATATTTCGACTCTCACATAGACAACAAATGAAAATATAAGACAAGAGAAAAGTCAGAGGTAGGGACGACGCATACCAACTTCCAAACTGTGTGCCATCATCCTGGTATGTACATAAATAAGTATATTCATCCGATCCGACGAAATGTCGTAGTTGTTTACTTTTTTTAAAAGTAGATATAGGATTCTGTTCTATTGCTATAGAAAGCTCCTCACTCGACTCAACTAATATATTTTAAAAGCATCGATCGTTGGTGGTGGTGGTGGTTGGTATTAAACATGCATGCATGAGTTTATTCATTTCATTTCCACACATTCATGTTGAACATATTTGGTTGAGTCGAGTATGCTCGCTGTTTGTAAAACAGAAACAACAAAAGGATGACGGTAGAGCAAAGTCATACCTCATTTTGATGATTTTCAATTCGGCGCATGCATCCATAGCCGAAATGTGTATTATATGGATTTCGCAGTGTGGAATAAATTAGTATTGTATATCATTCATAAGTGGAAAATGGAAAACGTTCGACACGGAATCCGGTGGAGGAGGAATCCTTGAAAGTTGGTGGATAATAATACATGGAAGCCTATAAATTGATGATGATAGTGTTAGGCTCCCTAATGTTGCGTTGGTTGATGTTGGTGTTGGTACACCGTTTTGATGTTACCAAAAGGAAGTCGCGATTATGCCATGTTTAAGTTACGCAAAGTAGTCGAGTAGTTTGAGAGCAGCTAACATGATTAACACCCACAAACTATCTTAAAAGGTTAGCCTTCTGGATTGTATATGAGAATGTTGTATGACTATAATATTCAACGGTCTTGCTTTGTATCTGTTTCTTTGTTAGGGTTATGAGATTGGATGGGAAGATGAATAGGAAATTCCAAGCCGGAAAATATTTCTCGTGTCATGAGAATAATAATATGCGTGATCATGCATGTAGCAAAACTAATTTTCATCTGGAGCACTATCAATCATATCATGCATGCAAAGAGATATAATCCCACTTTTCTGGCAAGATTATTCACACGTTTAGCTAAGAAGTAGTGGAGATCAAGTCTATATATTTTGGACACACGAGATGGTAGTCAATATATATAGGCTTTTTAGAGACATGTACATATTTGTACATATGTAAATACATGTACGTAGTAGTTCCAGGAATACGTATGGGTGCACCCCAGCTATTCGAACCGACTGGCAATCTCCCATCTAACAGCACATGATATGATGATGATGATACCCAGGCTATTCCTGGAACTCTTCTGTTGAGTAATGTCCCATTTTTTATGTAGACTTCATTCGAATCTTTTTCTTTGGCTATATCATGGCGTGGCGTATTCCATATATACTTACACACACGAATCTTCCAACTGTGGCATGGCAAATTTATATACCTAGAGCAAAGCCACACGTACGTACCCTTCATGATTCATGTAATTCAGGCTGCTAATTTGATTTACTTTCGTTCGAAAAGTATCAAAAATCACTGGTGCAGCATTACCTTACCTACTTCGTTGGGCAGAGTTTAACTTAACTATAAAATCTGCATAATACAGAAAGAGAGAGAGAGAGAGAGTGAACTCTTAACAGTAATAATAACCTGTTCATTTTCCGTATTTTCCATGAGCAACTGCAATAAATAGTGTAGCGACAGATCAGAATTATTTCGCATCAGCGGAAACACTAATCGAAAGTTTCACGCCTTCATGAGCTTGATTTGGGTAAAATCTGGGAAACTGAATTACTTCGGAAATTGAAGGCAAGTAAATGGGATTTTACTCGCCAAAAGGCTTGTCTAGATTACAACGGAATGTAACGGTGGAAGCAGTATGCATTAGCATCATCATCATCATAGTCATCATCAGTATTCATGATATTCGTGGAGGTTCTCACGAAATTATATAAAGGTGGACTTTGAAGAACTATAAATTTTATATGATATAAATAGTAGTACAGATAGGCACAAACGGTAGTGTATATAGTCTCGACTTTATCCATTTGATGCAGTATTTCATTCATAATTTCAACAGGAATTCCCGTTAGACTCATTTGTGCCACTAACTATAAATGAATTGAAAAATATAAATATACATGTGAAGAACACGTATTATGTATGTATCTCTGCTAAAGCTTTTTATGGCATGGAGTGGAGTACTTACTCAAGTTGATATCCCCTTAACAAATATAATAATCGTTTTGCAAAAAGGACAAAAACGACCAACTTTGTATGTTTTGCTTTTAATTTGTACCCAACTATAAATGAGCATAACCATAACCACTTTGTTGCTATTTCATCCGTAATACCGCTTAGCTGGATTGGATGGAGCTGCTAATGCAAAGTAAAGAAGCTGTACAGGAAGTACACTTACTTGGCTGCAGCTTTATATTTATTACGCAGCTACGTCCGGTTTCTGTTACTGAAATTCACTCACAACAACTCAAAATCGATATGATTTAAGTGCATTTGGATTGTGTTGTGTTGTGTGGTAGCAAGATGGAAAGAATTGATGGAAAATTCATTAGTGGACTGGGTTGAGCTTCAAAGTACTACCACCAGTAAAGTGTATATATAAAGTAAATGAATTTAATCAGTTGCTTGAGGAAAGTTTTGCTAGACTATCACTAATAAATTGAACATCTTACCACCCTCTTCCCGGTCCCTTACTCTGAGTGTGTAATTAATATAGATTAATATGAGATTTTAATGTTGATAATGAGTCATAATTCAGCCCTAAACCATATGGTATAATTCTTATTAGCTCTCTTATGTATGCATGGAAATTGATTGTACTATCCTATGTGGTTAATGGTGGTGGTGTGTGGTGTGGTATCAAATCATTGACTTGATTCTAAAACGCTGCTATACCTAAACCTACACTACCTGAACATATATTAATATGCGGACGTAAAGTCCATATCTTCTGCTTGCTATGAATGTAATTCACTGTTTGGACGAGTTCAACGAGTTATGACATGACCTCTAAAATACAGATATTATCTACTGGTTTGGCGTCAATGATTTTGTGTGGCAGGAGAGAAGAAGCAGTACCGTTAGTTTTAGCGTGTACAACTCCTTACGTCTCAAGAAAATATCTTATGCCGTAATCTTCCATGCGAAATGTGAATGAATCCATTTAGCACCTATGTGTATCTCTTAAATCACTTTATTGACAAAAAGACTTTTAATTTCCAACATTGCAAATTTTTTTTTGCTAAAATCTCCCATTTCCCATAACAATTTTTTTTTGTACATTTCACAATCCCAAATAATATATTCTTTCGTCTCGTGCAATGGATGGAACGTAAACAAAACTAGAAACTACATGAACATCATCCTTGCATAAGATGACTCCATCCATATTCACTTGAGTTTCACACAGACATTGTGTTGTGTTGTGTTGTTGTAGTAAACATCATGTTGTACTGCAATGCAATACAATTATCAGATCTCGTAGTGAATGAAATACAGTTGGGCTTTTTTCCTGAGATAAAATGATGATGGTGTAGTAGTAGTAAGCAGTAGCAAAGAGAGGAGAAGCTGCTCTTGTTCTCTGTTGTAAAAAAAGTAGTGAATAAGTGAACTTAACTGATGTGAGTAGTGGAGTAAAAAGTAAGGGAACTCGAACTTTACTCACAAAACCAAACCAACTTTTCTTGCATTTCCATTATATTATATACTATCGGCATCGGCTTTGGTTGTGGTGGTTCGTACGGTTTGATGTGTGCAAGCGAATACAAGTTTTAGGAATGACTGAGTGAGTTTGCTCTTACTGCCTGCTCTCCTCTCCTAGTATTATTGTACACACACACCACGGTCTCTCACAGACTAAAAAGTTGGTGCACTTACGAGCACTAGACTCACTCACACATATACAGTGGGACAGATGTGAGGGAAAAAGACGAGGAAAAAGCAAGCTCATCTCTACACGCAGTTAGTCGTTGTTGCATGAATGCACGTTTCGTTGAGAAAAAGCACTCTATACTCTTCCCAACATCGTTTCACGTTTAGTTTTCAACTCATTCTTAGTAGTCCTCTTCTCTCTTTTTATGTATTTAACCAATGGTCCACCCGGATCGGTTCCCCAGTTTGTGTCACACTGTCGGAACAAGTTGACTATAGAGGTACTGAACAGAAGGACACGCACAAAGTAGAGAAAAAATCTGCTTCAGATTCACATGGTATGGCATGGCATGGTACAATAATACCGAAATCATTGAGTTGCCACTTTTTTCTTCCCTTCTTCCAAAATTCCAACAACTTCCGTTTCCAACTTTGAGTTTGAAGTTTGTTGGTAAACATTTTTTACAAGCTTTGGAAGAAGAAGAGTGAAAACTAGCGAGTGCAAATGTTAATTTTAAGTGTCAACATTCCATCAATGATTGATTTGAACAGAAGCTACGAACAAGCAAACGTGATTGTCACTAAAATTTATAATCTTCACAATCCCCCAATGTCAATCAAAGTGGTGGTGTTTGAGTTGATTTGATTTGATGCTATAGGGAGGAAAGCAGAATGCCCCAACCCAAAATATTATTACTATTGTCAATGATGAAGATGATGATGTTGACGTTTCATGCAAAACTCATCATCATCTCAAGATGACAATGAGTTCCACACTTTTCCCTTTTCAACAACGAACGCCAAAGTTGACAAGGAAGTTGAATAAATGTTTACTTCTCAATAAGGAACAATATCATCAAAGGATTGTGAAATGAAATCACAATTTTGGATGGATTATGGATAAGAATAAACTAACGTTAGTTCAAGTTCAACTTGGATATTATTACTTTTTAAAAAGTTTAACAGTTTAATGTGAGGTCCTCCAAACTGTGTGTGTTTTTCATACTATTATTATTATGGATTGAGAGAGACCCAAGTGGTGTGTGGTGAGGAAATTTTGTGTGATTTTCCATCACTGATTTCCCTCTTTTTCAAATCCCTACACTTGTGTACATCCCCCTCATTTCTTCGCCCTCATATCATCCAATCCAGTACTTACCAAAGTGTGTAGTAAATTTAAGCCTTGTGTAAGCGCTGTATTCTATACACGACGACGGTGATACAGAAAACTATATTTTTGATTCGCGGACAGCTGGCAAAATTAATAGTGACAGGTCAAGAGTTTGCAAATTAAAGGAATTACTGCGGCAATATCACCATCAACTCCCTTGTCGTCAGCAAAATCTCATTGGTGTGTGACTCTCATATATTATTATATGGTTGTGTATTACTTTATGGAAAAAGTGAAAGCAATTGCTGTAAACACACTTATTGCCACTACTTGCTTGTCTTCTTGAACCTTAAATTACTCCAACCTCTCCATTCATTGAATTCGGCCCCTCTTGGCAATTGCAATTGACACTTGAATACAAAATACAAAAACTCTTGGAAAATATATCTTCTAATTGAAAGTGTGCATGTGTGATTGTGCCTTTATCTAAAATAAAAAAATAAGTAGTAAAATAATATCTCATTTTTTTCTCTGTCGTTCCGTCGTCTTTTATCTTTGATTGTCAATTGTTGTGAGACACAAATTTTAACTGTCAACTCATCAATCCTTTTTCTAATCTTCCGTAATACAAGTCAGTCATAATTTAAGGAAAAATTGAGATATGTAGAGTCATATTTTTACAAAAGAAAGCTACACATTTTAACAGGGTGTTAACTATAAGATTAATTATTACGATACGATACAAAAAAAACAACAATTTTATTGCTGAAGAAAAAGTAACAGTAGCTACCTATCACCTTCTCACCAGAAAGAAAAATAAGAAGAATAGATCCTTTTTTAGACAAGTCAACGTATTTTTCTGCTATAAAAAAATTCCCTGTATTCTCAATCCACAATTCTAGTCTGACAAAATAGTAATCAATTTCAGTATACTACAAAAATTATTATAAAATATTATATTA
Source organism: Orchesella flavescens (assembly GCA_964034955.1). Classification (NCBI taxonomy): domain Eukaryota; kingdom Metazoa; phylum Arthropoda; class Collembola; order Entomobryomorpha; family Orchesellidae; genus Orchesella; species Orchesella flavescens. Next base: position 17,807,375 of record OZ035954.1, read on the forward strand.
ACTTTGAGAGAGAAAACGTACATGAAAAATCAACTGAGTAGTCAGATAATTTGAGATATAGCTAAAAACAAAATTATTTAATTCAAGTTACTCATATAATGATGATGACACATTGTATAAATGCCTTATAAAATTTAATCGTCAGTTACTCCAAGCGTTTTACGATTTTTTAGTAATATATATAATATTTTGTAAAACAAAATACACATGTGAGAACGAACGACCAGTTTTTACATAAACAAAGAAAACAAAAAAAGAAAACAAATTATTTATTTCAAAAAAAATTAAATGTGTTAAGGTCCCGAATTAAATATAGATAAAAATATATTATATATATTCTTGCGATAAGCCAAACTCTCAGTCTCTCTGCTGCTACCTACTATATACTATCTACTCTACTGTTGCTTTCAAGAACCAAGAAAAGGAAAGGAGAGATAACATTAGAAAACACTTTTTTAGAAGATTTGTAGCGACAACTGATGTAAACATAATATAGTGAAGACAAGATCCCATCACTCAACTTCGGAACCAAATTTTTATTGTGATATTTTATATTGTAATAATAAGGTAAAGTCACATTTTCAACTCTTTTTCTTTAAATTTAAGTAGATTAGTATGTAAATTTTAAAAGCACACTACATTTTTTTAAACCCGGAAATGCAATCGTGGAGGAACAAATTTTGTTGCGTGTTTCATGCTTTTATGCAATTTCATGTTCAATTTGATACAGTTTCCAGACTCCATAAACATGAGTCATCATGGAGTGCATCAAATTTGATCGTAAATGTTTTTTATACCGAATTCAAGACCACGACCGGTACCGGTAGAGCTGCATTACGTATCTGTATCCCAAATAAACACATTTTTTCATCTGTCCTACTCCTTACCATCTCCCATCAGTCAAGTGTCAAAAATGAGGATCACGTAATATGGGCCAGTAGAATGTACCCACCTTAAAGAGAGCAGAGTCTCATTAATCACCAAACTTTTTTCCCCCTAACCTTTCTTACTATCTCTTATTTATTCCATTCCTGTAAAAGTAAAATGGTCAATGAAGATCATACATGGGTAACTTAAACTACCTGTCTACTCGTTTTACTGTAATCTCAATGATCTGTTGATGATGATGAGGCTCCTTGTTTCCATTCCAGTTGAATACCAGGAGGAGCAGTCTCATGTTAATATGAGAACTTTGTTGTGAGCACTCTCATTTTTCTTTTGTTTTTCGTCTCTTCTCCTCTCTCATTTTACTTAACTTGCTACTACCTGAGAAAGGATTTGAAGTGAACAAATCGTCAAGAGCCCATTAGGTTTGTTTAATGCCGTGGAACCACGGAATCAGCTTTTCCTGTTGCTGGTCACATTATCAAACAACGTTTTTGTAAACGACTTCATTCAATTCAATCTTTGATGAGCCGTGATATGTTAAGTGGAGATTTTTATATCTTGTCGTACGCGATTCATTTCCTCGCCAAGCTTCATGTACTTACTACTTTACTATAAAGTTAAAAATGAGTAGGACTTAACCAATCTTTGAATGAAATTAATGAAGCATGGTTTGATAGCTAGAGGTAAGGTGTGATTAATTTAACTTTCAATCGGTTGGCTTCACTAAAATCTGATAAGACTAAAAAGCATCGAATAAATAAAATATCAGAATCAGATCGTTTGATTACAGCAGAAGACTTTTGTCATTCTCTATATACTCAATCATTGTTATACATAGCTCCATTTATTTATGTTTCATGCAAATGTTGGGGTATTCTAATAATCCCTGTCGATCCTTGTTAATCACATCACTCTTCAACTGTCAGTGCCTTTATTTTATAAGATACTGTGCCAAAAACAACTTCATCTTATTTCTCTGATGGTGTTGATTGATATGACTCTGAGTGACTCTTGGTCTTGGCTTCAATTTCGTTTTCGTTGATGATCTAATAATTAAATAGCGTGCTCAAAAAAGACCTTTTTGAATGAAAATGTGAAAATTTTTAATGTCTTCATTCCTTGTTCATGACACAACCTGTCACCTTCTCATCTATGTCCATAAGGAACGCTGACTTTAAAAAAATGCGAAAGCATGTCTAAGCCTGGACAATGTAATCTGTACTGGTCAAATGGCAAAGTCGTATACTATAATTCATCGAGATCAACTTGTCATTCCACTTCGTAACCCCTTGTTTTTCTATGTACATCATCAAAATCTTCATCATCATAATAACATTTTTTACCTCGTTCTCGTTGCAAACGTCTTCTAAAACAACACAATAATCATATCGTATCATAACGTGCGCAATTTATGCATAAAAATTACTCATGTACATAAAATGCAGCACCTCATGCAGGAAAAGTGATGTCCAACAAAAAAAAAATCTGTTTCTTGAGCAAAACTCGTTGAAACGCAAACTCAGCTTTTTCTTCACACGTTTTGCTCTGCTCATGTCTGTCTGTTCATATAAAAGTTCAGTTCAGGGTAGGCTTTAATGACATGCACATCATCAACATCAACCAACAACCAAAACCAACCTCAGCAAAATAAAATAAAAATGACGATTTTGTTTTTCTTTTTACGGAAAGGTTACCACAGCAGACAGTCTCAAGTTTCTTGCCTGTGTCGCAACAGTATTATTATAGTAGCCAGGTTGTAGGTGTGATATGTGTGTGATGCATATTATGATCGTTTTTCATGCTTTTTGGTGATCTGATGATGACTCACTTATAAAATACATGAGCAATGTTGATAAGGTCTAGTCACTACATCATTTAACGACCCGCATCTCTTCATCATTTCACATCATCCTGTTTCGTTTTTGGAAGGGAATATATATATATCTTTTAGCTAAACCTGCTAGACAACAAACAACTCAAGAACAATCTACTGTTGAACCAAGTATCAAAATCAACATCAAAATCAAGTTGCGTTGCTACAAAAAGGAAAGAGAAAAAGCAAGAACATATCGAATTAACTTGTGTGTATAATATTATGATGGTGAAACGATATACTATGTTATTCATTTTCCTATTCCTATAATAGCTGATGTTGATGGTTTTTTGGGGATTAAATCTGCCAAGGTTTTTCTTCTGATATGACACTCTGAGAATGAAACTCGAGATGAGATGAGAGAACAAGTAAAATATATGATGGTTATGAATTCAGATGATGCGCATATACATAAGAGCCAGCAGTATCTTTGCAGATTCAACTCACTCAAACTGATCTTTGTATTCATTTTTGAACGTGAACATTTTTCCTCAACTTCTTCTCATGCAAATGACTTCTAAAAGAGCAAACACAAGTATTTACAAGACATGTGCTTCCACAAAAAAAAACATGTTCAAACTGTTTCGTTCTCTTTTTGCTTTAACATTTTTATGTGCGACAATTTGGTAAGAAAAACCAAAAAAGCTGCAAAAATTTTGTGCAGGCCTGTTGATTGAGAATGAGAATTGTAATCCTGAACTTGCTGGTGCTAATTTGAAACTATAAAAGTAAATATAATATAAATATGCATGCATATTATTTCGTGTTTTAGGCAGAACTGCAGAGAGTGATAATTAAAATTAATTAGTATGTATATCTGCTTGCCCCGTAGTTGTGTAGTTGTTAGAATGATGATGATGATAATAATAATATAGAAATGAGAAAAATATCTTTCCGTTGAGTGACAGTTAAGACAAGATTTTAGGATTGGTAACTAACTGATGATGTGAAAGCAGCAGTCAAGGTCAAGATATTTTTTACCAGCTCATTTTCTTCAGTAAAGTTAATAACCAAAGAGGAATAATACTACTCGTATGAAAATCCTACACACACTTGAAAATCCCTTCCAGTTTAGTGAACATATCACATCGCTTGTCATTTCAACTGCATTCCAAAAAAAAACATGACGATGATGAGAAAGTATTCGACTTAAGTCAGAGCCGTGTGTGTTTCTTACATGGGCAAGCTGAAGCGTAGACCAAACAACGTAATATTTTGAGGATGAGTTTTGGAGTTGGAGGTGCTGTTTTTTCTCATGTAGATTCCCCTAAGATATTTTGTCTAGATATGCGTGTACACAGGAATATAATTGTTGGTAGGATAGAAAATGAAAAAAAAAGAAGAAGCAAACTAGAGAGAGAATGAAGTGACACTCTTTTCCAGACCTGCTTGTCCTGTCCTCGTCAATGTCAACTTGTCAAGCGAAAGGAAAACTTGTGAGTTAATCCATGAAGTGGGAAAAATATGGAAGAACAGTAAATATGCGTTGTTGCTCGTTCAGTAGCTAATACTTTTAGATTTGAGAGGTATATAGTAGCTGAAAAGATAAAGTGTGCAATAGGTTAAATAACACACAAGATTTTTCATTTAGTCTATAAACTTGTAAGCCCATATGAAGCTCAAGTTTTGTACGGGGTGGTAGTGGTAGTACGTTCACGAGTTTCAATTTCTATTCTTGGAGGAGGAGGGGTTAATTGCTTCTGCACTGCTATTGCTGGCTCTGGTTGGTACACTATTGCTTAAATTGAATTTGTTCTAACTAAGGCTGCTAGTTACAAACGTGTCAATTAAAGACCGCTCATGTGCATGAAATGTAGTTTCCTTTATAGCAGAAGATTGTAACATTAACTTGAAGGAGATAAGACTAATTGAAAACTGTTCCCGTACCCAACATTTTATCAGATAATACTTTTTTTTAAAAGAGTGTACACATATATTATGAGCTGTAAATTTACAAAGTTATTATTTCTCTGTAAAATTATTTCCTTTTACTACTCCACACGCCGTTGTTAGATGAAACAGTTATGAAGTTTCCCGTATTTTTGGAGGTCATGCACGTTTCACGTTTCTTCCTTTTTTAGAACAGTTCTTTTATATGACTATAGCTTTTTTTAAGAAATAATCTAGTACACGCGCATTCTATAGTACTTATCAACAACTTTGTTTTTAAACTTTTGAGCCGCAATCTCCACTCAACCGAAACATTGGTTGATTGGTTTGGAAAATAAAAAGGAAAAGAGACAAAACAATGTAACATGCCACATATAATATGCATAAAAATAAAGAGCAGTTATAGGTATTAAACAAGGTCGGCTACCCAAAACTGTCTCTGGTCTACCCGTTTTGTGTCGGCTAGAGGCAAAACCAGAACCAAACTCTAATCAGCGGACGTTTTCTTGTGTTGTTTACTCTTCTTGTTTGCATTTTTTGGTAAACCAGGAAAATGCCAATAAAATAAATCAATATAGTTTTTCTATCCTGTGAACTAGACTCAAGAAGAACTATTATGCATAACCGTCAACTCAACCGTAATGTAATATTGAATTTATGTGCAAAAAAAGAAAAAAAATGGAAACGTGACGTGTTCTACACAACGATCGATATGACTGAACCGAAGCTCCATCAATATAATATTATCTATAGACTTTATGTCAAACTCGAACTTTGCTTGGTCACTATATTATTATAGATTCATAGATTGCCAACTATAGACACCACTTTACCACAAACCTGCCTACATATTTTGAAACCACAATATGACATCGCTTTGACAAAAAAGTATTTACGTCAAGAGGAATTTTTCAGCCAAATAGGCATATTGGTGTGTTCAGTGAACTGAAAATTTCTTTCATGAATTTTTACATTAAAAAATAGAAGCCGAGTTAACCATTTCCTTTTTACTTGCCGTAGTCAAATTTTCAACCCCGAAACCAATAACATCAACCTATGTGTGCAAAAAAATGCAGTTTATGAGTATCATTAACTCTACAATGTTGCACATTATAAAAAATAGTTTAAAACAATAAGTTCAGCCTAGGCAGTTTTTTTTTAAATATTCACCATCCTTTTTGTATTGCTCAAACATGACATCACATCATAGACAGATTGGAATTTTGATATCAAGTTGTGGGAATAGACCGAATAGACGGAAAATTAGTTAATGCTTTGGATGGATCGCAGTGGTAGCGACTTTATGGGGTTTAGGTGACGGCGGCTTGTGGATACACATATTATTGTAGGTACGTGAAAGCGTAAAAGCAGCCCAAAAAATCCCCAGGTGAATTACGTCTCGTGCAGTAGAGAAAATAGCACTCCATAAAATTACCCTAATTAAGTAAAACTCCTGACGGTACATAAAGTTGGCTGCTGCCATTGCCATTACAATTACACCGGTGGTGGTAGTGGTGGTGGTGTGCTTGTACAATTGGTTTGGAAAACATTTATTTTCCCTTCTCTATTAGATCGGGAGAGATGGAATAAAATGCAATCTAATGTAATAATAACCCAACCAAACTCGGGCGTAGCACACATTTTATGTGGGCAAGCCGCATAATGCTATCCTTCCATCCATAATACAGACAGATTTTCTATATTCGAATGTTTTCCAACATTCTTTTCTATCTATCTCACTGCTAAAGTACATGCATATTATATACGCTCGCTACTACCACCACCATACCATACCACTACTGCCACGTCTGTCCATGTCATGTCATCCAGTCAAATTGAATTGATATATGGCCATAAATCAACTTCGAAGGTAGGAAAAAATCCCCTCCTTAAAGACCAGTCTCTGTTCTGGCGCTCTGACATGGCTCCGACGCTTGACTCTCTCTGTGTGTTTGTATGGAACCTCCATTTCGTTGAACAGAACACATAATATGCATGAGCTATTACTATTATTACAAGGCAAATAAATATGCTTCGTCTCCCACTAAAAAATGTGTGTGCTACACTATATCTATACACTACTGAGAAAAAGGGGGACGAGTAATCAACTGAATTGTTAGGTGAAATATACTACGTTGTGGTTTGTCTGAATTTTATTTTTTTTGTTAATTTGGCATACTACTACATCTGTGAGTCACCCGTTGTTTGCTTCTTCTGGCTTTGGCTCTACCTGTTTCCCTTTTATAAAATGGTTCTTACACAACACAAACACAACCCCTGCATCTAACTGACTCTGACTTGACTTGAGTGAAAATGCTGAGTAAGTGCATTTTATATATACGTTATAGTGACCATCTACAACTTACTACTACTCTATTATTTGAAGTCAGTCAACCGACCTTAGAAAAACACAGACAAGAGTAGTGGAGTGAGTGTAGGAGCAACGTTGGATGTAATTGTAGGTTTGGTCCCTTATGTAATTGCAGCTACAATTATGTGCAGGTAGAGTGCAGACATTGGCTTTGTGATTATCTCTATCTCCTCCATATGTTTCCGAACTCTAAATTGCTTCTGTGGTAGACATAAATAATACATACGGAAAACTAAACGTATAAAAACAGTTTGGGTAACAGCAGCAGCGGCTCACGGAGCGTGTACTTACTATTTGATTTTAATATAGTTTCAATCTGTTTTTAACTAGCAGTATATAATAATAATAATGCAGCCTGCATCCAGACCTTGCGAACTTTTTTTAACTAAAACGAAAAATGTTTGGTTAGGCAAAAGTAAATAGCGAGGGACTATTACTCGCAATTTACTGCCTTTTTGTTACAGAACTTTGCTAAAATAGGCGTAAATTCAAGAAAAGGTTTAAGTTGTATGAGCCAAAACTGAACGCCATAAACACGGACATTGTTAGGTATCATGTAGGATATAATGAATTTTTAAGTATCAATAATTTATGCTGTTGGAAAAACCTCTAGCGCAGAACGAGACCCTCCTTCATTATATGGTGGGTACACTCCTGTTGGCTAACTAATTAAAACAAAAATTGTTTGGTAGCTACCTTCCCTTTATGAAGGTGTAATAGGATTAAAATCTGAGCCAGAGCCTAACACAATGTTTAACTAATTCTTTCACCTTTAGAGAAAGTGCATAATATTTTTTTTATGTTGCGCACAGTAAATACAGTGAAACGATAATGATGATGATTTCTGACATCTGGCTGTGGGAGTATAATCTTGCGTAGTTTAAAGTTCCCATAAAAACCGAAGAGCCCTTTTCAGTAAATGGATGTTACGTAACACCATGCCATAACTTACGTAACCAATGTAAAGTCAACATCATGAAATGGTGGCAGGGTAGGATGGTCGATGAAGATGCATGATGGCTTCCCCATTTTTCAACATTTCAATACTTCTCATCCTACAAATGGCCATAGCGTAGCTGAGTACTCCGACCCTTCAAGTATATCTTCTCATCTTCCACACTTCTTGCTAAGCCTACCCACTACTTGTTAATGGGTTTGGCTTAGCCCAGAATCCCTAAATGCATCTCACTTGCCGAAGGTCAAAGTTTGTAAAATAACTCAACCGTGTCAGTTTTGTAGGATTGAGTTGATGTTGATGAAGTTTCTAAATTAACCGTTTCAAATGATTGCATTTTGTGTTCATCAATATTTGAACTTTAACTAATTTAGTGATTGATGAAGTGGAATAACGTAATACAATCCACAAGTTAGTAATAGTTTCAGTAACAGTGTAAATGTACACTTGGGCGTGTGTAGGAACCTAAATCAAAATGCTTCAGTGCATACAAAAAGTAAGCCCTTAACATTAAAGCTTCTATACATAGACCCTTATTTGCTCTTGCTGTCCATCATTATAGTAGGTGAATGGGCAGGGTTCTTTGAAAGGAAAAGGTTGTGTGAAGAATGTGATTGATCAGCTGCAGTTGCCCTGTCATTCACATTTTATGAGCAAAGTGCCAATGACTTGAGTACAATCTAGAGTGGCTGTGCAATGCTAACCAATCCAAACGTTGAAATGGCTACCTCATTATGCTGCTGTCAATCAAATTTTCAGCCATATGCCTGTACTTTCCTGAATACAGGATATACTTGTATTTATATACCTTTGCACAATGCACATACTGTACGTACCTACTTTTGACTTTGTATCATCATCATTATCATCATCACACCAAATATACTTTGAGTTTCTTTGAATTCGCGTACGCTATGGTCTTTCGTTGTGTGTATAATGGCATTTTCCGTTTGCATTTGTCGCAAATTAAATGGTGTCTGTGAACTAGTAAATTCATGACTGAAATGACTGCCAAACTTAAAATTTTTGATATTTTAATAGTTCGTGTGTAATAGATAGGTCAATTATCTTTCTAATGTTATTTCCAGTAAAACTATTTAGATTTTCGCAATATTCCATGTTTACACCACAACTGCAGATTTTCTTATTTTACCATTCAAATCTTGGAACGTAAATCCTTCATGGAAGTGGCCATCAAAATATCCCATAAATCCCAACCCTCTCTGACTGGAGTCTGACGGAAGAGAGGGAATCCATCCGGACGTGTTAGTTATGGCTCTGTAACATGTGCATTGTGTATAAGGAAGCAACAGCAAAAGACGATGTGTTTCTTGTTTCTCCTACTACGTTACTCCTCTTTGCTAACTCTCTAGCGCACGTATAGAGGAGTATGTGCATATGTATACATTCACAGAGAAGAGATCTAAACTTGAGGTCTAGGTTGTATGTCTGATTGAGAGAGGGCCATTCCAGTACCTTTTTCATTTCTCGAATCTTGCCTTCGTCACAATTCACACTTGCTTAGCAGCTCGATGTTGTTCCACAAAGCTGATGATTTTAGATGAAAATGAAATATATTACATCACCATTGTCTTTGCACTACAACAAATTCACTTGTGATTTTCAGACTGCAGCCAGTCAATATGAAAACGAACAACGCAAACACAAAAGCTTGCAACTTATGCACCTGTAAAACTCAGCGAAATCATAATCTCACAAATCACAATTTCAAATTTAATATTGCACAGTATCTCTTTTAACGAGATTTTGAAAACTGTGTAGATCTCAATGGAATTTTAATGGCTTGTGTATCGCTTCAAGGATAATTGAATATTCGATGGAATTGAGAAGTTTTATAGTAATAAAGAACTTTACTTCCGATAAAGATTAACACATTTTTAATTCAATAGTATTAATGCTACAGATTGACTAGATAATACTTCAGCTAAAATTCAAACCTGAGAGCTAATAGTTTGGTGTTGCTTCATGATGCTCACGAAGAAAACTGACCATACACCTTTAATTTTGTAGTACAGATTCATTACTTCCGTACAAAACCATGGAAAAAAAACAACTGTTGACACCTCATCACCGTCATAAAATAATAAACTTCCGCAATAAAAAGTACAAAAAAACAGAGATTCTACTGAAAATGCATGCTTTTAAGGGCCATCAAGACGATTGCATAACAATCACCACCGTTTGTAATAATGTTTTACCCTAACCCTTACCTTTCCAAAAGGTTTTACTTCAAAAGGTCGGAAAAAAATGTCTTAAGGTCCCATCTTTTTACAACACTTTTGTCACCTCCGCATAAAACAGTCGCATGCTGCATAATATAAGGTAGGGCTCATGTTTTTGTCATAACATTGCATTGCATTGAATGGGTGCTAGTGTTTTACTAGCGCTCATAAAAATACAATAGGATGTAGAGTAAACAACAACTCCCTCAAGAGTACTTTTTGCTTCCTTCCAACGTTTTTACAATCTGTCGAAGTACAAAGAAATTAGACATTTTTTTACAACTTTAATATCATGTTTTGAATATATTGAACCACAATCTGTTGAACCAGTAGCCGTATCCAAACAAAAAAGACGGTTTTATTGCCTCTTATGCAACAAACAAGCTACCGACCATAATTGCATGTCTCAAGAAAAAAACTCAAAGTAAACAGATCTTTTGTTTAGTTACTTTTACGAACGTGGCCTGGCCTGGCCTGTGCAATAACCCCTTGCTTAGCATAAGGAATGACTAGATATATATTAAGGTACCAAAAATATCAAACAAAGTATTATTTTTCTTAAGAGAAGAGAAGAGCAATGGAGTTTGTTCCAATTCAAAAACATTTATGTATATATTGCAAAGTCAATGCCAATGCCAATGCCATTGAACGTCCGACATAAAAGTTTGAGGTCGTAAAATTTGATTGCTCGGATTTTCTTGCAGTGCAACTCTCTCAATATTATTTGATATGAGTAAAGTGGATAATAGGAAGGCAATTGTGGGCCGTTTGTGAAAGCCTTTACTATAAGTATATACTCATCCCTTGTTCATTTATATTGCCATTATATATATTATTATTATGCTTTTGCTACCACACGCAATAAAATTCAGTGCTAAAGGGCTAATAAAACTTTTAACATTATGTTATGTTATGTTATGACTTGGGGTTATATCATCTTTAGTGATCTGTTTACGCGTATTTGCATTATGGTGTTTTTCTTGTAATTCAATAAGTTGGGATGGGATGGGTTTTTGGTTGAAATGGGCAGCTTGTGCTACCGCTTGTAAGAATCATATATAGATGGATATATGTAGTTATACTAATACTATATGTGTACCATTTACAGTTTGAAAGAGATCTCTGTATACCCATGAGCATCTTGTACCACGATAGCTCGACAAGATCAACAAATGGTCCATTATAAAACAATAAAATAGCTATAAAAATGAAGTAATGGGATGCTCTTTGCCAAAATCTAAAGACACATATGGGTGAGATGTGGGTATGTTAGAATGCAAGTTTGTCTTTGCCACTTGAGATGAACTTTGAGTGAGAAACACTTCACATTTCCTCACTTCAATCTCAGACAGTTGGGGAAGCTTACTCCAAGTGCAAAATAAATGGTCCAAGTAATCAACGTAATTATATGCTGATGGCAATAATATGACATGAATCATCAAGGGTTTATGGGGTTCGTATTTTTAGAATGAAAATAATGTAAGTGAAGCTGAAGTTGCATTTATTTCTGCCTCCAGGATTTACATGCGTCAAAGCAATGAAAAACTTTATCAAATACAATTCAAAACATTTTTTGCAGAACTCATTGCATTTTGGTGACAAGGATGAGGAGGATCGTATGTAGCAATGAAAAGGCAAGAGCAATAGGTTTAATTATCAAGCCTCTCGTTCCGTTGGATGATTTTCAATTACAAAATGCAATGCCATGGCTTGCCTGAACTCTAGCGTTAAAATTGAATTCAAAATTTATTTACAATCACCTTCAAATCTAAAATGACGCATTTGATACTGAAAACTTCAATGGACAAAAAAGGTTTTGTGATACCATATAGTATACTTTCAAGTAAAGAATCGGTTATTCATGCTTCATCAATATGGTTGCGCCTCTATATTTTCCCTGTAAATCAGTTCAGATTTTTAGAGCTCACTACTTTTAGTAGGACGTTGTTTAGTTGAGTATATGCGTAAAGGGGAAATATCATATTGTATTTGTATATGGGATTACTCACAAAAAAACTTTTACATTCAGTGAGCAGGAGTCAAATGACAAGAGGCGAGGCATCAATGAGCACAATCATTAGGGTCTCTGTTGCAATTGCAAATGCTTCTGTTTTCATTTCGGTTCTCTGTACGCGTTCTACTGACGACGGATGTGGATGAAGTCCCACGTCATTTTTCAGAAACCGTCAAGCCCTCATCTTGCCACAATATTATCACGTATTACAGAGAGTGAAATCTGAATGCCTAGTTTTTTGTTACCTATGATCTTACAGGCATAATTTCACTGGAACTCAGACTGTAGGCCAAGTCAGTCACCACCCTCAAGGAACAGCTTTTACAAATCGAACAAACCCAATATTTTTTAATGAAAAGCTTTGTACATTATATTCCACTTCAATAATACAGCCAAGCCAGTATTGACGCATCTGATGTGAATTTGTCATTATTCGTGATCATTTAAAGGTTTGCGTATCCGCTGTGAAACCGAGGTACATATATAGAATATGGATGTAGTATAGTATGTATACGCTTTTTGACATGACATCCGTCTCCTTTCTTTTCATCTTGCTCTCAAATATATACAGGCACCCATTTATTCACTAGGCTTCTCATCAACAACCAGAAACAATTTTCAAGTCACATGTGACGGACAGAACATGAATTCTTCTCAGAACCAAAGCAATGTTCAATGTTGGGACTCGGAATCTGAATCCGTAATTTGGTATAGACGCCTTAATACACATAATGCGTATATAAGTACGTACATACAGTCACTGGTTTGGTTTGGCTTTGACTATTTTGGAGATAATATACCCAGAAAATAATAATGCTCTGTTTTGTTCTCGGGTGACAGAAACACATGTAAAACATTCATAGAAAAGTTACACAATATTATGAATGCTCTTTTTCGGAACTCCGTGAATGAACTATATTTTTCATTTTTTCTCCTTCTTTCTTTTCGGACTCCCTTTACCTTATTACTACCCACATGTATATGTATGCATTTATGTACACTCAAAAAAATCAAGTTGTATCCCATTATCACATTCGTTTTCAATTTCCCAACGTTTGTCACATCCTCGTAATAATCATCAGGCACAAAACATCAAGTACTCCCAAAGGAGCACCAGTCACTCAGTCAGTCAGGGAAGGTCCTCAGGGAACCAAAAGCTTCAAAAAATATTAGTTCCTTTGTATTGTATGGACATTGTCCATCCAAAATTAATTTCGGAATGAATGTACTAAAAAACAAAAGAACTATAGGAGACCTCGTGGCAATCTAATTTGGGTTTTATCCCCATGTTTCTGCAATCAATATCTATGATTGTCATTGGTTTTTTGGTATTCAAAATAATATTGTATTGGACATAACATGTGGCCGTGTCGTGCAAAGTCGCTCTCCAGGGTTCCTGTTTTTATAAGCATTAATTATACTCGGAGTCCGAATTACGGAAACATGCCTTTCATGGGATTGAAATGGGGATATTTGAAGGACTAAGATAATCAGTCTAGATTTTACAGCGGTGCTTTACACTGGTCATTCTTGGGTACTAATCCTAATCCTCTGTTTCCGTAAAAAAATGTCGGATGTAGTTTCCTTGATTATTGTGTAAACATGTAGTTTCCGGTGAAAACTTGTGTCGAGATGTGGACAATTCCTTCATATAAGTAATATGGAGTACAATTTATGGGAATGTAAATCAGAGTGACTGAGCATAAAAGTGTTTACGTTACTGACCAAGGTCAAGTTCATCCTTGTGTAAACACTTGGTTGAGTTATGGGATAAAGTGTACAATATATATAGTCATTGTGAGGGTGGGTTTTACCATTTAACTGTTAATTATTTGATAACAAACCGCAGCAGTGAGAGAGTCAAAGTTGTAGTGAAATAAATCTTGTGAGACTCTGTGTAAGAATGACTATTTTAACAGAAATGTTATGTGTTACATGGTGTAAGTGTGCCATTTTTGCTCTTGCCACCATCATCACCACCACCACCAGCAGTATGGCCAACAAAAGAAATAGTAGTAGTAATAGTAGCAACAGAGGCTCCAATATGTTGCATCTTTATTCAACCATAATATATGCCGGCTATAGTCCTAGTGCACAATCTCAAGTATCAGGAATAATAAAAGAAATGGTGGTTTCCTTTACGACTTGTGTAGAACCAAAAGTACATTTATCCGGATTCTCATGCCGACTATCAACATGATCGTTTATTTCCAGATTGTGCCGTGCTCCTACTAGCAGTTTCTCCGGTTTTTGGCCAAATGTAACACAGTGTAACTTTCCAGTACTTTCTTGTGATATTATGTTGCCTCCTTTCCTGGAACGACGAGCACCATCATCATCATCATCTTGCTTCTCTCTCTCTCTCTTTTCTCTCCCCACTACTACTTTTCCAACAGCCCATTGCACGGCTGCTATCTGGCTTAAGAATCGCCATAAAATTCTCTAAAGATGCAATAAATTTTAGAGTAAGACCAAAAGTGCTACTATACGTTGACTTGCTCCATGAGAAATAAAAGACCTTAGTATTCAACAGACCCTTTTGACTTTTTTTTTTCTTCTTCTGTACTTGCTCTTAAGAGAGTGGTTTAGTTGGTTGTAGCGAAAAACTTGTTGCTATTTCTACACTTTATGAGTGTGTAAAGTAATCGTAGTATTTGTCGTTGATGCACTTTTTCACAGCTCTCTTCTTCTCCTACTCCAGGCAAAACGCCAAAGAATGTGAATGCAATATCATGATGCAATATGGATAATGTAATGATGATGCCCTGGATTTTTAATTGGGGCAATGCTAATTGGACAATAAATATGCAGACCCGATCTTCAGAACAAGAATTATTGATTCATATATACGAAGGAATCTCTGATTTCATTTTACTCGTAGTATATAAGTGAAAGAAAGTCTGAAGAAGCCAAACGGAAACACGAGGCAAAGTCTTTGCTCTTACATTAAATGTACGTTCCCCTAGCTGATTCCATTCCAAAAAGTAAGTCATGCCAATGAAAATGATACGAGAGTAGTGGAGGAAAGAATCGTTAGGTATTGGTTGACATTTTTACGAGCAAGCTTAAGTACGCATTTGTTGACATTACAAACACAGTGACACCAATTTGTGGTCTTATGAACATATCTAAAAAGTATAATATGTGAAAGAACCCTGGTATTTGGGGAAACACCACAGAATATATTTCCGTTTTCACTCTCAAACGACAAGTAATAAACATCATGTAAATGGTACGGGGAGCGATATATGTAGCAAGAAAAATCAGAACAGAACATGCATTTCCTGTTCTGTTGTTACCTTTTCTCTTTACATATATAATACTATTATGCAATAACCTATACAGCCGGTTTGATATGGATCCAGCCATATCGTTATCATCCTTGTTGTTGCTTCTTTTCTTCTCCACAAACAACAAATAAGTAGGTAGATAACATACATGCATATATCTGTAACGATTTCGTCGAGTATCTATCACGGCACACTATTTTGGCTCATGCCACCACCAAGCATTCCTCCTATATAGTTGTTGGCTTTTTGGTTTTCAGGAAATTAGTCCCAAGGGTCACGTTCTTTTAAAAGTTTAACCAGCTCAGGGAGATTGTAAACATAAACAAGAAATGTGTCTATGATTGCAGAAATGTAATACAACATTTTGTTGAGACTATTGTTTAGACCTAAAACGCACACATGCCTACTTGATGACGATGATGATGCGATGTATTATTCGATGAATATGTGTTTCATGATGAAAAATAAAAAGAGCAAATCAAATATGAGCTTTTGTTAAGTCTAATGATCAATATGATTCGAAATAATAACAACCAATGTATTTTGTTTATTTTTTTTTACAGACGGGAATTCCTAGAATACATAACTAATTACCAACACACCACGTCACAGGAGAATCTTATATTTACATCGCTACTACTCAACTATATAATACTACACTACGACAAAAAAATAATCACGAGAAATATGCTAATGTGAATTTAACTCCGACTGTACTACACACCTTGTTATACGATTTATCTAGTTACATATAAAAACAAGTATACGAAGAAACCAAAAAAGAAGAAAATAATTATCTATACAACTAACTATCTAACAAACTACAAACAGCAATTGATTATAAAGCAGGAGTCATCGATGGGAATAAATTTAACTCGATGAATTTACCTACTGTATTTAAATGCAACTGCAACAACGTATACGATTCGACTGGAAGCTACCACATTTAGTGATTACTACTACTACTACAACCGAAGCAGAGAGAGAAAACAGTAACCATTAAAGAGAATAACATAAATATATTAATAATATATAGTTTTATATAACTCAAACGCATCCGCGTCCAACAACTCGATTTCCTTTGGAGCACACGGTATACTTGAGAAAGAAGCTAAGCTGGATCCAACAACATTTACTTCCCTCCCCCCTGCCCCTCCTCATCATCACGGGATGACTTCCTATTTCTCCAACTCTTACATTCCGGACTTACGAAATGGGACACCGGATCATTATCAAACATGCACAACACCGGTAAACGGTGCAACACCAGATCCGAGTTGTGACCCGAGGAACTCTATCCATCATTATGGAAACCATCATAATGGCCAAGGTGGTCAACCTCTCTACCCCAGATTCCCCCCATACGACCGTATGGCCGTGGGACCTGGCGGCCCTGGGACTCCTGTGCAGTACTACCAGCAACAAGGTGGAGGTGCTGGTCAACTCATGGAAAATCAGTATAGACCACCTTCCCCACCACCATCAGTCAATCCTGGTATTCCTATGGGAGGCCATGTTGTCAATCTCGGTCAAAGTCCTGGAGGCTACTCCTCATGCAAAATGCAGCAGCAACAACAACAACAGCAGCAACAGCAACAAGTTCCACAACATCAAAGTCCTGGGGCAAATGGGCCACCGTTAGGAGTAGTTCCTCCTGTAGTTGTGAATCATAATCACAACCAACATCCGGGTGTCGTAGGTGGGCCACCTCTCAGCCCTGATCCAGTCACTGGACAGTCAAACCATGTGAATGTTGTCAATGTCAATCATATGAACAATCCTCAGAATGGAAACCATCATGGTAGTCATAATCACATGGGAATGTATAATAACATGGGGGCAGCTCCACCTCAGCCACCTCAACATCCTATGAATCAAATGCATGGGCAACCACCTGTGCAACAGCCACCTCCACAACTTCCACAACAACAAATGGGACATCACCCAAATCAAAATCATCAGAATCCACACCAAAGTCCGCAGCAGCAGAATAGTCCTGCTTCTGTGCTTCCTAGTCCATTATATCCCTGGATGAGAAGTCAGTTCGGTAAGTAGAAGAACAAAACAAGTTCAAATTATCTTCTATAATATATTTTGCACTTTTGCATGCTTGGCAACTTATTGGCATTCGCAGGAAAAGGTATACATATATAATACAATTTTTGGGCCAAACGTACTCTTCTTTATCTCAAATCACGCAAATGAAGTATTAATTTCCTTTAATGTTTTCCATGACCTACGACAACGACACTCATTTTGAACAAGGTTGTGTCTTGTTCTTGTAACTTGTTGAATCACATTTTATTGCTGGGTTGAGGTAGTAGAGATTAGAGATACAGCGTATGATAAAGTTAATGGGCCCATAAAGATGTAAAACTGGCATTATTACTACTCTTGAATGGCTTTTATGTGCAGTATGAGCTGGAAAGCGGGTGCAGCAAGTCAAAGCCAAAGCTGTATAGTCAGTCACAGAGCAGAGTATATGGAGTTGGGACACAATCTAATGATGTAGGCGAATTACATGCTATGTACATTATTCACACGTATATAAGCGTACATTGCGTACATATAAAAAGTGATGTAGGGTGGCAGATAGGATGTTAAGGAATATTTTACGAGTCCATAAGTTATCCCATTTGACTACAACTTGGAGTTGGAGTTGGAACTAGAAAAAGAAGAAGGTAACAAGTTTGCTTGCGGTAGTTGTTGCCTTTTTATATTATTATGACTTCCAGCCAGGCGGTTTCAGCTCGTAAATTCTCTCTTAATCTCTTACTTTATTCTCATTCCAAGAGCCGTTTAAACGCACAAAATATCGTTTTTATTGCATTGCGTAATAACATGAAACAATTTTCAAAATGATGACTGTTGACTTCACTAGGTCATCGACGAGTATGCCATTTTTTGTTTGATGAAAAAATTCGGACATTTTTTCCTCACATTTTTAAAGAGATTGAGATTTTTAATTTAAATTGGATGCTTGTAAATATTTCTTATTCTCGCGTTCAATGGGGTTCAAATCTTTGAATAACTACCTGGATGTAAATGCTACATAAAATACAACCCAACTTCCCCATGCAGATAGTTTTGTATAAATCTTTGTGATTTTACCTTTTTTTTTCTTAAGAAAATCTACCCCTATAGGTTTTTTTTTGTAGCTCAGCTCCAGTTTAAAAATTCAAATATGCGCATACTAAAATCAAATCCTTTGCTGCGGAAGTCTTGTTGAAAGTGGTGAGTTACCAGCATGCATAATACATAAAGCGGAGGTCTGCTTTTTTCTCTCCACTTTTATTACTATGTTATGCGAGGAGGAAGCACGGAGTAAACTCTTACGCAAGTTAGACCACAAGGCGTTTCCATTGTCGAAAATTGATGACCCTACTCAAGTTTCATCTCTTTGCATGGAAAGAGAAAAACCAGCTTTTCATGCTGAATCATGAAAAACTCAGCAGTGGAAGAAAACCTAGGTATCCTCTATTCTACGCTATCCAACTTTTAGGAACATGCATAATACGTAATTTTGTTGTAAGGCACGTAATAAAATGAAGTTGTCTCCCCCTTTTTATTGCACTTCTGCCTTTTTTTCTTCTTTTAAGTGGGAAAACATTGAACTCTGATTTTTATTATGTCTTTTATGGTTGTAAATACTCACCCTGGGCAAGGTCACAGGACACAGGACAGGACTTATGTAAGAAGGGATGATAACAAGTCAGAACTTCAGTAAAGATTCCCTTACCAATCTTTCCAACCAAGTATATATGCTTTACTACGTACCTTTTACCTTTTATAGGTACTTTAAAAGGGTCATCAAATATTTTATAACCCCTGTTCTTTTGTCGTTTTTATGCAAATACGGACACTCCAAGTTGACAGATTCAATGAAGTCAACAAGTTGAGTGAGATGTCAGGAAACAACTGACGTGTCATAAAATTAACGAAAGAGCAGTGTGAATGGCCTAAGAGTTTATGCCTTTTATGCAATGCGTCCTTGAAAAACTTATCAGCAACACAAAACTACACACACACTTTTATTTACACACCTTATTTCAAAGTCTGACAAAGCATACAATCAAGACATCATCCAAAGATTCGATGCATAATATCAGCAAGAAAAATCCAGTCAGTTTTAATTTCAGCTTAGAGCGTATATAGCTCTTGTAGTTCTTTCCTGTCTGGAAAATGTAACACTTTCAAAATACTTCATAACAACATCATAATATAAAGTTTCTGAAACGTTTCTGGTTTTCATTTCATCGCTGAGAAAAGCTAAAACATTTTTGGTGTGTGGTTCATATTATGTAGTTTGGTAGTGCAGTGCTATATGGTATGGATCATAGAAACTCGGCTCATCAAAATAAATACATGTTAGCTCAAGTGTCAAAATTTAAATCAAGATATGTTGCAGTTTCGCATCGTGATGTGATGTTCACAAAAGAGAGGTCTGTGTAGAGTTTCCTAGTGCATGTGAAGCATTAGCTGTGGATAATGATAGGACGTCAGTGATCTGTTTATCATCATTAGATTTTTGTAGATATCAACAGAAAAATACTGACAGATTCACACCATCAACTATCTATCTTCTATCTATAGCTTGAGATGATGATGATCAAGCTTTACAAAACTTTGAGTGAGTCAGGAAGAGGATAGAAATGGAACAGGAAAAGTGCTTGTTTTAGGGAAAGAATGCATTTCTTGTGAGTAAAAAATATATATAAAAAAAACTTGCTATTATGATGCACGAAAAAGGAGGAGATTGAACATGATCAAGTGAAAATCTCTATTACACTCATGACGTTGACAAAGTGGTTGTGACACTAGGATTGAAAGATACATTGGTTTATAGCTGACATTCTTCATAGCCTATATTGTCCTACTAATTGTAGCGAACATCAACATCAGTCACAATAGTCGACATCCAGCAACCAACCCATTTTAAAATTAATTAGGAATTTGAATTGCACTACGCAAGCAATCAACGATTGGGAGTTTCAAGTTACGATACGATAGGGATTTTTGTAATTTGTGATAGAGGTGATTCCAATGATGATGATGGTATCTGCTGTGACGTGCTGAAACGATAAGGTACATTTCGTATTTGTACTTTTTCCATGTTTTTGCTCACATTTCCCAAAATAGTCTGTCATGAAAGCTTCAATGGTGGAAGGTTAAAATGTATCAGCCCTCGAATCCCGATTTTCCCTCATTGCATATCATATCATACAAGGTTTCCAAACGGGGAGAATATTACTTGCACTTTTATTTGTGCACAAACAATAATCCGTCGAATATCTATGGAAGGAAAAATCCATTACATAATTGCATTTTGTAGGTTGTATGTATTATAACAAAGGATGGAAACCTCCCTTCTGAAAATTGCTGCATTTTATAAAAAAACATGAGTGTGAAAGTGTGAATGACATAGGCCAGGCTAGGGCTAGTTTTTTTCAATCAGTTTCTGAGGGTTTAGACGCTTTTTTTGTATGACAATTCATCATTTCCTTTTCATTAGTCAAACAAATTTGTTATTTGCATTATATTTTCGGATTTCGGTTGCAATAACACAAGTTACGAGTGGGATACTAAATAGAATAAATGTGATGCTCGGAAAGCGATAGTTTTCTGGGCATAATAATACTTTGTCTGATTTAATGAAGCATCTAATGGTATACCTATTGGCCATGTACAGTTGCTGTTATCCAGATGAAGTGATGATGTAAGCTAGGGTTGCTCGAATTGAATTGAATGCTAATGAGTTGCAGTCCACATGTCTTTAACGAAAATATTAATATTAATTTAGTATTACCATGTAGTTCTGATTGAATATGTAGCATATACTAATGTTTTGGGATGAGGCTGCTGTTTCGCCTAAAAGTAACTTTCTATTTTAGCTGCTCATTACATATAGATCATCACCTCGCAAGTGTATTACTACCCTTAATTACTGTACCTTATGATGAATTGTCATTGGATGTGAATTATTTTCATTATCAGTTGTTGTAGAAATATTGCCTGTTTCACTTTGCTGCAACGCAACCCTGCAGTTTTTTGAAGGTGTAGCGGCAACACATGCTCCTGATGTAATGAGGTGCTAATTGAGCAAGCTTGGATAAATAAGGTTACATTTTTCTAGATTGATCTAGAGCTCCATGCTGCGCTGATTGGATGTTGTTATATACTGAAGATAGAGCAAGCCAACAAATTGAGTAGGTGGTAAAGAATTGGTAAAATAATATGAATAATGGATTGTGATTCGAATGCCATCCCATGTACATTATGCATTGTGTATGGCATTGTAGCGACCGAGGCTGTTTTATCGTAGAGGAAACTATAAGCAGAGGTGGTATAACTTCATATTTATTAGCAGTCACAACAACACAGGAGAACAATTAATAGAACAATGCAAACTTGTTTGAAATTCAATGGCTATCAGAATTGTCTAAATACTCATCCAAGACAAATCGTTAATAGCGTTCGTCTGTGGAAAGTAATGATGTGTCGAATCATGAAAGAAAGTCTCACGCTTGAGTCTATCAAATAGGCATAGAAATGAGCAAGTACCATATCTACCATACCATCATCTCATATCACCTCCGTCCGACATATACATGCGGTATGCGTATAATACATAATATAGCAAAGTCTTGCGGTATGAAGACCAACAAAAAATGGAGCTAAATTAAATAATCTCATCCAATTTGACGAGAAACACCATACGCTGTAATTATTCCTACGAGCCACCTGCCTATCATTCACCCATCTGGCTAGAATTCAAGTCAATATTTCTTGAAGTTGAAACCGATTTCATATAATACGAAATGAATGCTAAAGAACCGTGGCTTGTTGTGTGATATAGAATTTGGAACTCTGTTCTTAGTTCTTACATCCAAAAAAGTTTGGGATAAAAAAAATCAAGATACTTTCAGGATGCATACAAGAAATTCCTACTTGGCTTCAGGGGGTTCCTTCCTTCCTACATAACGAGAATTCCGACAAAGAGCAGACCAAAATATAACAAAACACAACTACAGCTGTCTACTTGCTCAGCAATCTCAATACTAGAATTCTTTTGTGAGTGACAAGCAGGCTTGGCTTGTTGGCTTCATGCGCTCATAAGCTAAAACTCCGTAGCTCATTCTTGAGTAGGAAAATGAGTCTCTTTGTGACTTGACTTGAGTGACTGACAGACAGAAAGACGGTTGGATTTTGAATTGGCTCATGGGATGGTATGGGATTATGCTCTCAGTTGGGAGACTACTTCTTACCTACTACTACCTAACATTTCATTATAAATACGAGCTGCTTCATCCTCTGAAAACATTCCAATGCACGTTCTTGTAAGAATGGAAGAAAAAATGTCAGTCAAATTTTGAGGAAATAATGAATAGCTATTCTCTCACATAAATAAGAATAATGATTCAACATGACGGCTTTCGAACGGTCACCCAATTGGTTGAAGAAAAAATCTTGTGGTTGACGACCCAAAATGACTATGAATTTTAGGCTAAATTTATAGTTATTATGAATAATTGCATATTCCTAAAACTTCTGAAATTTAATTAAAATATTGAAACATCTTAAAATAGTTACATTGAGCTTCCGCTTTTCAGTCAAAAAAACAAAAAAACAATTTCCTCAACCGGCTTTCTTTTTTATGTCACAGAGAGGAAACGGGGACGACAGACGTATACACGCTATCAAACGCTTGAACTGGAAAAGGAGTTCCACTTTAACCGTTACCTCACCAGAAGAAGACGAATAGAAATTGCCCATGCCCTTTGTCTGACAGAACGTCAAATCAAAATCTGGTTCCAGAATAGGAGAATGAAATGGAAAAAGGAGAATAAGGCCAAGGTGGAATCTGGAAACTCGTCTGCTAGTGAAGCAGGTAAATGCTTTGACTTTCTTGTCACTTAAAAATCGATATCTAATTTCACCGAACGTTGTTACAATAATGTTGGCTGAAACAAAAAAAAATTATGTGTATGCAATTGAAACTCAATCCTTCCCATTTTTATTTGCAGATTCATAAGCGCAGGAATCATTTTTACTCATCTGTGCATCAATCAACCCATGCCGTCATGTCAATGTTATCTCTGTACTTTTGTCATCATCTTCCTCCTCCTCCTTCAAGCAAGCACCTAAGGTTTTCATTTGACTCTCCTCATCATTATCATCATCATCATCATCATCATCTCTTTTTCATCACAATAATCAAGCTATTGTTGCGAATCTCCAACCTCCGTCTTCATCTGCTACACTAATTATTCAGCTTTCAACTCAAGACATCATTTTTCAACTTCTCATCTCTTACGTGTTCCACCACCCTGCACTAAATATCTGCTCTACTGCTTCGTCTTACCAAGCAACAAACCGGAAGTTTCCAGGATGAGCCCAGAATCCAATGTTAGACCATGTATTTTTTTGCAAGCCCACATCAACTTCACCGCTGCTACACTGCATACTACTACTATTTATATATGATTTGAGTTTCAAAGTGATTTTGTTCTATCTGTGATTGTGGTCTTAAGGTACACACTCATCCTCTTTGGTTTTAAGTATTACGCAAATTGTACCAGCAATAACAACACAAGTATAACGGGAAGATGTATTTACAAGACAACAACAATATAAAAAAATATGCTGCGTGGAAGAAGGAGTTGGTGGACGCATATCTCGTCTTTCCTGGGATGAGTATACGATTTTTAATGACATTATTTTTAGTCCTCTCTATTTATATACCTAAATACGTAAGGGTAACCTTCATTTCTTCTCATTACTCCACTTGCACTTTTACCCCAAAAAAAATTAAGCTTAAACTAAAAACATCATTCAGTTAATTAACCCTTAGAAGCTTTCACACATTGTATTCATGAGCATATAACATGCTGCATCACATCAGAACAGAAAGATGCCGACGTGGAGGATATGGTATGCATAAACAAGTATGTATGCCTACATATAATATTATTACAACTACAACCTACACACAAAAAACATCTGCATTTTTTTCTATCAACTTTCATTACAATCATTTAGGCTTCATGTTATTCTAATGAAGGTATATAACTACACTATAACTTCTTGCATAACATATTTCTAAATTGTATTGCATCGCACCTTGCACAAGTTTTGCTATTACTGACTACTATATGCTCCACTTCATTTATTGAGGTCTTGCTCTATGCAGCATTACAAAGAATTATTGAACAGGGACATTTTGTCAGTATCCGGATTCGGTTTATGTTGTTGTTATTTAGGCATCATATGCATGGATTGAATTTGATTCACTGAAGGTGACACAAACAAGAAAAAAAGGTGGCACAACATCAGACCAGGCCAGGCCAGACTTAATGAATAATCTATCGTAATGAGTCTGATGATGAACAACAAGATGGTATAAATGATATGCAGATTGCAGACGACAGACATGAAAATCAGCGAGTTGAAGGGCAAATGTATAGAGATACGATTTCTCAGTATTATGCACGTATACTACTATACTATTATGGATAAGTTAAAAATGAATGAGGAGCCACACACTCTCTAAATGAAGTACCGAAGTAAATATTTACGTCTATAAAATATTACTACTACTACTGCTACGTAATAGCAACTAATAAGGTTCACAATTGTAAAAATGTTACGATACATACGAACGTAGGACTAAAATATTATGGTAGTGACGACGAGAAGAGTAATCTACAAAAATACAAAATATACGTATTATTGTATAGGCCCTTCATAATATATGAATGTGACGCATATATATTGTTCTATATTATGTGTATACTATTGCTGAGACGTCGGTTTGGATAGTACATCACATCACACTTAGAAACGCATTTATTGTTTTTGATGAACCTGGGTTAAAAACGCAGATATTAGTAGTTGCAGCAAAAAAAGAAACAAATCCAGACAGGATTTTTATACGTGTTGTGTTGGTTGAATAATAATTATTTTAAACCAATTTAATTTTCCAATCAGAGATATAGTTTGATATGACGTGCGTGCGTGGTGTTTAAGAGGTGTAGTAGATGCTTCTTTTAAGTGGAATGATTTTATACAAAAGAATCTCAATAATGACCGTATTCAAACACACAAGATACGTAATTGAACTACCTACATAGTTTAAGCTATTATTATTATTATTATTTTTAGTCCTACGTAACCCCAAAAGTATACGAGAAACCATAAACACGTTGATTTTTAACCGAGTTTTAGCAGACATGCATATATATTATCTATAGATATCTCGATATGTTTATGGTGAATTAAATATTTTGCTCATTTTTTATTAGATTTTAGAAGGCTCATTATCGCACCCAATAATATCATCATCATCATTCATGCATTAAAAAAAAGTTTTGTCATTTAGTACGCGAAAGTTTTTATAAAAAAATACGCAATGTTCGACGGAATGCTATTATTATCAAGTGTTTGCTGACAAAACGGGATATTTTTAAATAAAAGGAAAGTACCAGGAAATGAAGTATACAAAAGCAACCAAATATACGTAAATAGAATGTTATATTTCATGCATGCATTAATTTATGAATTGGTGCATGAGTTATGTTCACGTTGAAATGGTAATATGGAACGTGCTCCGGTGATATTTACAACATTTTAGAAGTTAGTTTGTATTTGACAAGAAAAAGCGTAATCTTTATATTATCATTATATTATTATTATATTATTATCATTATTATTCTACATAACATGTCGTTCATTTTTTATTTAAGAAAGCTGTCTGATAGTCAATTTATTTCGTAAATGAAATACACATTGTAGTGTACGCTTGTTTGTTTGCATTGTTTGTGTAAAACTCTCAAGTTTACTCTACAACACATGAGACAAAATTAGTGATGCTGGTATACGAGACTTGTAAAATGAATTTAACATTATATTATAATATTTACTATATTATACGTATGTACATGTGTAGATGTGTACTGTGTAAGTTATTTTAAGTTGTCGTTTTTGATCGGTTAAGTATAGAGTTTTTACAGATAAGTTATGGTTTTTAATATTTTACCCGTTGCAATCTTGAAAAGAGCCCGAGTGAGTTCATTACATTAGTTATGTACACTTTAATACACACACATACACTGTGGTAAAAACGACAGGATTATTTTTCTCCCTCCTCTCTTTTTACCTTAGGTAGATTTGATATTTCCACGAAGCTTATGTATGTAGGTTTCATCTCATCATCAAAATGCATAAGCATATAAATCATCTCTTAATTTAAGGTTTTATACAAAAGCACTACATCATCCATCTTCATCACTTGTCAACAAATATGCGTGTCTAAGCCGTGCGAATAAGTATACGATCCTATTCACTGATGCATGACTTGTTATGTATTGGACAAAAAAAAAGTAAATTACGAACCTTCGTACTATGTTGTACGTACAATATTTTAAGCATCGCATCTCATAAGAAAGAAAACAAAAAATCTTGATAACATGGACACAATTTGGACAGCTATGTTAAAACACCAAGTGACAACATACAACACTAACAACTATTTATTAAAAAAGCAACATTAAGATCCATGCTAATAAATTTCAATACTTCGAAAAAAACTGATCGATTCAATCGGCTTACACACATAAAATCTTGAATACTATAGGTAGAAATACTATGATCAATTGATACTTATTAAGATTTGTTTCATTATAATTTTGTGTGCTGACATCACCATTTTACTTTAAAATTCTTACGCTTATGTATATTCAAATTAATTTTTGCATAGACGGGTAGTTTCATGCAGATACTTCATCACAAAGGGTTTAATAACTAAATATCCAGAAATTGGTAACGAATTTATAATTTAATTTATGAAAATCGATCCTCATGATTAGTGATTACCGTTCCAGGGTGACGGTGGTGGCGACTTGACGTATACGTAATATAAACAATACAAGTAACAAATGCCGTGGTAGTAAAAGTATACTGCATTCATTCATTCATAAGAGAAAAAAAACTAGTTTATTTGCTTGGCGAGTGTACATTGTTTATAACAAATAAGGAAAACGTCTAAACCAATATATAAAAAAGAGTCCCATACATTTACGTATACGTACATACATATGTTCTCGTAGCAAGCTATATCATATTGATAGTATTTGAGAAAAGTAGTGTTGTTATATTCAATATATTGCGTATATAATATTTCACATTGCACACACACAAGAATCTTTCTCTATATAAAGGAAAAATACGCGAATCCTCATGAATGGTACAAGGCAAAAAAAAAAGAAATACATACGATACGATTGCATACTGTAAAATGTAGTTGTAAGTTGTAAGGAACAGATAAAAATATACTATTATAGAATTTTATGTACGTAAAAAACCACAACAAAAAACAACACCTGCGATTGTGTATTGATGATGGTGGTGTGTATTACTACTATATTAGATATTGTTATATTTACATGATGATCATTACTACTACTACTACTACTGATACTTTGTGAATTGTAAGATAAGGGCTTTAGAAGAAAGTAAGTGAAGATGATAAAAGGTGACCGAAATACACACCACCTTACACACTTGAATATTGAATATAAAAATATATAGATATTATATATATATTATCCTATATAGACAATTTTTTTAGGATTAAAAAATAATTATTGCAAACAAGTTGTATTATATTACTGTACGTAGGACACTAGCTAATGTTACATAAATTCCGAATGTTATCAAGCATAATTTTAAAGGATGATAATGATGTTACTATTACTGTGTAAGTAAGCTATATATAATTATAATTATTATCTGTAGGAACATACATACACATATACGTAATATATATTAAATACCAACTATCATTATTATTATGCATAAAAAGTACATTATTAATGATAATACATTCTATATATTATTTGATGATAACGTGTCAAAACATCTTGTCTTGGTGTGATCTTTTAATTTAGCATTTACCTCCGCATGCATACCATTTACCTCATATCCATTCCAGGCCTAATACATGCGTAGTTGAAGTTGAAGTCGGCCTTTTCATATCATAATATCTAATCCATATATTTATGATAATTATTGCGTGCAGCATTTTTACTTACGATTAGTTTACTGACAAGGAGAGCGTCAGGGAATGAATGAAATAAGTATTTTGAAGCTGGCATGAGTTTTTGCAAATTGTTTCCTTTGAAGTTTAGACTACAATGTTGCAAACATGGAACACACAATTCACATTTAAGTATGTGAACAGTTGTAACAAAAACACTCAGCTGTTCATTCGAAACCACATTTCACAGGCAAGGCAGTCTCCGTGCTGACTCCATCCACTTCCAACAACTCCAACTCTAATATAACACTTTACGAGGAAAACATGTAGAGTTGTGAGTGATATACATTTATATACCTTTACGCATTATATCTGCGAAGTATAAGTTATGGGCTTTGTGGAAACAGCAGAAGAGCTAGAGAGAGAGAGCTCCAAGTTCCAAGCAAAGCAGAGGTTTAGCTCGGTGGGTTCAATGAAAACCAAAGACAGCGCAAATGCAACGGCATGGCATCAGCAACACAAGTGCCAAGCCAAGACACAACATAATACAATGCAATGCAATGCCATAATATATAACTACTACTACTACTACTACTACTATTTGGTAGCGTGAGTATAGTCACATTTTTTGGTGATCTGATTCTTGAGTCACCAAAATAAAGGATAACATTGCATATTTCACTGGCACCGGTTCCTAAAATATTATTTGTAGCTGGTTTTTACAACACAGTGCTAACAACACGACCACGTTGTTTGCTATACTTCTTCTTCTTCTACTACTTCTTACAATTCACTCTCATAAAGAATCACCATGCATGATGATGGTAGCCGAAGTCTTTTTTATTTCATCGTGGCTTACCGTACACCGTAAACTATACGAATAATACTTTGTGTATTATACAACTCTCCTGCTACACACATAGCATAACCATGCTTTTCTGCCTTTCCTTTTCGTCTCTTGCTCTCCTTTCTTTCTTTCTTTTTTCTCTCTCTCTCGAATATCTATGGAGTCGGAGTTTGTTGGACATTGATTAATCGTGGTTTGGAAGGATCGGGTGGAGTTGCAAGAGGAAAAGTATGGCTGCTGGGCTAAGACGAAGGCCCATTGGCAGATCCATGACACGGCACTCATGATATGATAATGAGAATAAATCGTAGCTCATTTCCAGCTGTCAATCAAACGACCCTTTTTTCTCCCTCGCTTATGGTAGCCTCCTCGCTCGCTCATCGTGTTCCGTATTCCGTATGTATTTGTGAATGACCCTGCTATGATGACGCTATGTTATATTGCATTCATATTACGTTACACAAACACATACACATAGAAAGCTGTGTATAGTGAATGTTTTATCGTCAGACTATTTTTTTATTCTTGATTCTGTAGAAGGCTGCTAACCGTCCTCTTTATTTTCAGGAATAACAACGAAAGATGGCCTACTGTTTACAATATGAAGAATACGCTTACGTTATTTACACATAAATACTACGTCTGCTTACTACCAGCATATTCTTACACAAGTTGATAATACATCATCATATTTTTAAATTTACCAGAGTGCTAACTTTCACTCGTAGCATTAACAAAGCTTTTTGTAGTCTAGTAAATGAAGAGATTGCTGTGTAGTAAAGAGTATATTATTATACTGTATTCTTATATGTAAGCGTTCAATTGCAAGAGGTACCTATGTGCATGCATCTCCGTATAGCTGCTCATGTTACGTACGCACATGTACCCAAGCTTTTTTTGTTTTTTATATGGTTTCGTCAACGACGACTCGCTTATTGTATCAAGCAGCTTCTTTGTGCCTTCCATCACAAACTGACGTCTGGTGGAACCTTGTATAACTTTCATTAGCTTTTTACGATCACAAGTTGGCGTTCATTGAATCATTCCTTTTCATACGGGTCGGTCAGCCTACGATGACGATGATTTCGTTAGGCTTCATTGTTTCGTCCACAGAACAGAACTGAGCTCTTGTAAACTATAGATACAAGATTTCTTAATGAAATGTATTATAAAACGTAAATCCAGCTATCTTGAGCACGTGTGAGGTAAATTCTTTTACACATATTTTTCCCAGTAACTGTGTCACCTTGATCTATGTATGTATGTATATCAAACAGAAATTAACCTGAATTTTTAAATGAATTTAAATTTAAAGCGGCACATTAATTAATTGCTCTTCTCTTAGCTTCACCAAGCGCAAGTTATTTTCTGGCTTGGATTTCGTATTGCGTTCAAAATTACATTAATCTTTGCTTAATAAATGCTTTTACGTTTCAGCATATAATTTCCGAGGCACGTCATGATTTTTTTCCCATACAACAGGTAACGTAACGCCATTGACTTCACTTCATCTTCAGCATCTTAAAGAGCCAAGAGCTAATATAATGAATTGCAGCGTGTAGATTGTAGATCTTGAATGTACAACATCTATTTTCGGAATATGTCTACTTGTACTACTTTACTGTAGTTTCAAAAACTTCAGACGACAGCACCGCGGTTACGAAGCAATATATCATTTTAGTCAATAGTACAGTACAGTGTTTTAACAAAAAAGAGATTTATCACGAGAAGACTAATGGAGTCCAATTTTTTCTCCACCTAAATCATGGCTGTGGAAACCTTTCGAGAGACCGTATAGTTATTTTCTCATCACACCTGACAGAATCTTATTTAAACCTGTGCTCTCGAGACGCTTTTCTAATTATTGTATTCAAACGATTAATGCGTTTCATAGATTAGTAGCTTAAAACCTTATTGAACTACAAAATACACAGGACTTGTACAAAAAATCGTTTTATTCCTTCCAAAGATCAAGATCAGAACTGAATGGTTTTTTCTTCAATGAAGGTCATATGCGCTTTGATTTTAAAAAGTCATCAGGAGGAATTGCTAATGAATTGACCATTTTTTATGATTTTACGTTTAAAACTAAGCTAGATATTTTTTTGGGTGGAATTTAAAGATAAATATGAATCCATACAGTCTGGGAGCCAAAATTCTGAGCCTCATACTTTTTATTGGAAGTTAGTCTCAAGTTTTTTCATAAAAAACTGAAGTTATCCTTTTTCATCTGTTATCAACGAAGCGAATGAAAAAAGATTTTTCCTTGAGTTTTGGACCATGACTTGCTATTTAAGATTTCGATAGGGTTTTGATATTTTCGGTTTTGTTGTAAAGTGTGCGTTATTATTATTACATAGTGCACATACACATAATATATGCTTGGTAATACACAACAGAAAAAGTGTAAGCACAACATAACACTCACTGCTCGAGGCAGTTACTGATGGAATACAGAAAATGGTTGGAATCGACATCATAAATCATTTTGGCTGTGGGAACGACAGGACTACAATGAAAAAATGAAAAAGCGAGAAAAAGAAGACTGGAGGAAGGTTCAACCGAACGGATAATATACAATGAGCGAAGCGGACTCCACTTACCTAAGTGTTTTTCATCTTTGTGTACATACACTTCATATATCATATCATACAGAAATATATATTTATAGTGTGTAGTCTCATTGTCCTAATGGTTGCAATGCAATCATAACGTAACGTACGTAACCCTACCGCTGCTGCTGCTGGTACATGATTGAATGGGCAACAAACATTACATCACATTTGATATGTTACTTACAACAAGCATGATTGCAAAAGTGCATCTTTTGTTTAATTTTTTTCTGATGTGTGGCACCGTATGATCCAAAGCCTAGAAATTTTGAGGTCAACCGTTGAAAGTTAAAACGCAATAGGAATTTTCTCTATTATAAATTTAGCTAGATATACAGTTACAAATATATTGTGTGTCTTTCCCAAAGCATAGCAAATTCGTGTTTATTAGTTTCGTCCAAAGTAATTCATGAAGTGCATATTGCTATAAGGTTTCATCTTGTTTAGTTTTGTTTATTAGTGGTTCAGCATGAAACTAAAAAAGTAAGTGGAACAGCCTACCCATGAAACATTAGACATCCTAAGGATCACCTGAATCATGTACTTTGATGGATTTTAAGGATAATCCGAGTATGTATGCATTTAAGACATCCACAGGAGTAAAGTTTGCAGGATCATACCATGTCCATAAATTATTTCTAGAATTTATCCAAATGATGTCCCATGTACATCCACATTTACAAAATGTGGATGTGAGTATCGTCCAACTTATGTATTAACGAATCAAAGCGTGTATAGATTGAGAGCCACAACATTTTCATTAGGGATGACAAAAAGAGATTTTAGGTACGGAATAAAAGATCTGTATAATTTTGTCGGACGAGTCATTCATTGATGAATGTGTTAATAAGTACGGAGGGAAATCTACTATCATCGTTGGCCGTGTATTTTCGCACCACCGGTTTAGAAATTTTTGTAAACTTTGATTAATTCTAATATTACTAGTTTTGGTTGCAAAAACTGTAAGTTGTCTTGCCGTATGCTCAAATTCGTTAAATATTTAATTGGTTTAGATCAGGTAATTTACAATGAGTCCTTCAGCTGCTACCCGAAAAAAGATTGTAGGTAAACGAAGGATTCAACAAATTGCGAAACAGGAAGTATCTTTAGCATTTGAATCAAATGAAAATTTAAGTAAGAGTTTACAATTAGTGTCAGATCAAGATTTTGGATCTGTTACAGAGGAATTACTAACTGAAAATAGTGTCGACATTCATAATTCTCCTTTAAAATTCAGTTCGATAAATGATAGTGATAAGCTTAATTCCAGCATTAGTAGTAGTGATAGCAGTGAATCAGAAACGCTTGATCTTTTAGATGACTTAAGAGACTGGGCCATTAATAACAAGGTTAACCATAGTCAATTTTCTTCCTTGTTAAGAGTGTTGAAAAAACACGAGTGTCACCGCGATTTTCCAGTGGACAGCCGTTCGGTTATAAAGGCTGAGGATAAAATTGAAGTAAAACTTGTTGAGCCCGGACAGTATATTCATTTCCAGCTTGCTAAGATATTGGAAAGTTACGTCTCAAAAGTAGCACATGTATCTCAGTTTCCACTTCAAATAAACATTGATGGTTTACCTTTATTTAAAAGTAGCAATATTCAAGTTTGGCCAATATTAGGATCAATAGTAAATCTGTCTGCTGAACCATTTGTGATTGGAATATATTGCGGGCCTAAAAAACCGAGTAGAGTCAATGAATATCTTGAGCAGTTTGTGTACGAGTTTAACATCTTACGGCACACCCTTTCGTTACAGAAAATTAACTTATATATACATAGTTTTGTTTGTGATGCCCCTGCCAAAGCATACATTAAAGGTATAAAGGGGCACACAGGATATTTTGGCTGTGATAAGTGCGAGATAGAAGGCGAGTACATTAATAATCGAGTAGTTTTTATTCAACAAGATGCAAGAGAAAGGGACAACGTATCATTTAGAAACAAACGAGACGAAGATCATCACCTACAAACAACAATTTTGGAAGAAATAGAGCAGATAAATATGGTTAAATGTTTCCCAGCTGATTACATGCACCTTGTGTGCCTTGGAGTAGTGAGGAAGTTGCTAATTACTTGGATTAGGGGAAAGCCATCTGATCATAAGTTAAATTGTAAAAAGATTACCGAATTTTCGAATGCTTTAGTTAGTCTAGCTCCTAACATAACTTGTGAGTTTCAGAGAAAACCGAGAAGTCTCGCAGAATTGGATAGATGGAAAGCTGTAGAGTTTAGACAATTACTTCTTTACACAGGTGTATTAGTACTTAAACCGTTCCTCAGCTGTGACTCGTACAAGGTGTTCATGTCATTGTTTGTAGCTATAAGAATATTATGTCACCACGACTTGCACATAAGGTACAACCAGTACGCAGAATCTTTGCTAAGGTTTTTTGTGGATAGTTCAAAAACTCTTTTCGGGTCAGAGTTTATATCCTATAATGTGCACGGGCTGGTACATTTGGCAAAAGACGTTTTACAGTTAGGACCGCTTGATATTTTTAGTGCCTTTAAATACGAGAACAAGTTGGGGAAGTTGAAAAAATTAGTTAGAACGCCAAATAGGCCATTGCAGCAAATTGCTAACAGATTGTCTGAAACCAATCACACTTATGCTAAAGTTTTATTATGTGATATAATTAAAGCAACAGGAGAACGGGGTCTTTATGAAGTAGATGGAGTGACATTCAAAAACTTTCAGTGTCTCATTTATAAATCTGTAACAATTAAGCGTAGGCGAGATGGCATACGGAAAGACAGCTTTTGTTTAACCAAAAGAAATGAGCTACTACAAGTAGAGAGTATTTTGCAGAATATAGAGGAAGATAAATACATACTTTATGGCTCTTTCTCAAATGCAAAACAATCATTTTTTTCTGAGCCTTGCGATTCTGAACTTTTAAGTATATTTGT
This sequence comes from Orchesella flavescens, assembly GCA_964034955.1. Classification (NCBI taxonomy): domain Eukaryota; kingdom Metazoa; phylum Arthropoda; class Collembola; order Entomobryomorpha; family Orchesellidae; genus Orchesella; species Orchesella flavescens. The sequence continues at coordinate 17,842,305 of OZ035954.1, forward strand.
TTTTAGTTCAAGTGAAGAGAGTCCATTAGTTTTTGTACCCATTTCTGAGATTAAGTGCAAGTGTCAAGTGTTTCCCGTCTCTGAAGGATTTCTTGCCATTCCATTACTACATCATCAGGCTTAAAAATGTTCTGTGTCATTGAAATTAATGACGAAGAAGGAAAGAGTGTTGAAGTGGTTCCTCAAATATGGATAACTAAACCGGACAACAATGGGCAAGTTAAATGTTTCTGGCCTCCACTAAAAAATCCAACAAAATTTGTCACCCAACGAAAAGCGCCAGGTCAAGATTGGAATTCTTATGACGCAAGGATACTAAGAACATAACTTGAATTTGTCAATTTACTAGTTCATAATAAAATACGAAAGTGCTCACACGGTTTATTTTTTATTTGTGTATAGATACCTATCAAAAAGCACGCCTTGCCCTCCCCAGAGCTGAGCTTACTTCGGACTGGAGTGAAGTCGAAGAAACTCCTAAAAGGAAACGATGTTCGATTCCACGTAGACAAACCATCCCTTCACCTGAATCATCTCAAGAAGATTCTAATGAAGATCATGGAATTTTGAAGCAATTCCCAGCTGTCCCAAATGTGCCGGTAGATGAAATTGAGCAAGGTATACATTCTAAAATTCAACAATTTTGATATTTGGCAGTGCAAGGGAATGTATATTTACCGTAAATATACATTTTGTGTGTCGCAGGTGTACCGTTGGACAATTCAGCATTGGGATTTGAAGGACAAGTGATTTTTGATTACGAAGAAGTGGTGGATGCTCACGAGGGAATCCATCCTCAGTCTAATCCACCAATTCCTTATAGAACGCCGGTACAGGATTCTCCTTGTGCATTTGAAGACGATTACCCAAGCCAAACCCTTCAAGAATCAACAACTGGAACCTCTGTTTTAGGTATGTGTGTTTTTTTAAAACCCCATGCCATTCTTGTTTACTTAATTATTGTGCCTTCATTTTTATATTCTTCGTTACAGGACTACTGAAGAAGCTTGTACTTGACACGGCAACAATTAAAAGGACAGTTCAAAACATGGACATCAGATTGCAGATACTTGAAGCAAACATAGAATTTGGCTCAAAGGTAGCTGCTGCACCGGAAAACGGAACTCTAATTCTCAAACGCCCGTTCTCCACTGTAGCAGAATTTCAAACTTTTGACCGTTTGCTAACTGATGATCTCAAAGATTCGTTGGTACGTCCAAATAGATACGTTTAAAATAACGAAAGTTGACGCACGGCTAACTATTGTCATATTGTGATAATTTTTAGAAGATTGAGCTACTGAGATGCGGGGGCGATACTGTGGTGGAATATGTTGGACGAGCTATGAAGAAATTGCTGACTGATGAGGTAGGACTGGATTACAGCTTACTTGGGTTCAAAAACAACATTAATTTCTCAAAAACGGGAGCTTGGAGTGTTTTGAAAGGTAATACTCAATAATGATAGGGTAGGATAGATACATACAAGGATACATGAATAGCAATAACATTTGAAATACTTAAATTTAATTTTGGTCTCATTTAGATTCTGCATTCTCCATGAAACGAATTAACGCAACAGAAAGGGATATCGAGAAGGCAGTGTCCGAATGGTTTCGACATTGTGGAGATCGGATCAGGCAACGAAACAAAAAAGCTACCCCAAGACAAGACTAATGCTGCGGACCTTCTAAAATGCTCTGGCTACTTCCTTTACTAATTTTTAAAATGACGTTAATGCTCTAAGGCTTTAGACTCGTGTTCCAATAAATTTTATTGATTTAAAAATAATCCTTATTGAATGGTATTTTATTTATTGCATTGAATTTTGAAACCTGATGATTAGCGATCCGTATTTTTAAACATTCTGGACCTCTTAGGGACGTCAAATGTACATCGGCGCAATGACACATAATGTTTTGGGTAGACATCTTATCGATGTCAAATGGATCATCCATCGGTACGTCGTATATGACATAAAAAAGCGAAATAGGTCCGTCATACGGACCTCCAGTAGATAAACATAGACCTTGTGTGGACATCCTTAAGACATTTCGAAGTTTAAAGCAACTTGTCTTAAAGATGTCCACAGGATACAAACATGTTTCATGGGTAACCTACAAAAAAAATGTAATAATCTTTTAAGCAAACAAACCAAACAACAAATCCGAAAACCTATTATCTTTCTTTACCAACAACAATAATATGAGAGTATATAGTACTTTATACAGAGAAAAAAGAGGAACCTACAAAAACATTCAATTACAGACAAGAAGGACTAAAGAATTGTTTGAAATTTTCTTATTTTTTTCCTTCATGATTTTGGCAAGAGATATATTGGTCCCGCTCACAGGACAAGTTTTTTTTCTTTTATTTTCTCTGCTCTACTCTTCTTCTTCTTCTTCTTCTGCTGTCGGTAGTCGGTATGCTACAACTCCCATCGTCCATCTTTTGAATATACATACAAAATAGCGTTGGGAAAGTGTATTCATGATGATCGTAATAAATACCCGGTGGGTTATATCATCCAAAAGAGAGTCGGAATGGGAAAGTATTGTATAAACACTATAATACTATAGTAGTCACTCTTTCATTCCATGCCTGTCCGTCTCCCTGCCACTAGCTGCTCTCAATTCTCAACGTATATAATGGAATGTAATCTAATGCATTGTTATTGATGTATTGGGAGGACTCCGATTTTTCTTTGGAGAGCTTTTTTCTTCCCAGCTTCCTTCCTCCTTTTTTTTCTTTCCAACGTTTTCCAAAATAAAACGGAAGAGAAAATAGAGAGAGAGGAGAATCAAGACTCCTCTTCTTCGCTTTCGCTTTTGCATCCATCTCTGTCTCACCCGATTCGCCTCCTTTCTCTCTCTCTGCTTTCCTTTGCACAACACAACCAACTAACCAACCAACCACCACCACAAATATATATTCCATGTGGACGTGAAGGGAGCATGCATTGTTAGAGGCAACAATTGTAAAAGAAATGGCAGTCGCAAAGTAATGGTAAATGCGCTAACATTTTTACTTCCAAGGTATACAATACAGAAGAATCAAGAATACTAAGTTTACTACTACTGCCTACTGCTCCACGACCATTTTTCTTCAATCATAAGTATTGTGACTGTGCATAGACGCGCTGAATAAAGTCGATAATGATATACAACGTTGATTTGTTTGGGTATCATGATCATGTTTCTCTGACTGCTTTACTTTTGCATCACATCACAACAAGACCTCTTTCCCCATTCATCTACTCATTCCCTCACTTTACTCTCACTGCACTTTGGTTTCGTTTCGTTGGCTTGCTTTGACGTATGAGTAAGTAGTTATGGATCTGTGCCGTTAAAAGACGAGACTATGATATGCTTTTATAGATGCTATAAGTAATATTATTGGTATAAAAGCCTAATATTTAGATTGGAGACCATCATCGTTCTATAAGTAGTAGTTTTGTGAGTTGTGAGAGAGAGAGAGAGAGAGATGATGTTGATGTTGGATGTGCTACTTTGTATTGGAAATCAACGGAACGAAAATGCTTCCACTATTGGGAAGACACGGGATGGCAGACACAAAAGGCATTGAGTAACAAAACACAAAAACATGTATTTTTCCGGACTGAAAGGATGGATATGGATGAATGTTGCCTGGTTTGCTTCCTTGCATGGATGGCTAGCAAAGGATGCGAAAGTGATGTAACATGTTTGGTTGTGGCGGGTGTAAATATAACAGCGATGAATGTTTTTTTTTCGAAAATAGTAAAAGAGAGAGAGAGAGAAGACGAAGAAAAAAAGCTGGAACGGAGGAAAGAGAGAGAGAGAGAGGGATGATGAAAAATACCCGGGTAAAAGTAAAGTAAAGTGAAGTGAAGTGGATGGAAACGGGAGGGAAAATAAAAGGGAAATACATGATGGGCCTGACAGGGATGGATTTCTACACAGTTTTGCTTTTGGCACATTTTACCAAGAGAAAGTGGACGAGTTTTTCATCCTTTAGTTTTGCTTGAAAGAAAAATGGATATGTTAAGTGATGTTCGGATATGGATTCTGTGTGCTGCTGGAAATATATATATGTTATTTTTTTCTTCTCTTCTCCGTCTTCTTTTGTTAAGTGCAGCTGTATATTTTTCCATTGGGTTCCCATGTACTTTTAAATGGAAATCATGTTAGAAAAGCAACGCTACATTTGATGGTGTACGGGAACACATATATAATGTAAGGAAAAGTGTACAGTCGAGGACATTTATAAAATGATTAGTTAATGTACATTTTTCACGTACTATATCATCATGCCCACGTTTACACGATAGTTTCGACCAGCCAGGACAAGGAGCACCTTCATCCATCTTTTTGTAGGATTCTAGGAAAGGAAATGGCTACTTTCTTGCACAAAATATAATATATATGCTTCTATTTCCATATCATGCATTCAGCAGTCGAATTCCCAACTAGCTCTGATTTTACCTTCATCTTTTAAAAATTAAACGCAATTGATAAACTTATGCTTCTCAAGCTTCACTTATGATTTGGTTTAAATTGCTTTTTTATTATAAGAACAAGAACCGAATGCTTGCTTTAAGTAAGGCTGCTCATTTTTTGTTTGTTAACTAAATTAGTTTCTCATGTCTCGCTCAATACGTCAACTTCCATTGAATTCATTCCCTCTATCAAAACCCCTCCCCCTTTGGGATATTAGATTTCCCTTGATTACAAAGGACTGACCTTTCTTTCCAACAACAATAAGCATTTTGTGTTACAACAACTGGAGAAGAAGAATGACTTGACATTGTGGCTATGGCTATATGCTCTTGATTAACTTTTTTTTCTTGTTGGTTTCTAGTTTTGTGAGTTAGTTTCTCTTCCAGTGATCTGGTCTGCTCACTATACTATAGTATATAATGGCTCAGACAAAGGCTGTTCAAAAAAATAAGAAATGGTGTGGGTGAAGTAGATGAAGTTGCACATCTTCAGTTACACACATTTCATTTAGGAACCTTCTATAAACAGGGATTTATATCAGTTATACATATACACACTAGGTGTTTATATAAGGATTGACGTAGGACACACAAAGAATTAGTATCTGTCCATGGCAGTTAAATTAAAGCATTGTGTTTTATTCGCATCGCGTTGCATATCACATCGCCCTCCGTATATTTTTGGTTCAAATACGTAAATAAAGAGCAAGAGTTGGTTTGGACATGTCATTTGATAAACAAAACTAGTAAAATAATGAAGACGCTACTTTCACCGAAATGCTAAGCTGAGCTGAAACAAGGGACGTTAGTTAGAAAAAAACTGGAGAGATGGAATTATATTCGTTGTAGTATTCCTCCAAAAAAAACCATCTGTAAATGATGAACTTCAAGCACAGTGGAACCAGGAACCGGAGCTGAAAGAGCGCTTTGAATTAGTAAAGTCAGCAAATCTCGATGAAAACCCTTATATAACACCAACAAGAAAAGGGATAATATAGAAAGTAGATATATATTTAGGTAAACCATATATAACAAGCGGAGGAGCAGGAATGAAAGGAGAGAAACTAGGAAAGCAAAAAGCTCTGCACTTCAATAAACTTAGGTAAAAGAAAAACCTACCGAACTACTAAAGCGTAAAATGGAAAAGAAAAGAATACATTTAGATTGCAAAAATGTCAATGCTCAAGGGAAATGGGTTGAGGTTCTTTTCTCATTCTATTCTCGCCACTCTTTCAAGATTCTCTTTTGTTAGTCTCACAACTCTTATCTCCAGAGGATATAGCATGAACTTATATACAAGCTAAAATTGAACAATATATATATTTGTTTGGTTGGAGAATATACATACATATATGTATCTGATTGTGGCTATGGTCTTAACTCACTCAGTCGGGTTGAACTCGGATTGGAATTTTTTATTAGAATAATATTGCTCGTTTTAGCCTTGGTTTTCCTTCCTTCATTATTTACGTAATCCCAGATTTAGGTCTTATATATATCATTTCATTTCACCATTTCATGAAAAATATTCGTCAACATGCCATTAACACTATAGGATTACTCGCTAAAAAAGTAACAACTCAGCAAAATCTCTCTTTTTTTGGTAGTTGCAATAAGAAATACTCAAAAATTCCATTCATTCATCTCTCAATTTTTCATCAAAATATCAAAAAGCTCGCTGAACAAGATAAAAAAATAATATAAAAGTTCTACTATTTTATTCATTCTTTACAAAAATGATATTTTGCTCCACACTTGCGGCTTTTCAACTTGAGCTACACAACTGTTCGTGGGTGGCGTTTTCTTCAAAATTCCCATCGTGAAGTACCTGCTCCGCATATTAAATACTTATGCCAGTAAACAAGCATACTACATAATATAAACCTTCTGCTTCTACCCCTAAGTATTCTGTTGTACACGCAGACATTGGCCTTGTCAAAAAAAATATCTTCACTTCCAGTATCACATCTAACAGATCGTTTTTAATAACACATGTGATATGATACAATAGGTGTAGGTAGACCTATAATAGCCAGTTAGCCAGTATTAAATGATCAACATGCATAAACATCACATCATGAGCATTATTGTTTGCTTAACCATCATGATCCAGGCAAACAGATAATCCCTTCTGTTTATTGAAGAAGAGGTGAGGCATCCACATAAATATTGGATTCTTTTGCAGTCTGCAGTTCAATTGTTGATACATTCCTTACCACCTTGCTGGATATTTAAGACATGATTCCCCCGAAGCAATTATGTATATTATGGAGTTCGTTTTCGTTCGTTTAGCCAAATGCAGTGGAGGAGTAGAGAGCAGCCAACTGCTACAATCTAAAATGTCGGAGGAACAATACTACATACATTTTATGATAAAGTATATCGTGTGTAGCAAACAGACAACGAAATAATAGGCATGGCTTGTTGTACACGACTAAAAAAATATAAGAGGGCAGGTCATAACAAAAAAGCAAATTGACATGACATGACGTCAGTGTCAAGATCCTATCTCAAAGCTGTCACTCTTTCTCAAGATTCGAAAGAAAATGACAAAGTGGTGGCGTACTTTAAGTTCCTGCCCGCCCGCCAGCTAGTAGTGCCAAACGCTTCGTCGTCGTGTAATGTAACGAACATCAGAGAAGCGTAGACTGTAGACCATCCTTATATTTCACAGAATAACTAACTGATATTGGTTATAAAAACCTTTTCTCTATTCACAGCCAAATATTCTGTATAAGCTTTCTGATATAAATTTGTATTATAGTTGAGTACGTTGATTGAGTGTCAGTTGAATTAAAAGTGCATCTAATTGGAATGCATTAGATGAGATAAGAGTTGGGGTGTCAATGCATAAAGATGAGCTTGCATGTAGGGTGCCATCAAGCCGTTTTGATTATGCCAAGATGACATTTGAACATGTGCTATAAGCCAGCAAAAGTGGATCTTATGGATATTATAATGCACTGATTGTAAATGCATTATTTTTATACCCCGAAATACTTGATCATCATTTTCATTCTATGAAAAACAAGTCAAGCTTCCATGTAAAACATGTAATTATCTTTTTACGTGCATTGGGTATTCCCATATCCGGGACGTTTTTATTTTTTAGCGGTAGAGCACATGTTGATTGTACAGGAAAAGAAGATTAGGAATGCTTTGATAAGTTTGTAGAAAACCATTTTACTTTACTCTGACTTTTGATAGGAAAGTACCTTTTTTGTTACAACATGACCACAATATGTTTTTTTTTGCTTTTTGAGTTTTCCGATTTTTCAAAGTTGTACTTGGAATTCTATATGCTTCTGACATAGCTTTCAGATACTTGACTACTTGACAGCCGTGTGCGTGCTGTATTGTTTTTATGCTGTATGTAGCCTAGCCGTGCCGTGTCCGTATCAAATAGCAATGGCATTTGAATTGACGGCATGTTTTTACTTACTTTCGCAGATGTACATTACTTGGCGTATGTGCGTAGAATAGATATAGGCATTTCAAGTATCATATTTACGCAGCAGCTGTTCAAGATTGGGCCAATTTCACCTGAGTGTCACTGGAAGAGGGATTGGTTTAATATTCGTTCTTTGGACAGCGAAAATTGGTAGAAAATACTCAAATGCTTATTTGAAATTAGTATTCAACACTACACACAATACAATGCTATGCAGTCGATATAAAGTAAATGTTTGTCTTCAGTCAGTGCAACACGTCATTTCAAAATGAAATCTTGTTCTAACTTTGCAACCGCTGTAATTCAGCTTTACTCATCTTAGTCATCTTATGCTTTATTGTGCGATCAAATTACATGGCCTGCATTCTCAGATTACCTTTTCGTTCATCTAACCAAAATGAAACATATGGATTCTCTTTTTATGAAAAATTTCTTGAGCTGGAAATCAATCTCTCATGTTTTTTTTGTATACCCTATTCATATGTAATGTACAAATTCAAGCTCCTTATTATGGGCTTTTAAAAAATCTTTTACTTACTTAACTGTATGCATGCAATGACTTGCCCAAGGCGCACTATGTACTATACGTTCTATTCTGACTAGATATTACGGAGGTAATAATCTTAGGTGTGTAGAGTACGTTGCAGAGCACGGCGTACAGAATACCATTCTGTAGTATTGTAGCGTAAGCGGTCATAAGGTACCTGGTACGTAGGTACAATGAATAAGATACTGGAGTGCAGTATGCAAGTGGATAGGATAAAGATATGTGTACACTTGAAATGACAAGTGTAAAGAATAATTAGAATAATATGATAATGATATGTACGTGAACGTCAAAGTTCTATTTTGAGATAAGCCGAAGGACATGGGAGGATAATATTCATTCCTTCACTAGAATCCAGAGCCTACGGTTCAACTAAATTTCTATTCCATAATTTTGAGTTTCTATTCTTTAGTTAAAATTATATATTTAATTTGAAAGTTTCCGATAGAAAATAAAACCTTACTTTAGTATATTAAAGTATTTGCTTTCGTAGTAGCTTCCTAACAGTTATTAACGCTAAGCGCAAGTGCTAATCATCATCACCGCTTCCCACTTATTAGCCGCTATTGATTGTGGACTCCGCACTAACCAGAAACCTGAATATTCGTAGCAGTCAAAGTCGTTATCCGTAAAGTCACACAAGGTAGATAAGCCACACAACACTTAATTAATTGCATGGTATAGTTAAAACAATCACTCATAACACATAGAGTAGCAAGCATACTCGGGAGCATGGGCATCGTTACAGTGCAATTTGGCCAGTAAGTTCACCCATAGTTCCTGCATGGCGATTGAAAAGGAAGTGCATATAGCAATCAATCAAATGTAGTTTATAAGTGAAAAGCGATTTTTTTTTGTTGAAAAAGAAATCTGTCAAATTGATTTCAATTCGAGTTACAAACCTTGATTACTAGCGCACGGAGTAAAAATTTTAAAGAATATTAATCTGTCATTCGTTTTTATGAAGCCGTAAATTTTCCGATACTCAAACCGTAATTTTTAAGCAGTTTTTGAAAGGAAGAAGAATGAACTTTAAATAGGTTATGAACCAAGCAGATATTTGAGGTTGAAGGGCATTGACAGGATTCTCAGTAGATAGAAGTTTATACTAATAGTTCACTTTTTTCTGCTGGAGTAATTTATGCATAGTGTTCACTCACTACACCATCAAATCTGCACACATCTTTTGCATACAAGCGCTTACTGTTGGTGCATGGGATACCTGTTGAAGTATCATTGCACTGAGCTACTGGTTGCAGTAGATTAATGCTTGTAAGATACCTGTGTGGTATGCATGTCAATAAATGTTGCAAGGAAAATAGGCTAAAATGACAGGATTTTCAGTTTCGTACTGATTTACATTCAAAAGGAACAAGAGTTTAGGGATTAGAAGGAATCATTCAAATACTCATGTTAATGCATGGGGATTATTGTCAAAAGACTTCAAAGTGGCTTGCTTTACATATGGTGATGGTTCACGCTAATTCAAAGACAAATTAAATGTCTTCGAACAACCAAGACTCATCTGAGTTGGTAAAGGAACCAAAACGCACCAGAAATGGAAAAGAATATGATGGAAAAATAGTTACAACCAGACGAAGAGTAAATTCTACAAACGACAAGATCCAACAGGAAGCTGTTGAGTTGGAGAATGAAGGTCAGGATGTTGACCTCACTTTAACTAATAGCTGTGGAGAAATAGTAACATTGGGCCCTGTAGGAGATACTGAGGTCACATCAGAGGATTTAAATAAAACTCTAGTCGAGCACAATACAAGATCAGCAAAGGAGTATAATTTCAGGGAAATTTTAAGTAGAGCCAACGAGCAGTACAACGAACGTGTCCCACCTATTGAGGTGAGACAACAGAGTACCAGTTCTGTTCATTTACATAATTGGAATCTTGATGTGGAAGATGAAACAGTAAATAACCCAGAGGACACTGAACAAGCTGACTCGGAAGAGCACGGCAGCAGTGCTTCTAACTTTGATTTGAACAAAGTCATTGACTCTGTTATTCAAAATAAACAGCGAGCAGTCGCTGAACCCACGTACGAGGAAATAGACCAGACGTGGAACCCAACAAACCAAATATCATCACGGATTACTATGTCCGGCGAAGAAGAAAAGATTGCAAAGGCAATTGATGCCTCATTGGAGAGATTGATGCGCCCTTTGATAATAGAAAGGGAGAAGGATAGAGAAACTATAAGAGATTTGATGCACATTGTCAACACGCAAGCCAACTTGAGAAGTCAAGATATGGTAGCGTCAGCGACAGCTATGGCGGACGCCCTTAAGGGAGTCACTCTGACCACTATGACATGTAATATTGATCCACCAAAATTTGATGTCAAGAAGATGAACACGACGTCATTCCTCGCTGCTGCTGAAAATTACTTCAAAAGCATGACATACGACCCCACAAAATACCTTGCACAGGTCAAAATACTATTGCCTGAAGATGTGAAGACATGGTATGACCATGAGCTTCCAAACTTCAAAAGCTGGAATGGTTTCAAACTTGCATTAGAACAAAAATATGAGAGCTGGCAGGATAAGGAGCGAAGACGAAACGAGCTCCAACGTAGGAAGCAACAGATCAACCAATCCACTGAGAAATTCATTTTTGAATACATACATCTTTCAAAACAATGCTATCAAGCTGACACTGAGGCTGAGCATGTACAACGAGCACAAAGTGCTCTATACCCAACCCTGAGGATTGCAGTTGGAACCAGCCGTTATAAAAAAGCTTCTGACCTAATTGATGCTTGCGACTTAGCGACTTCTTCCATTGAAGCCGGCGATCTAATGTGGAAGCGGAATTACACCGTACCACCCATGAGATCCAATGATAGGACTAGCGAGAGTGATAAGCAAAAGGAGAAATCGGATCAAAGAAGCCAGCAGCAAACTAATAATACTACCGGTCGTGGTAGTTTTAGGGGCAATACTCGTGGCAATTTTAATGCCAATTTTCGTGGATTCCCAAATAACATGGGAAGAGGAGGAAATGAACGTGGTCGTGGAAGATTTAATTCTCGTGGAAGTTACATGGCTTCAACCGGAAGATCAACTTTTGATGGCCAGGAAGCTGGCACAAATGGCAGAGGACAAAATCATAATAATAATTTTGGAAGAGGTGGGACCGGTCGCGGTCGTGGAAGAACCTCTTACCAGAACAACAAAAAAATTGGGGAGGATCGTTACCCCCAATGACAATGAAAAATGCATGAAATGCTCAGGATATGGACATTCCATTGATCAATGCCCTAGCAAATATGGCATATCCATGATGACCATGGATGATGGAAGACAAGTTCCAGTCAAAATTCCGTATGAATCAAAAGACGGAAAGGAGGAAGAAGATGACGAGGACCAGGGAAACGAATAGAGGGAGATACGTCACAACCCCGTGAGTATCTGTTCCCTATCATGAGTTTGTTTCCAACCGGGGTACCAATGATTGAAGTAACTACACAGAAGACCACTATTGAAGCACTTTTGGACACTGGGGCGTCTTATTCACTAGTGGATTTAAAAATTGCAAAAAGGCTAAAGCCAGAATTTAAGGAGGAAGAAGGAAGAAAATTAATGTGTGCTAACGGCACTACATGTAAACCAGTCGGGAAGATAAACTTGCAACTGAAAATTGGACTAAAGCAAATCAAACATGATTTCTTAGTCATGAAAAGTCTGCCTATACAATGTTTTATAGGAGCAGACATTATCAAGAAACACGATATTGTGTTACAACTAAACAAATCACAATTTTGGTTCGGAAGCGAACCCAAAAATTGTTACCCACTCAATGGAACTTTTCAAAGTAAACCAAAAATAAACCTGACTATTGGCAAGGAACAGGGGGACGCTCCTGTAGACAAAGTCAAGAAGTCAATCGATAAATTATTAAATGCTTATCCAACTGTGGCAAGAAAAGACGGAGGCTACGGACAGACGGACGTAACGTATCATGTAATCGAGGCAGATGGACCACCGGTGAAATGTCCCGTCAGGAGGGTTTCGCCAGCGCAACGAAAGGTCATCAGAACGCAAGTAGAACATCTACTTGAACGAGGGATGATACGACCTTCAAAAAGCCCGTATGCAGCTCCAGTCGTTTTGGATTTGAAGAAAAATGGCGAATGGCGTATGTGCTTTGATTATACGCGTCTCAACGCACAAACAAAAGATGACTCATCCCCAATGGAATCAACGGGAGGAATACTTAGATCTATCCCATATGGATACTATTACTCAGTAATAGATTTGAAAAGCGGGTACTGGCAAGTTCGATTAGCAGATGAGAGTGTTGAAAAGGCTGCTTTTATAACACCTGATGGGCTTTTCGAACCATTAGTTCTTGTTTTTGGGTTGAAAAATGCTCCCAAAACATTTACTAAACTAATGTGGCGTGTACTTCAAGGATATCTGGATGAATTTTGCAAATGCTTTCTGGATGATATTCTCATCTACAGTCCTACTTTGGAAGAGCACCTTCACCATATCGAGTTGGTGTTGGCAAGGCTGAAGGATGCAGGCCTCACCATCAACCTTGAAAAATGCTCATTCGCAAACCGGGAGGTGGAATACCTTGGGCATATCATTGGCAGAAGCGGAATCACACGTAAACCGGAAACGGTACGTGCTATCACGGAATTTCCAATCCCATCACAACGGAGGGATGTCCAGAGTTTCCTTGGCTTGTGCTTATGGCACTCATACTTCATAAAGCACTTTGCCACTAAAGCAGCACCATTGTATCAACTTACAAGTAAAAACACACCGTTTCATTGGAATGATGACCATCAGACAGCTTTTGAAGAATTAAAACAAGCTATGGTAGAAGAAGTAACGTTATATGGAATTGACTACAACCACCCAATCATCATGAAATGCGACAGCAGTGATATTGGCGTTGGGGGATGCCTAGTCCAGGAAATCAACGGAAAGGAACGGCCCATTGCTTTTGTCAGCAAATTGCTGAAAAAGTCAGAAAAGAATGCTCATATTTATGAGAAAGAAGCATATGCCATTATATTTTGTTATTCAAAATTCCGCCAATATATTGAAGGCCACAAATTTACTATTATCACGGACAACAGAGCTGTGAATTACATTAAGCACATGAAGGAAAGGAAAGCGAAAATTATGAGATGGGCAATTGAAATTTCATCTTGGAACGCGGATATCCAGCTCCGGCCGGGCAAGGATAACGTGGAGGCTGACGCACTTTCTAGGAGCCCTGTCGTGCCACTTCCAGGTGAATCAAACCTCTTTGAGGAGTCGGAAGACTACGTATATGCTCCCATTGCATCATTTTTGGATCTTTTAATCACTAAAGAGGAATTGATAGAGGAGCAATCAAAGGATAAATACTGCAAGGATATTATCACCGAACTGAAAAAGAGTACTAACACCACTTTCAAAATTGATGAAGATGGGGTACTCAAAAAGAAAATTATTTGGAAAATCTCAGTTGATGAGATAAAAGGGGACGAAGTGGATCCTACAAACCAAACGATTGATATCGCTGAGGATGGACCACAACCAATTGGGCTGGTGGGAGTAACGTACACGTTTGACCCACACGCAGTTACATGGGAAAATCTCTTGCCTGCACAGCCAACGGGATGTGTTAATACACTACCCAAAACAAAAGTCATGACAAGATTAAGCCTGGAATTGGCCATTCCAGCAGCTATGTCCGTTACCCGAAAGAAACATACAAGGAGAATTAGAGTGAATAAGACAACCATGACCCCAAAGACGGAGAAGGAATTGAATCCACCAAAAATCAAAAGTAAGGAACTTTTGAAGAAAACAAACGTTACCACAACGGTTTATGTTCCAGTTTTACCTTTATCGTTACGGATTCGAGTTTTTAAAATATTTCATGATGCCCCACAATCGGGACATCTTTCTTACAAGCCAACGTCTAGAAAAATCAAGGACAGATTTTTTTGGTACAAAATGGATAGTGACATTCGCAAATATTGCAAAGAATGTACGATTTGCCAACAGAGCAAAGCACCCAACAATTTACCGTATGGATTAATGCGATCCTCGGAAATACCTTCATATGTATTTGAAGTTCTACATGTGGACTTTCTTGGACCTTTACCTAGAACTGGAGGTGGAAGGTTAAATGAATACCTATTGGTGATAGTGGATGCACTATCAAAATGGGTAGAGTTGGAGCCAATGCGACGAGCAACGGCTACGAAAGCGAAGAACATACTTGAAAATCAAGTATTTTACCGCTATGGAATACCCAAAATAATTGTGTCTGATAATGGATCACAATTTACTTCTACACTTTTTCAAGATTTTTGCAAACAATGGAATGTGAAGCACAGACTGACCAGCCCTTATCATCAACAATCAAACCAGAGTGAACGAGTAATAAAGAATTTGAAGCAAATGCTACAAGCTTATGCATCTGAGTGCCAAACCAAATGGGATGAACATATCCAAAAGTTTGCGTTTGCACTGAGAACGTCAGTGAACAGCGCAACAAAAGCAACACCAGCTATGGTTTTGTTTGGAAGGGAGCTACCAGTGCCACTTGATAATGCACTTGGAAATATGGAGCCAACAGATGAGGATTCTCGTTTGGAGAGATTGAAGCTTATGCCGGAGAAAATGAAATCTATAATTAAATGGATTTCTGCAAACATCAAGGAGTCACAGCAAACTAACAAAGTTTACTATGATCGAAAACATCGGGAGCACAATTTCAAAATGGGGGATATCATCTGGATTGTAAACCACAGCCTTTCAGACAAAGCAGCTCACAAAGCACAGAAGCTTTTCAAGCGATACATGGGACCTTTCAAGCTAGGCAATATGGTTTATGATGACACTTTTGAAATTATTACCATACCAGACGGAAGATTTTTTGGACTTCGTCACGTCAGCCAAATCAAACCATATATTGGCAAATTGGATGAAGATGAAAACGCTGCATGATAGCTTGCATGAGTCATGTTGTTGACTATTGTGAATATGCTTGATTCGTGGTGTCGAATGTGTTGCATGAACTCGAAAGAATACGGGTTTAAGATTAAGTAGATTCGTGAAGTCGAATAATGTATATATATTTTTTGTAAATATTAATAGATGTCTCAGATCTTCGTGTCAAAGAAGATGCAAAAGGCAAGGGCCTATAATAGGGAACAAGATATGCTTGTAACGAAGTACGGGCCAACTATTAGGGCATTTGATGAGCCTCGGTTTGAAGCATTCCGTGAGGAACGAAAGAAGAGAATCCTGAACGAGTTCCAGGAAATCCAACATCCGAAGCCATATCTTGTTCAAGAATGGTATCTTGACATGGTTAATTTACATCCACCAGCGATACAACTTACTATGGAAAACATTATCCCTAGACCATTTGGAGGACTGACTTGGATTGACACTGAGCAGAGTCTTGTGGAGATGATAAGAATTGTTAGCAAACATTCTGAAGTAGCGTCAGACATGGAGATGTCTAAGCTACGAACGTATGATTCTGAACACCCTGCTCTTATGCAGTTTTCAATTTGGTCGGATGACTATTTAGTGGACATTTTAACACTATGGAACCACGTCGATAAGTTGAGAGAAATCCTTGAAAACCAAGACATTATGAAGATAATGCACGGTTCTGAGAATGACATAAAAGCATGTAAGAGGTTTTGGAACATACATCCAGTTAACGTGTTAGACACGCAGGAGGTATATGATGCGATGAACGGTCTTAAAGGAAGTAACAAGATAAGTCTGAGTGACTTTGTTGCAGAAATGATACCGGGGGCGGTAATAAATAAGGAGCTTCAAAAAGCAGATTTTTGCAGACGGCCGTTACATGATGACTTGAAGAAGTATGCTCGAGAAGATACACGCCTTTTATTAAGGGCTTGGCACAACTACAAAACACAAGTTCAAAACTGTGATCAATGCCAGCTAGCAGCTATCCATACAAACATCAAAACGCTGTTACTGAAGCCAATCCGTATTTTGCGTGAAGATTGTGCTAAGTCAATGGAACAGGATGTTAAGTACTCGGTTGGAAACGTACTTTTCAGCAAGATTTTTGCATGGCGAGACGAGCAGGCGAAGAGAATGGATGTATTTCCCACTATGGTGATGACCAACAAAATGATGAACAGAATCTCCAGAGGATTCATTGTCCCGAAAAATATAACACCATACAATTACGTAACTGATGAAGCAGAGGAGAAGTTACAAGAGATAATTTCCAATTTTATCACTACAAGGAAAATTAAAGTAAGAAAATCAGTCAACTTGATTTTAAACAAAGAGTCTGTAGAGACTCGTAGCAGTGAATCACTGCAAGGAAATGGGGAAGATAGCGAAGTGCAGGCAGCTGCACATGCGCGTCAGGAGGATTGGAATTTCTCAGAGACAATGGAATGGGCAGTAGACTTTTTGGAGAATTTAGAAGAGAGCACCATAACAAGGACAGTTGAAGAAGTTTCATTCGAAGAGGATACGATTGACCAGAACGAAATGGGAATCGCTGAGACCATTAACGATGGCGTAGAGGACATGGAAATAGAGGAGACTAAAGAGGAAGAGGCAATTCAAGAAATGCGTATTGTAGATGATAGTGTAGATAAGGAAGAAGGTTTAGTAGGAAATGAGGAGATTGTAGAACGTAGAAAGGGAGAAGTAGAGATATTTGAAGTAAATATGTCACTTAAAGAAATGTATAGTGTAGCAATGCGTGGAATATGTGATAAATGTTACGGTGACACGCATGTTTCTAAAAATTGTCCATTTCGCAAAGCTTCCAGTAGAACTGAGTTAGTTAGGAAAGAGATTAAGGCTAGGTATAAAGAGTTATGCATTCGCTTCCCGGAAATTCGCGATTACATGAGCAAGAGACGATACGAGCTCAACCAACAACGGAAAGCCCGGAGGAATTCTTTTTGAGGTCGGTGAGTCCGGTTCCAGGAGGGTTTTAGGGGAGGTAATGCAGAGCACGGCGTACAGAATACCATTCTGTAGTATTGTAGCGTAAGCGGTCATAAGGTACCTGGTACGTAGGTACAATGAATAAGATACTGGAGTGCAGTATGCAAGTGGATAGGATAAAGATATGTGTACACTTGAAATGACAAGTGTAAAGAATAATTAGAATAATATGATAATGATATGTACGTGAACGTCAAAGTTCTATTTTGAGATAAGCCGAAGGACATGGGAGGATAATATTCATTCCTTCACTAGAATCCAGAGCCTACGGTTCAACTAAATTTCTATTCCATAATTTTGAGTTTCTATTCTTTAGTTAAAATTATATATTTAATTTGAAAGTTTCCGATAGAAAATAAAACCTTACTTTAGTATATTAAAGTATTTGCTTTCGTAGTAGCTTCCTAACAGTTATTAACGCTAAGCGCAAGTGCTAATCATCATCACCGCTTCCCACTTATTAGCCGCTATTGATTGTGGACTCCGCACTAACCAGAAACCTGAATATTCGTAGCAGTCAAAGTCGTTATCCGTAAAGTCACACAAGGTAGATAAGCCACACAACACTTAATTAATTGCATGGTATAGTTAAAACAATCACTCATAACACATAGAGTAGCAAGCATACTCGGGAGCATGGGCATCGTTACAGTGCAATTTGGCCAGTAAGTTCACCCATAGTTCCTGCAACGTGTACAATACCGCTTGTATTAGTAACTACCTTACTTTTAAGCGGATATAAGACTTGAGGGGTTGGAAAGAGTCTGGATTTTGATTGATTATAGAAAGAAACTATTTTTTACTGTCATTAGTGTAGGAGGGTGTTTCTGGTTGGTTCGTAGCCTATTGTTTTGCTATGAAGAAATAAAAGTAAATAGTACTCACAGTAAACATGTTGTGTGCGTATTTAATTGCGATGCAATGTACTTTCAAAGTACTACTTTGATAGATGTATGCATGGACCTTTGGCTTATTTTTTGTTTTGCTATTGCTGCAGATTATAGAGCTTATTTCTCCTTGTACCAATGAGTATAATATGATTTTAAGATGCAAAAAAGCAATTTTGGCGTCACTGCTACAACTGCTGTAAGTAAATTAAATACACTGGATTGTAGGTTATTAAGGTAATTTAAATTTTTGTTAATAATGATTGTTAAATGCGATTTATATAGGGTAGAATTACAGCTTAAATATAAAATTGGTTCATTGTTTTTGTGAATCAAATTTTAAAAAAAATACGTCCACAATGCAAATATTGAGTAAGTACCGCAAATTTAATCACATTACTTTTCTTTCGAGGACTTTACACCGCGTTAATTTTAAAAATCTTTGAGTTACCAGAGTAGACTCAAGGCATATCTCGTTTCTCGAGCTAGTTTCATACCCCAAAAGTTTCCTTCCTCCTTTTCCCAGCATGTAATGTATGGAGAGAGCAGTCATGTCGTGTCAGCCAAATGGATGCTGTTATGAGTTTGTCATAATGAGGAGCGGAAAGGGCGCCATGGCTCATATGAGTTGACAGACGTGTAGAAGCAGCCGGAGAGAACTTTTTTCCATGGAAAGTAAAGAAGCGTCTTCTTCTTATTTTCTAACGTCGTCCTTCCCCCTTTTCTTCTCTCTCTCTTTTCCTAGAGATCTATCCTGCATTATTTTTGTGACAAGGCAGGCAAAATTTTTTTACTTCGTCTAGAAGGAGAAAGATGAGTCCTGCAGCTTGCTTACATTCATGATGATGATGATGATGATTATATGATTTGGTATGATATGATATGATATTATATATTCCTAGCAAAAAATAGCAAAGAAAAAGTTAGCAAGAAGTAGTGTATATTCCTTGCAAACACCATAAGTAATACCATAACCAGCGACGAGCGACCCAAATATTGCTTCTATTCTCTTTTTTCAGTCCAACTTGACTCGCTCAGCTTCATTTTACGTGTTTTATAACGTGTCATAGTCATCATGTGCCAACCATGCTGTGAATTCATACCACGTTTACAAAAAGTGTATGGGTTTGAACGAACGAAAGAAAGAAGAAGAATAAGAAGAAAAAAAAGCTGTAAAGTGTATGCAGAGTTCTTGGTTTTTTCTAATAAATATTGTGTGCCTTTTATTCCAAAAAGTTAGCTGGAAGTGAAGGGAAAGAGGAAGATACACATTTTTTGGAGAGATGAAGAGAGGGAGAAGAGAGACGGACGGACGTAGTTGAGATACATCATCATGTCGTGCACTACTTATAAATATGCTTTTGCTCTATACGGGTGTTTGGGACTCCCCTCCGATTTTTTGGTCTTTTTTTTCTTTGTACTTACTTCTTAACATTTTTCGCCCTTTTCAAAAAGTCTTGTCTTGTCTTCTGTCTGCTTGACTGGTTAGTTGCTTGCTTGCATGTGCCCTGTATATATGTAGGAGAGCAAAAGGCTTTTTCTTTCCTGCTTATTTTTGCTTCAGTGCTTTAACTAAGCCAAGTTACTAAAAGCTTATAAAGCCTTGTTTTTTTTCTTCGTCTTCCCTTTCTGCTCCTACATATTTATTCATTCAGTTCCTCTTGATATTACATTATGCATAAAAGTTATGCTAGCAGTATAAGTAATACAAGCCTTCTTCTTTTGCCCGGGATTTTTTTTTCTTCCTATTTCCCGACCCTTCTTTCCTTTTCTCGTCTTCAAAAGTTACAAAATACAACACGTATCGTTTCAAATATCATGATGTGTACATAAAATGTTTATTTATATCAATATGTATATAATTGTTATATCGATGGAGAGGAGAAAGAAATATATGCTAATGTAACTTGCGCTCGCTCATATTGTTCAACATCCGTCACTTCAGTTGGGAGACACCAAACCCCGAAAAAAAGGTATCCTCCAGTAGTAGTATAGCATTTTGCGTATGATGCTGGAAAACGTGCAACGTCATAAGCTGGTTAAGCTCTGTATCTTTCTTTTTGACGTGACATTTTTCATGACTTTTTTTGAATTTTTTTTTCTTCTCTTCTTCTCTTTGCTTTCGGGGAAGAGGAGGAAAAGATGACGAAGAGCGAAGTCACTTCGTTTGGTTGAAGGTATAGAACGAGGATCACGAACACGAACAAAAAAACTTTTTCCAACCAAAAGTATATAGTTGATAAAGACATGTTGTGATGTTGCACCCAAGGATCTTGTTGGAAAAAACGGAAATTCGGAAAGGAAGGAGCCAGTTAAAGTTTCAAAAGTGAAAAGGGTACTTTACCAAAGCAATATATGTATATTATGGTTGTATGGATTCAAGCACACATTTACATCTCGCATCCGGTATGTGTTCCCCTCATTCATATGTCTCTTAAAGTTCATGTTTTTTTTTTACATACATAAGTATATTCTGATGATACAAAGGCTATTTAAAAGCGGCGAAAGTCATGTCTTGTGATGTGATGGAAGGTATGTAGTAGTAGTAGTTGGTCGTTCATTCTGATTGGTTGGCAGGCTGGAAAAAAATAACTCATTTCTGCTAAAAAAGTATAGACATTAGACACTCCAGTAGAATATATACATACACGGAAAGTTATAGTAAAAGTGTATGATGAAGGGAAGAGATGAGGGATTGCAGGATTTATTAGTCGTAAGCCATCAATCACTGTCACCCCCATCCCAGTAGTCTTTCATATTCAAGGAGAAAAAAGATTTTAAGTTGGAAGAAATAAATGAATGAGGGAAGTAAAAGTAAGAGAAGATCATAGCTCTTTTTTTTCCAGGCGAGACGCATGACAATTTTTTTGCTTCCACTGCTAGGAGAAAATTTAGAAACATTAATATTTACATGGGAAATGAAAGCTTACCGTGAAAATGAATGAAAGGATGCGTTTTTCATTGTCTCCTTCTTCCCTTTTTTTATATCTCCCATTGCATTGAGAAGAGATGAGATGATACATTTCCAAGAAAAACTTGGTTGTTGTACGATTTGTACCCGCCGATTCTCTATATTATGTGTATGTGGTGGTATGGTGGTGGCAATTAGAAGATGTGAAAATAATCCATTTACCAGTCCGCGACGTAAATACTTAGACATACATACTTTTACTTTTAGGTTGATGTTGATACGATACTTTTACTTACTCAATGTTTTTTTTTCAGTGAAGAATAAAGAAAGAAAATAATCATCGTTGAAAGCATTTTATGTCAGCTCCGAAGAAGCTTCTTGGAACAAGATAGGAGGAGTACCTATGTACTACTTGGTTATGTAATTTGGTAAAAGTAATGATACATTTCTCTACCCAACCATGCATGAAGAGAGAGAGGAAAGAGAAAGAGAGAACGCCAAGCGGGAGCAGAGGCACCAGACAGCCACGACGTTGTTCTGATTGCGTCGCTCTCGTATCGTATATATCGCATAGAGTTGGAGATACGCCTGCTGAATGCAGAAAAGTAGAGCATTTCCCTCAGCTTTTGTGCTTTCTTCCATACTTAGTTTTTTCATTCAATTGCTGTTTGTTTGGAAGTTTCTAGTTTGTTTGTTGAGTGAAAGGACGAATTATTAGGAGTTTTGTCCCAAAGAAAAGTCTGTTGAGAAGAAAGAAAGAGAGAGAGAGAGAGAGCTAAACAAGTAGAGAAGAAAGGAAGCAAAAGTTTGTGGGAGAAGGTTTGTGTTGCCCTGCTACTACACACAGCAGCCAAAAACATACGTGGATAGAGAGTGAGTGAATAAACGAATGAGAAAGAGATGGACCCAAGATAGATTAGACGCATTATGCTAGTGACAGATAGACGTTTTGAATTATTACAATTCACGCGGAAACATATCTATGTTTTTGACATGGTTTATCCGATATGCATTATGCTATATTATTTTTTTGGAGTTATTCATCTTCTTCTTCTTCCCTTTTCCAGTTCAATCGCAATCGCTTTCTGAACTTGTAATACTATGTAACACTTTCCTGTTGTGTTGTGTGTTGTGTTGCGCACTTTTCATCATATCAAGGGTGCTGAGAATACATTTGTTTTCAATCATAAACTAATTTTTTAACACTTTTCCGAGAGTAGCAAGTTTTGCCTCCTCCATGTATATTTCATATTCTCTTTATACAATTAGCAATCAGCTTAGTCCAACGGATGCATGTTATCCATATTATATATGATCAGAGCTAAAGTTATTGCAAAGTTTTTTGGTTATGTTGAGAAAATGTAAAGTAAAGGCAGGAATGAATCCCGACAAGGCAAGGCAAGGATGGGATGTATGGGAGCATATTGTTTCCCCGTTTTGAAAGCTCCATTTCTTTGTATTTTAAGGCGAGTGTTTTCTTTCGTTCGATCGAAGGGGAGCTCTGTAGATTGTAGATCCAAGTAAAGTTTCCCTGTGCCTTGGGATTTTGGTTTGGTTTTGCATCTTATTTCCTCACAGGTTTAAGTTGACAGCTCATTTTTTCGTGAGTCTTTGAACATTTTTCACACACACACACACAAAACTTTCCTACTTCTTCTTTTCTCTCTCTCGCTCCCAATGCCTTCTTCCGTCCGTTGGTGTAGTGATGATCATCATTACAGTGTGGTTTGCATGTATTCACTCTCAGAATAAGGCTACTACACAACCTGTCAGCCCTAGTCTTAAGCACTATATTTACACGTATTTATGGGAGCCTGACACAAAAAGATAATATTATTATATCAAACTAAAGAAAGACACGGCAAGCTTAGTACTACTGCAATCACAATGCCTACCTTTTCCACCCACATTCATGGGAACCACATGCGTGTCACAAGTCACAAAGCGATGTGATGCTAAAAATAGCATAGTCTCCCGCAAGTCATTATTAATTTTCGCACATTAATGAGCTAATTACCTATCCATCATATTGCTTGCAACTTTCCTTTTAATAATAAAATATTAAACAATCGCTCCATTTATCATCACGTATTCCCATTCAGATGAAGTAAACTTCACGTATACAGTAATTAATACAGCACAATCTAAACTCATAGCATCAATCACGAGAGAGAAAATTGATCATTCATTATACAATACTTGAGAGGGAGTGGGCAGGTGAACATTTTTTTATTGTAAAAATTATTCTCATCTACTGCTGACAAAGCAAAGTGAGTACTCGTACGTACGTACGAGCACACACTTGTACATGAATATTTATTGCGTTCATGAGCAGAAAGGTTATATGAAATCACTTTGAGTTCGAGTCTTGGAGGGAGTTGCAAGAGCTGTCACTTTTTGGAGATGCAATAATATCGAATAATGTGGATCCAATAATAAGCTATTAATATTGGAATTACATGTTATCTGGTATGAGCTCTAGCAACATGGGCTAGATGTTATGAATTTACGCATCGGAAAAAAGATTAGTACGAAAAAAAAACTCAACAAAAAATGTTGGTCTGATATTGGTAAAAGTATATTATAAGCCATAGTAGTAGCTATGTGCGCGCTGTTTTTTCAGCTCGGTTCAGCCACTCCATCATCATGATGCATCCAATCCATTGGAGGAAACGCTGGAAACCATTATGCACGAAGAATGGTGGGCTGAGTAGCTGTCATGTCAAACAAAGTGATTTTTCATCTGTTGGCGTGTCATGATGATGTATTCGTGTCTATGTGGAGGCAGAGAGAGAGAGGCTTTTAAGCATGGGAGCAAAGTAAGAAGTGTTGTAGAGCTCCAAATCAACACGGAGTGAGAGAGACACACTCACTACATCCAAAATCCAACATCCACATCAACCCAGCAAAACGAGTAAGTCTCTATATAGAAGAGCCAGGTACGTACGTAACGACAGTGTGTGCAGTGCATGATGCAAGGTTGTGCGCTAGCTATAACATAACGTTTGGTGATGCGATGTGGGTTCTGAAGGCGTCACTTCTTGTACGGGAATATAATGCCTTTTTTACTTATGAAAAAACTTATGGAATATACATTCCTTCGAAGTGAAAAAAAACAAGCATTACATCATGCATCATCATGCCACACAATGGCAGGAGCTGCGCCTTCAAAGTCCCTTTGGACGAGGATGAAATGTGCCTATACGATAGGATGAGGTTTAAAGGAACGAAACGGAGTTATCATGATGTTGATGTTGATGATGATGATAAAAATATTAAATCCTTTCAATCCTAAAGCTTGCATTAGCTATAGTAAAGGCAGGACAGATGCATTATTACTCCTCTCTCTTCTGTAGTATTTGCCCTTGATGAATATTCCATGGTTTACACTTCGTCTTGAAAAATAAATGAATAGTATGCATAAAAATAATAATCAGGCTAATGGATTTGGTGATTTGTGTAACGAGAATATAATGCTTCTACATTATTGTAGACGTAGTAGAGTGTAGTATGTTCATGCTATGTTATGCTATGCTCTGCACATCTTTGATTGAATTAAGTAATTTTCTAGGTGCAATCTAAATGAGCGTAGTCAAGAAGAGAAGACCATCATCATGGCTTTTTGTTGCAGTTCAACTTTTCTTTTGTCAGTACAAAAAAGGGGAAGAGCACGACCTAATCTAACCAAGCACTGCAATGGAATGGACAGTTGGTTCACTTTACAAATTGGAGGTAATAATGTATGCAAGCAGAAGCGTTGCAACGTATTCATCTTCACGAAACTGTGTGTGATTTCTCCCCCTGAAAAATGTCATCGTATCAAAGTAATTTTGAATGAATGATAATGCAGAGATTTCCTTTTTCATGTAATTTGGATAGCTTTGGATGATGGAGCCACACCGCACATCAAATCATCAGTTGAGCATGATTTTTCTAGCCTTTGACGATGCGATATGATGAGTAGTCTCTCTTTGCATCTTCTTTCCTTTAGTCTGGAAGTGGCTGACTGACAGATGGAGGCATGATGTATCCCAAGGCAGAAACAACGAAGGAAGGAACAAATGGAATGGTATGGAAGGAGCAATATGTCATGGAATATGATTTGATCTTTACCAATTACCGTGTGTGGCAGCATTTGGTTGTGAACTAGTACTTTCAGCATCAAAACTACACTTCTATGCAGTAGAAACTGAGGGGGATAACCTCATGCTACTTGCTACTACCTATATGATGAAAAGGATGACGGTAAGACAGCCTTTAATGAGATTTTGATTGCATTTAAATTGTGCTTTATTTTGTGGCCCCAACCCACACTTTCTTTGCTCTACCACTGGTACTATTAGTGCATATAATGCACTGTACTATCTGCTTCTCAAAATAGCCATGCATTACGATTGTGATCATTTGAAGATAATACTCACTTCGAATGAACTAAAATTGACAAATAATTGCCAGCTCAATAAAGAAATGTCAACAGTCTGACTCTGAAACATTCATACGCCTTGGTTAGATTAGCATCTTAATGTGTCAGACAAAGTGATGTGATGACGTTGAGTATTTCAAAAAAATTACATGTAAAAACTCTCATCGTGAGAACATTTTATTTAGTACCTGCACATATGAGTATATTCGGAAGTTTTGAATAAAACGTTAAATCCGTATCAAAAATTGGTGTTCGAAATCAAGATGTATACTCTATACGCTCCGTTCAAAATTGTTCCCAAGAAGATTATGATTTCGATGCCTAACCCCGAGAACAAAATTATTATTATGATGTTCAACAACCTGACAGCACAGTTATAATGAAATTGTAATACAAAAGTAATAATAATGCATTTGAAGACAAGGTAGAGACATGGGCACATAAATTTTCTTCGCCGCATCCTTCTTCCCTTTCACCTAAGCTCTCTAACGTTTTCTACCTGTCATGAATGAGAGAGGGAGAAAAAAAACTTTTGGGAAATCCAAATATAATTAAACTGCATGTCATTGTAGTGCAGTGCAATAGTAAATGGTATGGTTGATGATGGTAGCAGCGTATCGTACACATTCTTGGTCGTCTCTTCATTCTCGAAACAATGTATTTATACATATGGTGAGGAGATTGAGAGACCATACAATTATGTGGAATAGAATGGCATCAACACTTGAGCCCGTGACGTACTCCCGCAGCGTTCAATGAGCCTCATCATCACACACAGAAAACCATCTCAATCTAACATTTTGTGTCCTTTTTCATAAATCTCCGACTGTGGTTGGTTTTTTGGTGTTGGTTGGAGACCAAGAATAGAATAGAATAGAATTGAATGAAATGGAAATGAAGGTTTTTGAAAAAGATGAGGAAGAAAGAATAAAGCCCCTCCCGTCATCTCTTCTTCTGAGACTAAAATTTTCAGCTTCATATGATAGTACACAGTGTATAGGTTGGAGTTGGAGGTGGCATGGCATATCTCTGCTAGTACTTTGTGAGAATAGTCAACAGTCACAGTACAACAAAAGAAGATGAAATAATGTTTTTAATAGAATCTTTTCCCGTTGTGGTGGTGTGGCACAAGGCATTATAACAAACTCATCATTTTTCTGTCTTATCCGTCCTATAACCGTGGTTCCATAGGGGTGGTAAAAATAAATTCCGATGGAGAATAATAGAGTGAGAATAACCGAAGGAAGTATGACAAATCAGCAAATTTATTCAGGTTCTTTATGGGTAGTAGTGTAACATACATGCATTGGATGAGAGAGACGGTGAAGAATTAAATTAATTCATCTCAATGTGTGAATGCTTTTCACTCTCAACTCTTGCTCTTGTTTCTGTGATGAATAGTACATCTCTCTAAATTTCTAAAGCTTGAGTTGAGGAGTTTTACACATTCAAAATTGATAACTTCCCCATTCCCCATCTTTACAAAATATTTGATGGTGGCCAAGAAATTCATTGTTTCAATTTGGACGTTCCTGGAAAACTGTGTTGTAGGTAGGTTGTAGCTCATTCTTGTCATAAATTTTAAAATTCTTTAGCAACTTTGAAAACTTGTCTTGTGTCGGTGAGGCGATGACATGTTTGGTTACTTCTCCATCTCAAGCTTCCTCTTTTGTAGTGGAAAGGCAAATCGGATTTTCCATCCGAAACATGGTAAAGCTTTCACAGTTCTCATTGCTCCACTGTAAAAATAAGCTGGAGTTGGGAATCCTCGTGTGATGGAAAAGCAACTGAGTGAGAAAGCTGCTGTAAAGAAAAAAAATAAAAATGAAGGAGATGTGTGTGTGAGATGATGATGATGATGATGACGATGATCTCTAGCTTTCGCCGTCTGTCTACTCCTCGCTCGCTGTAGTTCCCACTTTAGTTCACTTTTCTAGTTCTCAAGGAGAAAATGATGATATTCTAGGAAAGAAAAACAGGAGGTAGAAAACCAAAAAGAATCGTCTTGTGTAATCCATATGAATACGGGGTAATCAAGGGTTTTGTGCAAAAAGAAACTCTCTCTCTCTGCTCCTTCTGCTTTTGTGCGTTCATTCTGGACGGGTTATATTCTTTAGTACAAAATTACAGGTATAGCTGAGCTTCCATATGTGTTTAGATTGAAGCTTTCGTTCTTTCTCTCTCTTTCTGTATTGCAACCATATGTTCGTACATGATGAAGCGAGAGAGAAAAAAAGATTGTGTAAGGGGACGACTTAATGGGCATTCGAAAAAGAGAAAGTGTTCTGTGGCTGTGTGTGTGGCAAGTTTTTCCCTGGCGCCATATGTTCATCTTCTCTTCATAAGTCCATTCAATTGCTTTCAGCTCCTTTGTCCTTCCTTCTTTCTGAGAATTTTCTCATTTTTTCCATCTCTATCAGATACGATGGTTGGTGTTGCTAGTAGTAGTAGTAGTTTGTGTATTAGGGCCAGACTTTAGCATCATCCATGTAATCCATCCGTTCTATAACTGAAATACATAGAAACCGAAATAAGTTCATTTAGGTATTTATACACGCAACCGTCGTAGATGACGCGTAGAAGCATTTCCTACAAATTGTTTGACGGTATAGCCACACTTGTTGTTTCACAATACAATACAAATACACGAACGTAGATAATTAAAAATATGGTTGTTATTTAGAATGCTTGGAAATATTTGGAAATCTCTTGCAAGTTTGTGAAAAAAATATCTGTTTTCGCAATACGGAAGTCCAGCAAGGAATTTCGATTGCAAACAAATTATTATTATTATGCTGTGATCATCCTGATACTTTGTATCTACTCTCGAATAACCGGAATCATTCCTATCTTAATGTATAAATTCCTTGAATTCCTGCTGTAATTACAGTTTATATCCCTTGTTTACACAAGTGTTGACTTGGAATGTGTGTTTTTTTTGTAAATATTAATTTTTGTCCATTCTTGTACAAGCCAATTTCTTCCCGAATGATTCATCTAAAAATCCTATTATCGTTCCACAATCATTGAATTCCCAGAAGGAATGGGGGGGATTTGGGCTGGCTCAAGCAGCTCCATTAGAGTTGTACTCGATTATCAGACTTTTGTTGAGCTTGCGAGTACAGAAGGAGAACACTATATATATCCATACCCTTATCAAATGAATGGCGGTGGTGGTGGAAAGAAATGATTATATTTTTAGTCTTTGATGGTGTAACAATCGATAAAACCTCATAAATCTCCAGAGTCCGGAAACGTATGTGCCTGATTTGGTTTATTATGGTGTTGCAAGCAAAGGTAGAAAGGAATGGAAACAGAGTGACTTTCTTCTTTCCTTGTAAAAATCCTTTTCTTACTTGATTTCTTATCCTAGTTTCTTCAAAACAATGAAAGTCTATAAAGAAAAAAACTGTGTACGGAAGTTAGAGTTGGTTTTCACTCTCTTTTCTGTGTACCAAAGTCTTTGAACCTGGCTAAATAACATGGTGTTTGTTATTAATTCCTATTATTAGTATAGGGTCAACGTCAACTATATATGGTCAACTTTAAAAGGAATTTGTGGCCTTTTCGTACATTGCAAAGAAATTTTTATCCTATTTAAATTCCCATTATAATTTTGGCTGTTTAATAAGCATCGCAATCGATCAAATTCAAAAGCGGGTGCCTCTATTTGTATCACCCTCGCCCTCCTTTGTCGTTATAGGTAAATTCGCTTCAGCTCCTCTGAATATTTTCAAATTACGAGTAGCACCATTGCAAAATTGTCATTACGGCTACATATCACTTACATTTCATTGTACGAGCACACGTGCATATATCCTTCATTTCCGATACGAGCCACAACATATTCCTGTTCATGAGCAAACTTTCAAT
This sequence comes from Orchesella flavescens, assembly GCA_964034955.1. NCBI lineage: Eukaryota > Metazoa > Arthropoda > Collembola > Entomobryomorpha > Orchesellidae > Orchesella > Orchesella flavescens. Next base: position 17,871,858 of record OZ035954.1, read on the forward strand.
CCGACCCTTTTTGAATTCCAAAGATGACAAACATTCCTAGCTGCTTTTCGTTTTCTCTCTAGTGTCGTGTCTCTCTGCGATGTTTAACAAGCCCAGTTGTTACTATTCTCAAGGTAGCATATCCTATTTACATTCATCAAAATTGTGGTCTGTTTTTCCTGGTGGCCTGTACATCATCTCCTCTCGGTGAATTCTTCGTCATCAACTCAGCTAGCATAACACTTTGGTATCTTTTCCGCCTGCAAATAATAACGAGACCAGTTGGTAATAGTAATGAGAAAGGAAGCTACTGTCGGTAATGTCAATGCAATGTCAGCTTATTAAATCCAGACCCTGCCATACTTTCGCAGAGAACAGTTCGAAATATCCAGTTTGAGTTTGTTTTCATCAGGCATTAGTATTTGTACCCGTAGCTTAACGAAATTTTTAATTTCTTATTTCTACAAAATGAGCAACATAATATCATTTCGAATATTGTCAGTCTCATTCTCATCTTTGTGAAAAATGATCTGATACAATAGCAAGCGGTCACAAAACCACCAAGAAAAGCTACCTACATTCAAATCATAACATAATACTACACCGTTGGGACTCTTGGAAAAAAAACGATGAAAAGAGTGTTGTTGATCCAAAGAGGCATAAAGTATAATGAAAAAAATATATACCTACACCGCTACACCTATATAATCTTTATAAAATATACCCATATATATTATTCTTGCAAATAGATGAAAGATATTACTAAAAACCAGCCAAGTATTTAGAATGAAGAATCTATATAATATGCTTAAAGTGAAAATGCATAAGAAGACAAATAATACAAAGTTTGCTTTAAAAAAGGAAGTAGAAGCTGCTGCTGGTCTCTATTCTGGCTAGAAGCATCATAGCGTGTAAGCTTACTTAGAGCTACACACACAACAATTGTTCATTGCATCTAACCATCACATCGCTCTTTTTTTCTTCTTCTCCGTGTGTATATATTCCATATGTCCCTTAGATATTTTCAAACTTGACAAGTTGACAAATGACAAATAGGGGCTAGCATTGTCAGATGATTGGCTACATCGCTCAAGACATTCATCACCGGATCCCATCTCCTTTTGTGTTTATGTGAGTGTGACGCTTCTTCTCCACCACAATACCATACACTTGCGTCGACCCTTTTCACTGACTATATGTATATAAGAAGAGCTTTTGGATGCGGAGCATATAAACTAACAAGAAGTAGTAAAAAGCCTTTGCTTTTGCATTGCCATTTCTCCCCAGAGTTTCAGTTCTCTTTTGCTTCACTTTTATAAGAGCTCCTCCATGCCTATATGGATCCACACACTTCTTTTCTGAGCATTCCCATTTTATCATTTTAACCAACAACATTTGAAAATTTTCCCTAAATTACCATATCATATCTTCGTTTTGTGCGATATGTACTATACTTATGATATGAAACATGCGAAACTCAAGTCAGTCAAACCTTTTGTACAGTGTACAGCACCCAAAAGAGTGAATGAATAGGATGAAATGAATAGGAAATATTGAATGTCACAAGAAAATGCATTGCGGTGAAACTGGCATGATGATAATAATAATAGTACTACTCGCCTCGCCTTTTCCTCATGTAGTAGAAGTAGAGGGAAGAGCAAATCATACAAAACGGAAGGAAACTAATGTGAGGAATGAGTTTTTCAGTGTCTATATGAAATGGAGTAAGCATTCTCTTTGAACCAACCATGTCATCTTTCATGTACAAGTGGAAGTGGAGTGGTTTGGTGTGGTGTAATATTGTACGCGAAGAAAATAACTGAATTTATATCATAGAGTCATAACCCTATTCAATATACAAATGTTTATATCATCGCCGAGCCGAGGAGTCATCATTGTCGTCGTCGTCAGTATCATCTTGCATAAATGAAGGTCCTTTGTAAATGTGTCTGCATGTCAAATGCATTATGTCCAAGTAGTCCAATATCATCATGGTCTTCGAGAACCCGGCATGGATGGTGGCAGTAAAGAAAAAACGAGAGAGAGCTGACAACCGTGGTTTTCCATTCCTAAAACGTAAGTCATTTCATTCAGCTTGAAGTTGCGACTTGACTCGATATAGCACACCACACCACAAAACTCACATTCAGGAACGAAGCTCTCCCAACTTGATCTTCTTCTCGGTCCTATATGATATGATATGATATGATGTACATGAGATCGTTTTTTAGGACGGATGTGTTGCCTCGCTCTTGTTGGTTGACATAAGAATGTGTCTCTGTAGGACAAAGAATAAAATGCCATTTGTAATAACGTATCATGATCATCATCATCATCAAACGACATCAATGTAAACTTTGAATGTGACTGATGCATTCATCTTTTAGCCCTCTCCACAAAGGAAAAGAAAAGGAGGCAGACTGAGATTTGACATTCTAAATTTTGAGTTCTTATTCTTCTCTTCATTTCTCATCAATGCCCATTCTCTGACAAGACATGCCCATCATATCATCAACCGCTCGTAAAGGAAACAGTTGCTTGTGCGTATAATATTGTAATATGCATGTTGGTTCGTTTTGAATACAGTTTATTCAAAATTTATATAAGATATGATATATGTAAGGGCTTGATACTGGTATGGTATGCTATGGTCTTCACAACGGTCTATATTCGTTAAAAAAATGAGATGAATGGAACTGCGACCTCAGAGAGCAAAAAGTTTTACTTTAGGCTCCTCGTCGAGGATTCCCATTGTGAATGAATGTGTGTGACAGTGACAAGTCCAGCTTTTCTATTGAATACTTCAGATGAAAAATGAAGTTTGATGAATGTACTGACTCTTATGATATGATAATGAATTCAACCAACCAAACCTCTCTTTCTCCCTCTCACTCTGGGAGTAAGAGTGATCATATCATATCATGTCAAGAATCAACAAGATTTAAAATTTTGAAATTTTTTATCCTAAACCTATTTTACTTTCAAGACCTTCGTTAATGTTGATTTACGTGTGTGTTATGTGTCGCATAGTCTAAAAATGTATTATTTAAACTTGACTACCTGCAGCTTAAGCTGGCATATAGGATTTAAAAAATGATAATATTCATGTGAAGGAATGAATTGAGAGTAATAATACGTATCTACCTACGTAATTATATTTATTTAGCAGTTTAGAAATTAATCACTAAAAATTCAATGTCACCCATTTATAAATAGAAGCAGATTTTTACTCTCCTTGTGATTAGTATTCTATGCGATAATTACCTAATGTCAGGCGTTAGCATGAATCGTTTGAAAGATGATCATCAGTTTATACTATTTGGAAGAAGAAAACTTGATTCGCATGATTCTTATGGGATTTCGTCATTCGTGTCAAACAAAAAAGTGAAATAATGACATTCTACTTACTTCAGACATTTACTTCCTTTGTGTTTGATACGGTATAAGGAGAGGGGAAACTGAAGGTTATCAATCTAGAAGGGATGAATTAAGTGGTTAAAATAATGAAGATTTTTTCTCCTGGACTTTTTTTTCCAAAATGAGATTGAAGCCCAAGTAAATAGCAGTGTTGTTTGCTTAATGTGACGTGACGTGTCAAACAATCTACTTGGAAAACGTTCATTACTCTTTCACTTCTTTTCTCCCTTGGTTGGACTTGCTTTTAAAAGTATGGAGTTTTGCTGTAGTTTTCTAGTAGTAGTAGTCCTATGGGTTTATAAAAGTTTCCATTCCACTGAAGGTTGAAGTGTGAAAGTGAATGACTTCAATATCAAAAAGGTATGTACATAATAATATGTAAATTTGAATGTAGTGAGACGAGATGAGATACCATACCACCAAGCCAAGCAGTAGACCTTTTCAGGCCTGGCCCATCTTTGACTTTTTTTTTGGTTCTCCCCCGAGTGAGTCACTGACTGACTGATGAGGCGAGTCATGACTAGACTTGACATGAGATGAAACTGATGCGCACTGCATATTTAAACTCTTCTAGTTTATGAGAATATCTAGAGCTGTGACTGATAGGGAATACGGAATACGATTGTAGATTGCATAAAGTACAATAATATTGCTCACTTTTGTTATTGCGCAGTTGATCCAATGAGAAATGAAATGAGGAAGATGAAATATATACGCGATGTTTTGTTTAGTGATCTGGATGTATTTACAATGAACCATTTTTTAAAAACATTGTCAAAGTAAATGTAGCATAATGAATGAGGAAATCATGATGATGATGATGCTACCTAAATTGCATTAGCGAAAACTAACTTGCAATCGAATTGATATAGAGAGAGAGCATGCATGTCTGAAAAGTTAGTTACAAACTTCTGAGAAAGTCAAAGTGAACTGAAAGTTGAAGCAAACAATGGAACAGTTTGATGTAATTACCTGTCCAAAATTTGCATGTTACAATTTGAGGTTGAGTTGATGTCACGCAAAATGTGACACATGCAGATAAGTCTTGAATTGGAGAAGCTGCCAGTAGTATTGTATTACACCCCGGAAAAAAAATTCGGGAGCGACTCAACTCAACTCCAACTAAACTCATTGTCCTGCTGGTTTTCAAGCGGGGGTAATGCGTCTCATAATATACATACAATCGCCATGGTTACACAGTAGAGACACGGGAGAATAAGAAAACGGCGGACACGGACAGAGTTTCAGTTTCAGTATGACGTGACGCAAACTTGGGTCATAAATCACTTGTCATGTCACACAGCCAGGGGATTCTCCTATCCAACAATTTATATATTACGAAAAGTAGAGGACGAAGATGATGGCAGAGCAATAGGAAAGTTGTGAGGATGAAAGCTTTCCTGCCATCATGCCATGCCAGTGCCACTGCCTTCACTTTTCGTTTCCCATTCCGCTCCAACTCAAATTTAAAATCTATAATACAAATACAACAAAAATACACAGCCCACATTATATTATATCATATCATATTGGGGTATGTGCATTCAAGCTCAAACGAGGAGTGTACAAAAGTTTTACCCTGAAAAGAGTGAATGGAATGATAACATGCGTGTGAGTGAAGTGAAAGACTACACAAAAGCATTATTATTATGATTTTGGCCAGGATGAAGAAGGATAGATGCAAGGATTTTGTTTTGTGGTAAAAGCAAAGGAAAGTGGAGTAGAGAAATGCACAACTTAAGCCAAGCCAAAATACAATGTCAAACTCGAGCTCAAAGCCCATGTAAAGTAGGAAAGACAGGCGAGGCAGAGCAAAGTTGAGGCCGAACTAAATCCAACCAACTGCTCCACATCTTTTCCGATATGAAAGCCTATGCAGAATAATATCCTACAAAATACTTTTCTCTTAGAACAAATAGCTAACCAATTTCTTTAAGGGTAAAATTTTTGTAAACGCTAGAGCCAATCCGAATATTATGAATACCAATTTTTGTAAAGATGATTTCCACAAAGTAATGCTCAAATAAAGTAAATTACTCTGTTTTGATATAATGGGATTTCAAGATTTTAAAATATGATAAGAAATCACATTAATTATTGTATTTAAAATTTAATGAGAGTGTAAACAATATTCTAGAGTACGAGTCTAATTTATATCTCTGGTTTAAAAACTATTTTATGTTGATGGATGCATGTTTACTCTCACTATAAAATCAATAAACCAATCTATGGCACAAAGTTTTAAATACTTTATTTTTTGTTTTTAACACCAGCGTACCGTCCTTTACTTACTATAATTTAAATTTAGTTCAATTATTGAACTAAAACACACCATACTCAGCAAAAATTACGCGTTTTTAAAGGACTGACTACCTGAACTATAATTACACTTGTGTCGTTTTAGGTTTTTATTAATTTAGTTTACCAGTTACATAAGTTAATACCGTACAAAAACAAATTTCTTATGAATGTCAACGCATATTATATTTTTTTTTGCAAAAAAGGATAGCCAATTATTTGCAATTCAACGCACCTTCCAAACTATTGGCTGAGCACAAAAATTGGATCGGGAAAGGTGTGCAGGTATAATAATGACACGATTCTATTACAAACTCAAATCCAATGCCATATCATTGTGTGGTGGCTCATAATATTCTCAATCCTCATCTCTACAAGTACATTTTAAGCTGTGTATTAGCACGAGTAATACAAGCCTACCTAACACACGGAGCTGGTAGTGTTTTGGGTTCGTAAATCATGTTGGGTCATAGTCTCGACAGATTTACTGCTTGCTGACTGCTCGCTCGAGGGCCATCAAAGAGTTAACTTGGGTTCATATCGTCGTCCAACATCAGTTCTCAACTAATTCATCTCGCTTTTTCCATATGCCTTAGCCTTACACTTCATGAAATGCAAGTTCTCTCTCTCTCTCTCACTCTCCTCTTCCTTTTGCATTTCAACTTCAACTTACTTTACTCACTTTTCCTTGTGTTATGTTATTATTATTATTATCATCATCATCATCATGATGTCTCAAGTTCCATTTAAAACCATTCATTGTGGTCCTAGTACAACTATTACTACGACTGCCGTTATCCACATAATTTTATGCATTATGTATGTGTCGTGTGTCCTTACACTCCTCGTCTTCCCACTCACTCTTATCCAACCTAAAAGTGTGCATTTATTATTATAACATAATCATGTGGTCTGCTCTCTGTAAGTAATCATTATTGGCTTAGTTAGTCCTATGTAAATACACACATATAACAAATATATATCTATTCATACATTCCGAAACGTGTTGTACAAAGAAGAAAGACGCATCATTGTCACCTCATCGTCATCGTTGTCAGCACAGTCATCAACAAAAGTAATTGCCCCCACTTTATTTGTAAACCGTGGAATGACTCAAAAGAGGATTTGGTCCCTTGTCTGGTTCCATATATACAATATACTTACTCCTCTATGCGTATGCAATTAATTTTCTACATATATATAGACAATGCAATGGTAATTCAGCTCATGCATGCTCACACGTATTCAAGTGATTTTTAAGCACAAATCTTTTGTGATTGTTTTAGTGTTTCCATCTTCTATCTGTTACTTTTTTTTTTACCTGACCCCATCGAATGTAAATATGTATGGTCATTAATGGCAAATTGTTTTATGACCTCTGCGCAAAACAAAGCACTGAGGTTGAGGCAACTTTGTAGATCAAATAAAGTTGAAAGTATAAAGCTAAACAAAACACATAAATGGCTGAATTGGATAAACCTTGAATATATATATATGTATCATTTCATATCGTATGAATCCAAAATAGATGATAAAATCCTTGTGATTGGATGTAGTTATGAGGAATGTCTTGCTCAAATAATCATTTCATCATGTTTGTTAGTTGTTCACTACCGATGGCTGACTTGGCATCCGGAAACTCGGAAATCAACGGCAGCCTTCCATTTCTACGACTATATATCGAGTCGATGGCATCACACACACATCACATCACACTCGCGCAAGCAAGCACACACACATTACATTCAGAATAGGAACAGCTATAGCTAACCATCCACAAGAAGCAGCTTAAATAGAAACGTTAGGGTCAGAAATCCATAAATCAATCTATTGATTTATCGCGGTTGTGAAACGCGATGTTGGAGAATGTACATACTTTTGTGGATATGTGTGTGGATAGTAACTATTCTGGGGAAAGGCGAGAGCTTAGAAGGAGATTATAGCTCGATTCTTTATGGCTTTTTGATAAACGAGTTACTAATAGTAATATCAATAGTAGTATCTAGCCCTATTTTGAATCTTAGGCAGGCAATAGAAGCGCTGCTAGCTTGATCATCGTCATCGTCATCATCACGGTGTAAGACAAGAAATGTATAAATGTACACTGAAAATGCATTCCCGTGTCCCCATGCTTTTTCCTTTCTGAAAGTAATAATAATGCAGTTAAAGGATATGGATCATATCTAGTACACTGCATTAGGCAAGGAAAAGCACACATAATCATCTTTTTTTCTCTCTTCTTCTTCTTCTTTTTCCAGCGCCTGACTCTCACTCATGGAGTCTGTTAGTAGATAACTACCTTAGCTGTTATGTTAGCCACATTCATGTGTGATGTAATGATATGTGAAAATGTGAACTACTAGCTCTATATATGTGTGTATGAATTATTGGAACTTTTATAGTAATAAAGAGGTGCACTACCATGCCATGCCACACCATTATAGAGGAATGTTATGATGTATGTTGACGCTTACTTTTAGCCATCCATATTCCCCACTAACATGCATAACATAAAATACTACTTACGTTACTTTCCTTCGTGTGTGTGTAGTTTTTTTTGGTAGCACACGGGGCAGGCGACAACGACAACCATACGAATGAAACTGGGGGAACACCAACCAACACAACCGTTGTTTCTTTTCTTTTCACTCCATCGTCTTGTCTCCTCTTCTGCCTCACTGACCACATCAAGTCACCACAGGGCCACCAACAAGCTGTACACATGCTTAGTAATCATAGCACAAGCTAAAAAGACGCTTCACTAGAAGAGGGAAAAAGGGACTTTTGCTTTTAATCAATGTATTTCCGTATATCTTTACATATTTCATGTTATATAATAAATGTATTATTAGGGAGTACATGCATGCTTGAGCTTGTCTTTTACCAAGTAGAAGATTTCTGACGACAACAAATGTTTGTTTTCCTCGCAGTGAGTGACTTTCTGAGGCTGACAAGACAGGACAGGGCAGGCAGGAAAAGAGACAACATGCTGATGAGGATAGGATGGCACAAATACTTGGGAAAATGACAAGCTTTCTTTAATAAAAAAAAGTTATATTCATGCATTCTATATATGTATATAAGCCATATATTTTGTAGTAGCCCTTACATAATATGTGACAATGTGATCACGACACCGGTTGTGGTAGCGGTGTAGTGGAGAAGGAGGAAGGGGCGATTGAAATGTCGATGTTGAAACGACTTCTCAAGGAAATAGCATCTTTCCGCTTGTGCTTTGCATGACGTGCAGCATGGTATCTAGGAGAGGAACTGCTTGGCTTGGATTGAATATTGTAGATCAATCAGCAACCAAAAGCTTGGCTTTCAACTAGCTTCCTTCCGTTGAATGCTACAACAACATAATACGTATAAGAGTATTACATAGACATTTTAGTTATAGAATATGCTAGTGTTATTTTACCTGAAAAATAGACACGGAACGAAAGATTTCTGACTCCACTCTTCTTCATGAGAAACAAATCTTAGCTTTCAAAGGATTATCACGTAGCCGTTGACCGTCTTTTTAAAAAAAAAAACTATTAAGTGCATCCGGAAATTGGCTACCCCTACCGTTATGCTTTAATACTTGTCAACGTGCATGTAAAATAGTTGTTCATTGAACATTGAAGAATAATTTTCCTAGAATGTATGCTAAGCCGATTATCCAGTGTTTTCCATTGGTCATGCTTGCAGATCATGAACAAAACTAACTCTTCAGTATACAATAGATATAAATTGTGTAAATATAGACACTTGCTCTACTTAAAATTAAGTAGAATGTTCATTAGCATGAGAAATTTTTTTACTAGACGTTCCTCCAGGAGTGGGGAAAGTATTTTTTAACAACCATCCGTGGATCCTCGCTAGTAAACTAGTATCGACATAATTATCAACATTATCCGAGCATTGAAGATTGAAGAAAGGAGAACCAACTGCAAGGATTCCTTTGGTAGCAAGAGAGATGTAGTAACGTAAGCCCAGGATTATTCATCCTTTTTATTAGAAATTGAAATCCTGTGAGAGCTGTGCAAGCTGACACAAAGTTGAAGAACATTGCTCAAATGCACAGCAGCCATCATAGTTTGTCGGTTTCCATCACGAAAACATCATCATATCTTCCTTTCCTCTCTCTCTGCTCTCACTCATTCTTCCACTTCCCTTCTTGTACTCTTTCGTGATCAACTATCACAGCAACCACCGAGTAGCAAGTAGAATAGTAACAATCTGATGCGTATTAGATCCTGAAAATACAACAATGTTTTTCTAAGCTATACATACATACATCATATTACATCCCATATATACATAAGTATTAGAAGCACACATAATGAAGCTTATACCCCCTTACTACTAATAACGTACAGCAAACAAGACCCGAAAATGGAAGAATAACACTAGGGAAAAAACTGAAAAAAGCAACAACCCTCACTCAATTCTATTCCCTTCAGCCATCGCATCGTCATCCCAAAAAAAACTCAAGTAAGCAGCATCCCTACGGAATGAACGGATACGACACAACAATATCAAGCTTTACATCCATTTCCGTATGTGTGTGCGCGTTCCCTGAATGAATATATGTGTATCTTCTTCTTCTCTCTTATTTTTTTGCTGACGGAGGGTTGCATGATTTGTCTTATTTTTTTGTGTACGTTGTGTTTTCGTACATATGTGTACAACTATGTATCACCATCTCTCCCTCGTAAGTGAGTAGAGAAGAGAGTATGATGTATCATCATCATGCTTCCACCATCCCATCATCATCATTACCATTGGCATCTGCCAAACTGAATCTTTATTTTGACGCTTCAAATACCTTCGCTTGTTCATACAAATGCACCCTTGAAATCTTTTAAGCCCTCTCATACTATACTATAGCAGCACAAGTATAAATGTTTCCTCCCAAGTGCTCTCATTTAATATTAAAACAATTTCCTTGTTTCCTCAAACACAAAAATGTTTTGACAATTTCTCCCAAAAGAAAAATCACGTTTTGGATGAAATGGAGGGATATGAAGTGTAGGAAGCAGCCGTACTCCTCTGATATCTTCTACAACTTGAAACTAACAAACTGTTGTTATATTCATGATGATGACAGAAGCTTTCGAAGTCAGTATCTTAGATGGGGCTTGTCTTAAATTTATAATAATTTTTTACAGTGGCTACTTTTTTTCTGCATGAGCCGAGCATCATACACACTACATATAAACATGTTGGTTGGTTGGCTGGCTGCTGTGTGTAGTGTGTGACTTTAATACTCCACAAAAATAGCTGTGGAGGATGTTTTGTTATGTTGGAAGAAAAAGCCCTGATTTCCTTTCTCTCATGTTAGTTTTGAGAAGTATCGCATATATGAGAACAGGTTGTGGAAATGGAGAGTTCAAATATTTCAAAGTGGAACTGAATCTTTCGGGCTTAAGGGAAAGAAAGGGATGAAACATGAAAAAAAGCATGGAAATTCTCATATGAATTGCGGAGAGCTAACACAGTGGGAGTAAATCCCATGAAAATCTTTGCTCAAAGCTTGTACATGGTATGAATACTTGCAACTGTAGGCCCACACACTCGCTAGATGTTAGATGTACTGCATTACAAACCTACATACAATGTGGATAAAGTGAGTTTTGAGCCTTTTCTTCCGTTTTTTGAGATGGAAATCGGTATTCAAAGTGTTGGAGTCAAGTAATCCGAGTCATTTGTGCATGCACAAGAGATGGATGAGTTGACTTGCAAAGGGAAGTTGAAGAGAAGGAGAAAAAGGATTGAGCAGAAAAATAAGTTTTTGGTGAAGAAAGAAGATTTTCATACATAACATTAAAATGCTGTATAATATAATGTACAACTATACGTACTACGTAGTACATATGTATGAACATGAAAAAAATACACTACTTTTTCAGAACTTAAGCCAAAACTTAGAAAAACAAATCCTAAAAATACGTTAGTAATATCATTTCTATATTGCTTTTTGAGCGGTGAGAAACCGTTTTTAAAGTATCCAATTCCAAATGCACAACTTCCTATCGCAAATTGTAATAATATAGAGTGAATATATTTCCTTGTTTGTATATAACTCAAGTCCAAAGTCCAATGTAGATAGTATTTTTTGAGTGTGAATAGTTTTAAAAACTATTTTCTGTGGCTTCCTCATTACTTTCAAATTACGGGAGCTGGTAGGGAGCTTTTTGAGTTTAGAACCTACCTGAGCTGAGTTTTTATCAAAGACATGGTAATTTTGAATTTGAATAGATTCAAGATTCAAAGAGAAAAGAAAGAAACATAATCATAATCACTGTATTCAAAATTCAAAGTATTCAAATCTTCTTCCTCTTTAGTAGCCAACTATATGTGTACTACTACTCACATCACATTCACATAATTCAGTTCAGCAAGAGAGAAAGAGAGAAGAGTGGTCGTAGTAAAATGATGATTCCATGCGTGCCTGCTGATTGTTGCGAGGGAGGGCACAAAACAATTTCGAGCAAGGAAGGGGAAAGGTAACAATGAGTGACGGCATGACAATAATAATGGCCATTGAAAATGATCACGAATAATCACACCATGCAATGATATGCTTGCATGCATACTTAATAAGAAAATAATGCTACTTACGAATGCATGCATGCATATCATATTAACTAGGAGAGAGAGATGAGTGTGTGTGCCTTATGAATGTGTGCATGATTATGAGAACATCATCATGTATTCATTTTTACAACCAGAGAGTAGTTGTTCCCTAGTTTACGAAGATAACTACTACTGCGACACATTTTTGTCTGCGATGATATGTTCTATTCTGTTCTGTTATTACGTTTGATAATGATTATATGGCAGTTTCTACTTCACTTCCCTAAAAATATTTTTTAGTATTTAAAATATTGTGGAAGAGCAAAAATCTTTTGTGTTTTCTATAACAATGTTGTGTAGAGCAAAAGTAACAATGTTGTGTGCATGCATGAATCTCACTCTAGTCGCTCGCCATGAAAGTGCTTCCTAACTGGGAAGAATATTATCATCAAACTCAACTCAACTATTGCTGAAGAATAGAGACTACCTTTGCTTGGCTCTGTTGTAGTCATGTTTTTTTAAAAAGTTTAATGAGCTTCGAGTCCATAGGGCTCTCAGGATGATTTTGCATTAAATGCTTGTTGATGACTGAGCTGGGAGTTTTCTCGTGCTGTGAGCCATGGCACGACATGTATTATTATGATGGTGTGGTGCTATAATGACACTCATGCCGTTCGTGAAACACGGAGTAACGACACAGTGACAACAAAAGAGAAGAAGAGAGAGGAGATGAGATGAGTTAGTTGTGCGAGAATTCTAAAAACGGAGATGGGAAAATATATACTAACATCCTCAAAGCAGTGATAAAATTTTAATGTATGCGCTTGATACACTTTTGTACACCTACAATTATGTACAAGTTGTTTAAAAATGACGAATGGAATTTCTATTTATACATACATAGTTGATATATAGAATACGCATCACTTTAATTTTTTAACGCTGTATATATTATAGGCACATGAATTTATGTATGCATTTCTGTTTTTTTAGAGATCGAATTTGTTTTGCAATAAAAATAATGAACAGCAATATTGTCTGGTCGGAGATGTACAACAATATTATGTATGTACCTATTTTTGCAGAAACTTTTGTGATAGCTAACTAGATACGTTGCAAATTTAGATTTTTTCTCTAGCCAGGCATACAGCTACAATGGTAGTTGTAGTCTTCACAATGGAAGCTTTGTTTAAAAAAGACAAAGGGATGAAAATCATGAGTCTCGGGGAAGAAAAATGATCTTCACCACCACACCGCATGTTCCTTTTTAACCAGAAGCAAAAATTTTTACACAGATATTCTCGTGGAAAAAGATGGGACAGTAGAAAGGGAGACACGACATTTCATGATGTTTCACCTTCTGGAAAATAAATTTGGTTATTGTTATGAAAAGTTATTAATAATCTCATTATTCTCGCATTGTCAGATGCAGTTTGACCGAAAAGATGTTCTTCTTTTCTTCTACTGCATGATTTTGATCGAAATCTGTGAATACTCACACAATAATGAGAATGAACCACAGAGACTGCACTCTCAACGTACAGTCTACAGACTACACAGTACCCATGCCCAAAAATCTCACAGTGGGAATTACCCTATAGGTTATAACCTGCATGGTTGATGTTAATATTATTTACCAACATGTATAAAAATGCTTGTTAAATTCATTCCAGGTAAGGCGACCAGATTATTCCGCACTCCTTTTGTCTGATAGAGAACTGATCGATCACTGTGACAGCTAGCTATACATGAACTATGAACAAACCGTATTTTTCTCTATGATCAACAACATCAACCAAAGAATTAAGGTTGAGCATGCTTTTATGATATCAAAAAATCGGAACTACAAACTTAGGAAAAAGATTTTATAGTAGTAGTATCAGAAGAGAAACCGTGAAGTGAAGCATTGTATCTTTTGTCAATTCGACAGATGACATATGATCCTATTGGTTTTGCTTCCTTGTCACAAAGTCAAACGAAAATAAAAATCTGAGTCGTTGTCGTTAGTACATGAGAGCAAATGATAACAATAACAACAACAACAGCTTTACAGGACTTTTACTCATCTCCCAGAGATGAGACGATCGAGTCGAGAGGGGTAATCAAGGCTTTCAATCTATGAAAATGTTAAGGTAGTAGGTAGGATATATTGTAATGAATGAGAAATCTTTAGAAACAGATCGGATTCAACAATTCGAGGCAGGGCGCAGCACGTCATATTTCCAATTATTTCTAACATTAGCAGCTACAAGCCGCACCCTAGTTTACATTTTCTAAAAACCTTAGCTGATAAACTTGACTGATTAGAATGGTTTGATTTGATTGATACCATTTCGGTTGAGAAATCAAAGTCGGAATAATTCCCTTCGAATCGTAGAAAGAATATGTTATGGTTGATTAAAGCAAGCAAACGTTAGCAATGTCCCTTGATGTCACATTTTGTTACCTTTTCAAAAAACTTCAAATTCAAATGCGACTATTTATCACAAGGTGATCTCATTTTCCCCCAAGCCCTTGCACGACATTTTTTACGAGAAAGTGTCGTTTTGTTCGCTGCTTTATTAAAATGGGGTAACATGCTTCATAATGGTTACACTATATAGCGATAATTTCAGTCATCTTCTCAATAAGTCATCGTAAGTATTCCGGTCGATTGCGTTATGTAATACACACATCACAAGGAAATGTAATTTGTCGAGCAACAAAGATTTTCCCTAGGAATGCAGAATGGTTAAAATCAATAAATTCTTTTTACTGTTGCTTCCTAATAGGAAAGTTATAAAAAAGATGAAAACCGAATTAACGTTCATCAAATATGAAAATTCAAAAGTTTGAAATAGAAATTTGTGTGGCTAGCTTCAACTAAAGTCATATGCATGGCTCATGTCACACTTATATAGAATGGGTGCATATGCTACTTGCTTGCGTACTGCATTTAAATTGAACAGTAACACACATGTTTGAAAACGTCAACCAACAAACCCAGCTAATAATGGGAACTGCACTCGGTTTCTAGAACATATGCATGAGAGATTTGAAATTCCTTGAGGACTGTTTTTAGTCTCCAGTCAGGAAAGAAACATTACATTACACAGCAGAGAGAGAGAATTATATACTTGTTACATTTTCTATTTGCTCATCATCTTCTCCCTCTCTCTTTTATACTGTTTCTCTTCTGCCATTCGTTTACTACTATGTTTACTACTTCTTTTGAATAAATAATATGACTAACTAGCTGTAATTCAGCATTCAGTTTATTCTTTCTGTTTCACTCACTGGCTGGAACATTTTTGCTATATGGGCTTGCTAAAGGCAAAAGTGCCATTGCCATAAAATAGATACATACAATATTATGCATTTCAATATCATATCATATCATATCATATATTGTGAGCCACTACTGCTCTTATTTCATACACTGAGACTACCAGGAAGAGCGACAGTAACTTATACAAATGAATTCCATTTTGGTATGAGCCTACATGTAAGTAAATGCATAGGAATAATATATTACATTCTCCTCCAAAAAAAGTGTATACTATAATACTATGTGTGTAGCTACATGCATAAAGCTAGTCAAATAGAATGTAGCACGTTGCTAAAAGGTGATAAATGTTTGCCATTTATCATTCTCGGGGATTCTGCCGCTTGATCCATTTCTATTTTCATCATCAACTCACAGCACCAAAAACCATGCATCACCTTTAATTATATTACACTCGCTGCCTCTACAACTCATCTCACAAACAGAGCAACTTTCTATTCTGGGCTTGTAGTTATAGTGAGTGCCCTTCATATACAATGGAATGGAATGGATATATGTATATGATATGAAAACTGTATCACTATATTTGTTTGCCATATATATTTTATTATTTTAATTTATTATTGCAACTAGCACATATTAAGTAATTTTGGAAATGCTTTGGAATGTGCATGATGCTTTTGTTGTACTTGCTACAATGCAGCTCTTTGAGTGTTAAATAAATTAATGCTGCTGTTGTGTGATTGATTTCAATGATTCATTTTAGACAGACGCCAGGCATGCGTTGCATACAAAAACTAGAAGAGTGCAAAATACAAACCCCTCTACTTTTATCAGACAATGAATGGTTGAGTAACGTATAATAGACTTTCTATCAAGCTATCAATCGTAAACCAACCTTACGTGGACAAGTATTAAGTAATTGTATAGATTTGGAAAGCGACGCGACGCAACTAAAACACATAATGTGGAAAATTGAATCGATCGAAAACCTTTCTTCTCTACTTATACTTACTTCTTAATGTAAATGAATAAAAAGGAGAGCGAGTGGCGGTTGTTGGTTCTTGCAAGAGGAGAAAACTTTTTTTTTCAGATTTTTTTTTTTCAACTTCAACTATTACCATCATTATTATTATGTAACGTCAACTGCGAAGCCGCCTTTTCCTCTTTTTTCTCTCCTTCTTTCACGTCTCATGTTAGAAAACTGACTCAACTGAACTGGAAAGAGATTGATGGAAAAGCTAGCAAAACAAGGGAGAAAAATGCTTCAGGATTTCAAACTAGTGTGTTGGTTTCAGAGAAAAAAGGGAAAGAAATAAGGAGAAAACGCAGGCATGCATGCATGCAAGTAGAGAGCGAGAGAGGTTCACTTTTTCATAAAAATCCCCATGCTACATCACTTTTTCACTGCCGTCTCTCCTTCTCTGTTTTTGACTTTTCCACCAAGAAGAAAGATGAGAAATAAAGCGGAATAAAAAAAACTTTTTTCCCTACTTTTCTTCTTTCTTTAGAACGTTTCCTTGATTTTTTGCCCCCTCTTCCCCGCTTTTTGTTGTTCATTTTTGGAAATGCGAAGCACACAATTCAATATTGGAAGTAAATGGTGTGTTTTTGTAGAAAAAGATTATATCGTTCGTTTAATAGTAACTTTTTCTTGTGTAATTTCTATTAAATGCAATTTAATTTTCCTTTATCCAACCCCAGAGCTCAAACCCATCTGCAAAATAGATTTATTTACAAAAAAATTGTTTAAGATTTCAAAGAGTTTATCACTAATTATTATGCCAAAGCAGAATTGAAAAGGTTTCATGAAAGTCGGCCAAAAAATCCTACTTTTAATAGCTCCCAACTTCATTCATCCTATAAATCAGATCTAACTAAATGGGAGTATCAAGTTAGCGCATTGCATTGCATGCAAACATCAAATGAAACAGCAATTTGGCAACAAGTGCAATTTCCAAAGTTTCTTGAGTGAGCCAAAAGACTACTACTACTACTACTACTACTGGTAAAAACAAAGCTCAGGGAAGTGGTTCAAACTAAGGAAGAATATCAAATTGAATGAATAGGTTCAGTGATTTTACTTTCCCGTATGTGAGCACTGCACACACACAAAACAGCGTACTTTTTGAAGTCATATGTATAGGTACGTACGCATTTATATACGTTTGTCGTATGTAAGCCGGTCTCTCTCTGAGAGAGGAGCGTACACATTGTGCATCTGGTTCTCTGGTTTTTGGAGTGCCTCTTGTGTTTGGTACGATATGGAGAGTCTGGTGGTACGAGTACAACTCGGCTGTGGCTAACAGGGAGTGAGATATAGGCTATTATGACATTTTAATAGCCGAAGTTGGGCTATTGCGATGAGAGTTTTAGATGCGTGAAGAGATATATGAGGCTCATTATCGTTATGATTATTGTTATTGCTGTTTGGCATGACCTAGCCCTACTTGATGGCTCATGTGCAAGGTCGTCTACTTTACTATACTGAGACTGAGTCTACTTACTATTATACTACTACTAAAATTGAATGAAAATAAAATGTTCCCGTACGCATGTTATACAAACATATATATAAAACCTCCACCATCAAAACACTTCACGACAAGGTTTATTGCATTTTAATAGCTCTCTCAATGAGGTTATTGCTCCCTGATTATGCAATAAATGAACCTGAGTATGCATTTAGGGCTAAAGTGAAAAAAAATATTGCCAACAGGAGAAAAATATAACAACTGTTTTTATGCAAACTTACACAATATAAAGGGCAGCAAACTTACTGAACTGTCTGGATTGTAGTTTCCTCTTGAGATTTTTATCACTCACTTGTACATTGTACTTGTAACACAATGCAATAATAATCTGCTACAATCAGTAGTATGCATTTTATTTGACGTGATATATAACGATATTTATTGCTCCATTTTATACTCAGCTTTTGGATTCCGAGATGCTCCTTTTTACACGCACTGATTTGTAAAATGGGGCAATGTAAGTCTACTTCTTTCTGAGTCCTCCTGACTGATAAATCTTTTCAAAGTGACAGTCTTCCTTGTTGTAATCCTTTGAGTGGGTGACTTGTCCGGTCAAAACAAGAATCCACACTGACCATCCCACCCAAATCGGCAAAAAAAAGAAGGTGGTAGCATTTGCGTTTCTCACGAATTTACTTTATTTTTTTGTTGAAAGAATTTAATATTATCTATTCAAAGTCTTGTATTTTTCACAGGAGCATTGAATCAAGGTTATCTTGAGATAAAGTTCAAGTACCTTTTATCTATTACATAATACAACGATCATCCCGGTATCAAACCAAGTACCCTGTGGTCACTTAAGGCAAAGGTGCAATAAAAACG
Organism: Orchesella flavescens; assembly: GCA_964034955.1. Classification (NCBI taxonomy): domain Eukaryota; kingdom Metazoa; phylum Arthropoda; class Collembola; order Entomobryomorpha; family Orchesellidae; genus Orchesella; species Orchesella flavescens. The sequence continues at coordinate 17,890,737 of OZ035954.1, forward strand.
GGCTTGGTTGGCGGGATCGAAAAGGGTCATAAATTGCAATTGCCTGTGTCTTGTCTTTTGGTATCACGGTGGTGGTGTAAGTAACTTACAAATGTACTTATACGTTCTTGCTTTTTTCCTGGTGTCTAATCCTTGAAAGATTCTTATTTTTTGGTTGACACGGTTGTATTTCCTTTATGTGTGGAGTATCATCAGCATTGCATTATATTGCACAAACTTGGTGAGATGGTGAATGCGAAATGAAGGTCAGATTTCGTCAGTTGTATTGCGTTTGCTATCAAAGAGATGAATAAGGCGCGGGTAAAGAACCCTTGGAAAAAACGGATAATGTGAGTGATGTGATGGGCAAAGGGTTGGCATTTTAAAGTGATCATCCTTTAAGGATTTTTATTGCACCCTGTAAATCCATCCACCTTAAGTCTCAACAAAGGTCTCTGATACAAGATGCAATCCAACCTCCTATAATATATTCAAACAAGCTGCCCTGAAGTGTCAGTCCAACGAAAACATACCTACCTATTTGAATATTGTACAATCTTAAATAAATTTTATGAACACAAGTAAACACTTTTGTCTCCCCAAATACAAAAGCTGTATGGAAATGCTTCTACCTACATTTATGCATACCTTTTAATTCTAATTTACAATACGAAAACAAAGTGTTTTAAAGCAATAAAACTTTTCAAAGACCAACATGATTTTTGTATGTTTTGTATCGAAACAAAACCCTGACTTTGCTTCTTGGTCAAAGGCAAACTATTTACGTCATCTCATGATGACATTTTACACAGCAAACACTTTCATCGAATTCCATCCATCCATTCCTTAGTACGTTTTTATTGACAAACCAAACCAGCCATGGTGTTACACGTACACGTTATAGTACAGAAATTAAAAGCGCGTGGGCAGGATTCATTACAGTTTCTCTCTGTGAAAAATAGTCAGAGTAAACAGAATTCTTGGAGCATAGCTTAAAAGGGAAGCAAAGTAAAAAAAAAAAAGTTGGCTAACAATTTCAAAACAACAGTGAGAAAGTTGTTTTTATGTGTTTGGTGGAAGAAGACTGAAAATTCTCCAAATTTTTCTCCAAAAAACTTCAATAATACGTGTATAATCGACTAGATAACGAGCTATAATCTTGTGTACTATAATATGCCACTGCTACTAATAACAAACATATAAGAGGAGAGAATAGAAAAGGGAAAGAAAAGAAGTGAGAGAGAAAAAAAATCTAGAAAAAAAGTTCATTTTCTGCACAGTGTACCACAGAACATTTACAAATAGACGTAGGCTGGTCCTCCAAAAGGACGGGCCCGGTAAAAGAAAAAGTGTTTGAGTTTGAGTGAGTGAAGAAACAAAGTTGAGTTGGTTTACTAGTTGGTTAGAAATTCTGTAATAACTACTAGACTTCTAGCAGCAACATAACACGACGACTACTCCTCTCGTTTTTTTCTCTCTTCTTCTTTTTTTCTCATCTTATTTTTTCGGGGCGGGTGGGTTGTTATTATATTCCCTTACAATACATTCTACCATTTCCCGGATTGCATGATGAGAAAAAAAGCAGGGAAGAAAGACAACTAAGTAAAGTTTAAGTTTCCGTCTTTTCTTTCTCAACCAAAAACCAATGGCATTCTAGTTAAAGCTGTGAATTTATTTTTTTAGTAGTTACTGTATAGAATAGAATAGGATGGAAAACACCAAATGTATGTACTCCTATATCAACGAAGAAAAATTGGGGATGAATGTAGCTTACTCTTCAGTTCACATCGCTTTTTTCTCTGATGTATGTATATGTACACATACAACTGATGTGATAGGCATACTTTGGCTTAAAGCAATTCAATATAGAATACAAGAGAAGAGAGGTGCTGGTAAATATTATTGAGCAAGTGTAAACTTTTTGATGCTAAATTGGTATGTTGCATGTACGCTACAAAAAAGTATAAGGATGTATATAATCGGAGCATATCGCAACTGGCTGAACCAACTTTAGTTTGGAATTTGATCTGGAAAAGAATCAGAAGTAGGAAAAAAAGTACAAGATACATATTGCTCGATCCCTTATGAACTATGTGTGGTTTGGTATTATATATTGTATATCTAACTATCTATTTGTACAAAAAAACCTTATGTTAGCATGGCTTTAGCTTAAAAACCTTCTGTACAGTTAAATTCGAACAGTGAGTGGGTTTCCCATGTGAAGTGAAACAAATGTGAGTGCTCATCCCGTCTCTTGATTGCCTGTCTCTTTTGTCCAATTTGTACCCATCAGGAGTGACTCCCAGGTAGGGAGAGAGCGAAGAGAAACGAACAGAACGAACTCTACTCTACTCAAAAGGAGGGAAATGAAAGACATATCATGAGAGAGAGAGGAGAGAGAACCAAAAGCGAGAAAAAGAATGAGACTTGAGCTAATGTAAGTGCACACACATGCAATGCAATCGTAATGCCATTTTACTTGCTTATTACTTCTTTTTTGCCTCTTCCGTGTGTGTTTGTGTGTGGTTTGGTTTGGATTTGGGTTTTGTTTCAAGTTTGTTGTGGCGAGTAAATAAGAGCGTAATGGAGACACACAAATTTAATGTGTGTTGACTAATTCCCAAACCCACGTCAACTTTCCTCGGAAAATGAGAGAATGTCTACTACGAAAAACCAAAATCGAAGTTTAATTTATGATAGCAGCCATTCCGCTTAGGATATAAACTAAACTACTGACACACACGAACATAAACCTACACAAAGAAGAAAAACAATTTTTTTCAGGTATTCAGCTTGAGAAATATATATGAATTTTAATTGGAATAAACAATTACAATCGAGCAGTGTGGAATGGGCGGTATGTATTGGTATTGCTTAATATAAAGAGATAGGCTCTTGTCTATCTACTACCCATAATCAATCACACGATGCATTGCATGAAAGCGACTAATAAAGTCAACTTTTCTCTAAAAAGCCTACCATATAATTCAATAACTGTTTTTTCTTCTCTTCAGGCTTCAAATGTTTATTTTCTAAAGGACTAGCACCACACTAATTCGATACTCCTTTTTTATGACATATATATGGACTATCAACTATGGACTATATCGCTCTTTTTTTTTAAAAAACGCTGATTTTTTAACCAAAAGCATAGACAACAAACCCTTTTTTATTGTATTTTTCTATTTACTTTTGTTAGTTTTTTCTTGTGTGTACAAATGAGATTATTGAAATACTAGTCATATTTTATTTTTAGTTGTGCATGCAAAACCGTAATCATCATTATGTAGCAATCATCATCACACATCCACACAACATCATCATCAACTCTCTAACAATCAAATCATACCATACCACATGTAAAAAAAGCAAATAATAGAGTAAATACACTAATAACCCTAACATGGCATTAAATCCGCATTTCCCTTCCTCCCTAATGATTTGTTTTACTTTTTTAATGGTAAAAAATATGTGGATTTTTCATACAATTCTAATATTTTTACTATGAGTATAAATATATACACATACACATCACATCATATGAAAATCCAGACAGTCAAATTTGAATGGTTTTGGCTTGGCTTTGGTATAAATGAATGAACTCAATCCCAAATATATCAGCGATGGTTTATGTGTTAGTTATGGACAATTTTAGACTCTACTCTAGATGCTCATATTCATGTTGGTCGAATATGCAGTGACAGTGTCCTTTTTTAAGCAAACCTAGCGTGTGTGTTCTTAGAAAAAGTTGGAATGAAAACTTTATATTGTGGATTGTACCGTATGAGTAACCACCACCACCACTAAACAATTTTTGTAAGAAGAGCCAATGGTTTTACATATGCAAAGTAATGAAATCATGGTTTTCTCTTAAAACGGAAGCATGCTTATGAATTGACACGCATGGTATATCGTGATGTCAAGGTTCCATAATGTTTGATGATGGCGGAAATGAATACTTTGCTGTTGGTTGTTCACGCTATTGCTTGAGCCCCTTGTGAAGGCTAGTTTGATCTTATGCACACAAAGGATAATATAGAAATAGAATATATAATATGCGCTTGTTTAAATGTTGAAACTTATTGTAACCGAATTACTATTTTGTTTTGTAAACTGGTTTATTTTGTTGACCATATTTGTGATAATACGTAAAAACTAAAAAAAAAGTATCCAAAGGGTTTAAAAAAATTCTGCAAGCTGTATGTATATCCGTATCTGATATTGCTTTAATGCTTTAGTTACAAATTAAAACCGTTTACTTTCCCTTCCTTTTCATATGTACATAAATATTTTGAGTTTAGTTTAGTGTATAGTACATACTATATTAAATGTATAAGCGTTAAGTTCATTAATTGTTTGCGGTGGTTAATAATTCGTTCATCATCAGATAAAACTTATGCGAGGCGCCCCTTTATGTTGAGCCGGCAATTTACTTCTGCTCCATTTCACCATATTATTCTTTTGTGTCTGTGCTGTGAACTCCCAAGTATAGGTTTGACATAATATATACACTATGTATAATATTTAGCAAGCTGCTCACAGGTACTTTCCTTTCTTCTTCCATGTAAAAAAGGGCGGAATGACGATGGTGAGGAAGAAAAGAGGTGAAAAAAAATACCGAAAACGGAGACTTGAGAATCTTTGAAAAATGAACCAAAGGAGAATAATAAATGGGTTCATTTTTTAATTTCACAATCCCGGTAGTAAAAACCTCCGACGAAGAAATATTGGTGAGATATCCTCTTTGTGCTATATACTTATTGTATAGTGAACGAAAACCATGCACACTACTACACACCTATATGCTTTTCAAGAATTCAAGCAAAAGACGGGGAAAAGAAGACTCACGTTTAATGTATGTATGTACTACGTGTATATGCTTTTGTGCTCTGTAGTCCTCCTTCTTTCTTACATTTTTATGCTGTTCCTTGCGTATTTTTGCATATTATTAAACTTCTTTCCTGTTCTCACACGAATACACTTCATTTTTCCTCCATCCATGTTGCTCTCTGTTAGTCTTTTTCTTCCACAGGACTTAAAATCAGAATCCGATGTATGCATGCCTTAACAATTCGCTCTCCTCTTCCCTGACTGTATCGTACATATATCCTTTTTTGGTTTTCGTGAGAAAAATAATGTTTCTTTTTTTAAAAAAAAAAAAAGAAGAAGGAAAGAATAAAAGCTTATGTAGAATACTATTCTACAAAACTCTTATTAAGTTTATGTAACATACGGAATTTTAAACTGTGCTTCTATTCCAAAAGAAGGGATAAAAAAAGAGGAAAGTTATAGAAGCTTTATCACATTATGCACATCCATTTCTTGGTCTCTCTCTCTCTTCGTGCCTTCCTTCTCTATTTATTCCTCGTCTTCTTCACTTCAACCAAAAGCTCATAATAACACGTAACCCACTCGTTTTTTCATTGTCTTCTTTTCTTCCGGTAAATCTCCAACAGTTGTGTGTTATTGTGACCATATTATTATAGCCTATGCCCTTAAACTGACACGCAAAAAAAGTATGTACCACACCAAACCACCCGGTTAATGCAACAACGATTGACGATCTTTTTAGGAATTTGGGTTTAACCCCAGGTGAAAAATTTATCCTATTTTATAAGTATCTCCTACATATTATCCACGGTAAATAATGAAAATGAATTTTAGTACACATGCACTGTATATAAAGGTTATCGAAAACAAATTGAAATTGCCCAAGTTTCTACTCGCATGGCATGCACTGTACTTACGCATAGCTTAATTTGTGAGTATTAAAGTCTACATTGTTTGCTATTATTCATTTCATAATGTCGGGCTAAGCTCAGGAGCTTTACACACTACATTAAGTTTCACCTACCAGTTAGAATAACGATGAGTTTATGAAGGTAATGAAGATCCTACGCTCATGATTTATGTTAGATGGATTAAATAACCTATGATAACTCACTAACTAATGATAGCACAAGATGTTAGACATAAATTAGGTAGCTGTTAAATACGAAATGTATTTTATTTTTATTAAAAATAAAAATTATGGTCATAATACGTATTTGAAATTATGTAATTGAAATGGATGCTAACATCCATGGATGTTAGCATCCATTTCAATTTCCGATTGGGTATTGGTAAGGATAAAGGAGTATAGAGCGGGCATTTTGTCACAAAAATGAAATCCATTAGCGCTAGCAGCCATCGTTCATCTGGGGGACTTTATGCAGTTTGTGATGAATTCCTGTATGAATGCATGTGCCATGTTTATGCTAGCGTATGTATGTGCAATATGACATGACAGATGGGTAAAATGACACAAGGAAAGTAAGAAAGGGAGCGTAACGGTTAACACCTGCTTCAAATTTTTCTAAAATGATCATGCTCAATCGAAGGTGAAAAAAGTAAACGAACCGAATTTAGTACTGATAAATTCACTAATTTCCCGACTATCATTATTCCACCGTAATTATTAATTACTCAGGGTTATACTCCATTCCATTACAACAAAATTAGGCTAATATTATATTCGAAACGCATATTCGCAAGTACATACTTATAATAGTATATATTTATGCAGTGTATAAAATAATGAAAAGTTTGAAGCCAGTTTTTCTTCCCCCTCCATTTTATCATCACATTATTAGCTGTTTAAAAGAGATTCTCTCATACCGACAGAATGAAAACTCTTTTGTCCACATACATTTTTAATATTTATTATGTGTTTTTTTTCGTTACAGGATGCTGCACACCGATTAAGTGAGAGGGAGAGATGGTGAAGGTTTTATGAGCTTAGCAGCACTACAGACTAGCACTGCACTGCCATCACATCACCATCAACGCATCATCAAACATCGCATCATCCCCGAGTAAAGATATGGAAGTTTCCACACACACACATGACTTATTTAATGTGTACGGTGGAGGAGCAGCTATAACTCGTATATCTTAGGCTCTCTAACTGTAATACATTTCACATACATACGTCCGTACACAAAAAGAAAGAGGAGATGAGGAAAAGAAGACAGCAAGAGCTTTTGAAATATTGCGACTTCACGGCATCGCACTCCTTTTGTCTCATCCATCATTTTGATGTCTTTGTTGGCCCCCATTAGCTATCCATCAACATTCAGCATGCACACATAATAATAACATAATGCAATGCAGGAGCAAGCGTATCAACATAACATCAACTCAACTACTATGATGGAAGATGGTTGCTAGATATATATGTTTGAAAGTAAAGAGCTCAAATAAAAAAGTGGTATGGCACGAAATATAAGAAAATGAGCCAACGGGAAATCTGATGAGAATCAAATGAGATTGTTCTGCTTTGAGGCATTCCACTTCATTGGCTTATGCAAGTTTATATATCAGATGAATCTGATGATGATGATGACTTGACTTGATGTCTATATTTTGTGTGGTGCTATGCTGGGGCTGCTATCCTAAAAAATTAATGTGTATATACTTGTGTGTGCATCTTTCTTTCACATATCAAGAGAAGGCAGTATAAAGTAGTAGCACTAACAAAAACATTCATTAAGAAAGCTTTCTCGAAGCAACCTGTCACTATACTGTCAAGTTTGGGAAGAAATGATTATTATGATAATGATTGTTGCGGCAGTGTAAAGAAATGATTGCTTTTCTCGTGATGCTCCATCCTCCAATAAACATTGAGAACCTGAGAAGATATATAGAGGTAAACAACGTAACCTGATCAAATCAAGATACCATTTTGTAAATAAATGCTAGTTACATTATATGTAGTTATACATCTCTGCTCAAATGATTTCCAACGAGTGTAGAGCTAATATTTTCTTGTTTATGGATAATTCTACGATTTATATGCTACCTATTTACATTTCAATGGAATAAAATGAATTCGTCTTGTATTTATCAAGTGATGCTAAATTATTATTACTGATACACCCCATGAATTTAACGTTTTTAGAGATGCTTTACAATAAAGACGTGTTTTGATATAAAACAATCAGGGTAATCAGTATACATGCGAAAATGTTTATTAGATTGAATAGCTAATAGGTGATGAGTAAATCTATTTCGGAGAATACAATATAACTGTTTTAGTTTGAAATCTTGTTGGCCTTGAGCCTCACCATAAATGTAACTCGTTTCTATTTCCATTGATAAACCCAATATAAACTGACATGCTAGAAATTCTGTCGGCAACTCTGAGCCTAAAATCAGGCAAATGTGATAGTACTCGACTCCACGCTTTCATTCACCTATTTCAAAATCTTTCCTTTAGCTCATACTATAGTTAAAGGCAGGGCTAAATCTGACACGTGAATGATAAACAAAAAGAAGGACTGAAAAGAAAAAGAAATGACTTTGCATGTTTCTGATTTTTCAGTTATACTCCAACAACCCCAAAAGAGTTAGTACTTTTGCATTTGTATTCGCTCTCACTCAAAGTTTTATTTTTAAAAGCAGAGTGAGTGACTGAAGGGTGAGTGGTGGTGGTGGTGAGACGTATGGGATATTGTGTGTGCTCATGTATTTATCCATCCCGTTCCCGTACTCTGTATTCCTCTGAGTCCACATGTACGAGAAATTGATGCATGTATGTATATCATGTGTAGTAGTGTGTACGTATCTTTCATTCCAACAGAAGAGGTGTAATATTATTGCAAGGCAAAACTTTTTAGTACGCGAGTCAAAGCCCATGCCATGCCACCATAGCTTTGTATGTCTGCCATTTATAAAGCCGTCCAGGATGTTGGATGTTGAATGTGAAAAGATCATTAATAACTGTCGCAAAGTGTGACTCCCCATTCCTTTCATTTCCATATTGAGTACGGCTAACTTTGTTTTCGTCGTTTCGAGATGTTCAAGTAGTGATGGAAAACTTTTTAGATATTTTGAATGAATGTGTGACTAGTTGTAGGGCAATATATTTGATGCACTTAGCGGAGACATTGGTGTCGTTGGGTAGAAGAGAGTCAGTGATTTGCTTTTGTTGTGCTCTCCGGAAAGGAATTAATCTAACAGAATGAAAATGTATCATCGATTATTTGCCATAATCACGAGACAAGTTATGATGATGATGACGTGTAAGCTAGAATTTGATCTGTACAAAATACAAAACATTGATATATTTATTCTTTCTCTAGATGTTGTAATCAAAACAGGGATACTATATAGAATTTATTATTATGTACATAATTTTGAACAGTATAGCTGATAAACTATAAATGTAATCCTTTCTTTCATTTAAATTGTAGTTTTACGGCGAAAAAATACCATCCATTTCGGAATTTCAAATCGCAAGCTGAAGCTGATGTCCACAATCCGTCATTCAAGCCGATTCAGTGCTTTCATCTCCGAGGCTTTAGGTGATGGACTCTTGAAGCAATGAGTTTTTTTTCAACGGGGATATATATATATCTATTCCTACTCCTACTGCTGAGATTTGTTCAGTCTTCTGAAGCTAATGCTTATATACTTTATGTGGGAGAATCTGTTTGAGTTGACTACACACATTTCAAAATGGGATAAATCCCTATACATTGTATATATTTGTAAAACTTTTTTTTATATCAATAACATCAAGATTGAATACATAGTTGGAAATACATTATGTACAATTTACGATTCATTTACTCAAGGAGTTTGTGGCAGAGACAGGGAGGAAATCGGAGAAGATGGGAGAAAAAATATGAAATGCTTATTGATAAAAAATTCTTGTAAAATGGAAAAACTACGGAAATGATGACGGCATTTGGGGTGCTTTCCGTTCCCTTTCCAGTGGCCTTCCTTGTCATCAACTTGAGTGCTTTTGGGTAATGGTCCATCTCTGGCAACAGGACTACGTCAATTCGTCAAGAGAGTGAGTCTTATTGTGGATATCCGTGCAAGAAAGTACCCAACAGATTTCCTTTCACACACGAGAAACCCTGAGAAAACCCCCACACACACATCCCCAAACATATGAACATATTTGACCACAAAAAAGATGGCAGAAGAGAAAATGTGACAGAAAATATATTTTTCTGTTTCAAAACACTCCATCGACTTAATTAATAACTGCGAAAGAAGCTGCATCTATATGTATATGATTGGAAATCTCTTGTTCTCTTTAAAATTCATAGCACATTCTAACCTTGCATAACATTTAACACTGTCTACCTTTCAGAACGTAATGAATCTTCGGAAAGGGTTGAAAAGTTGAAGGAACGAGCGCATGCAAGTAGCGACCTTTAAAAAACAAACTCTAATTTTTATTCGTTTTATTTGACACAATAATGCAATACAAAATTGTGCTTATTACTTATCCCAGTACATCGTGATCCTGCACATCCAACCAAGCATTATATATCATCATCATCTTGTTACTATAATCCCATTCCCATATTGTATTAATGCGTCAGTTTAAAAAAGCTGATGAAAATGAATAACTTCATCAAAAAAGTGCCGAAACACATGTTGGGAATTACATCAAGTCTGAATAATTTCGTATTTTCTTTTTATCCTTTTGCCTTCTTGCTCTTCTTGTGTGTGATGTGGTGTAGTGTCTTACGTTACGTTTCAGGGCAAGTCAGTGATGGAATTACATTACAAATGTTGAACGTGGTGGATAGAAAAAAAAGCCTGAGCACCAGCACATATGGATTCATATAATATTTTTTATTTCGTGTTTAATATATATATATCTATATAGTATTCTGAAAGGCATTGAGGCAATATTAATACAGAATTTCATTTTGAAGTAGTTTCATGGTGTGTGTATGCCATGCCATGCCATGCCACGTTGTTAAAGTCTGCTGTAGTTCTAGTCTTTCTTGATGGAAGTTGATTGATGCTACCGAAACCATGAAACATGGTAAATTACCTAATTTTCTCTTTCACTATTTTCTTTACTTTCAACCCCTTGTTCCTTCTTCCTTCACTATTTTTTCCACAATGGAATAGAGTGTAATAGCCACAGCCAACAACATTAATTTCTAATAAAGCAAATAGAAAAATGGAGAGTTTTTTCTTTGTTTCTTGTATTTAGGGCAGTATTGGAGTTTGCCCTCTTTGAAAAATTAATAAATTCATCAAGCTCACATAGAACAATCTTGAATGTTGTATATTCTTTCCGACTGACTATAGTATAGTGAAGTGAGCAATCTAATATATTATAGATAATGTGGAAGTATGTGCTCAAAATGCGTAGAGCAAAAAACAGCAACTAGTTTTGTATATGTATCGTTTTCTATTTTCTTTTTTTCTAACGCTCTTTTATGATGTTACTGTCTTCATCTTCAGTCATTCAGTGCCTGAAAGAAAACTTTCTAGCCCTTTGCAATCAAAATTATTATAAAGTACTACTATATAAGATTGTGCTGAGCCTGAGTGTGTATAGTTCATTACGTTTCTCTACTATAACTTCAATTCAAAGCAAAAGTGAAGCCAACGACCATTGGGAAGCATCAGCAGCAGCGCAGCAAAATAAATTCGCTGTAAAACGCATTTGATTGATTCAATAAAAGATTCAGCACTTGCATACTCATTATAACGGTCACCATCATCATTCAAGTACCTTTTGGTTCCTGCTAAGTTTTCTAGTGTGCATCATCTCATCATTTACTTTTGCCAACGCCAGCTAACTTTGCTACTACTGGCTGGTGACTGGGCTGGCAAACACGACGATGCGATGTATTCAAGCCGAGCACACGCAGTACAGTTGAAATCAATGTGGATAAGAGACTATATAGGCATAGGACGAGAGAGGTTTTGGTGGTAGTGGTGAGTGAAGAAGATCCATAAGTGGTGTTGATGTTGTTGGTGGTGGTGGTGAAAAGAGAGAGAAAAAGGGAATTGCAAAGAGATTGGTCCTAGTCCTGGATGACTTTGATTGAGTGAGAACATTAATACACGTTAGCCAAGGCGAATGCAACTAGCTTCTCATGCTTTTGTTAAATGAGCCCTGCACATATCATCAGTTGAATAATGAGCACTGGCTATATATATCCCGTGTCAGTCAAGTCGTGCTTGCTTTTAGTACATCTTCCCTTCGCTTTTTTCCCCTTCCTCTTCGTCTTCTTGCATTCAAAATGAAAACCAACAACGCGATAAAAAAAAAAGTATGTAAGGTATTCTGCACATGAGCTTTAAAAGGGAGTGGGTGCTGCTCTGATCAAAATGAGTTTTCAAATGTTAAAATCATGTTATGTTATGTTATAGATACCCGAGCTATAGAGTAGAGCTTGTTTTTTAAAATCTTAAACCGTGCATGTGCGATAAAGAAATTCCTTAAAGTTTCTAGGTTTGTATATTTCTTCTACTACAGCTCGACTTCCAGTTACTGTTGCCGCCATCATACCACCAATCCCCTTGTATCATTGTTAAATACCTTCATAACTCCACTTTTCATTCTGAAATGAAATGATTTGATAAACCTAAAGAAAATGATACAAATACTAAAACATCACTTTCCCATCATATATAGCTTAGGATGTGATGTAATATAAGCATGATTTTAGGCAACCCCAAATGATATCAACTGCTGCTGCTCTCACTCTCCACCATGCACCATTCCTGTCAAGTTCCATGTTTCATTTGAAAAAGTTACTCTTTCGACACCATTTCATGTGTTTCACTTTCCTCATACATTTAATGACATTCAAGAAAATGTCTCGAATGAAAATTCCCCATATCCGCTCTACATACTACGTCGTACATATCAAAGAAAGCAAAACATGAATACAGAGAGAGGAGATTATATTGGCAAGTGGAGTGGAAATCTGAACTTTTTCAAAAAATTTAATACTTCTTTTTGTATGCATATGAAAGCACCACTTGCATGACTGAGTAAGACAAGAACCGAAGCAAGAGGGGATTTTTTTTTGTTTTTTTTCCTTCTCCCTGATGATGAAAAACTATTCAATGGAATCACTTCCAAATAACATGTGCATCATTATATACTTTTTTTCAATTTGGGATCTTATAAAAAATAGGATCAACTATCAACCCTGAATTTAATCAAAACATTCCAATAAATATTGCCCTTCTTCTCCTCGACACAAAGACACAACAAGTGAAATCCCATCAGAATTCTCAAACAGCTGTGAATCCAAAAACAACAGGAAGGAATTGTGAGGATGGAATGGAATAAGCAGAGTCAGCCGGAGCCTAATTCGAGGGGCTGTTACATTTGGACACAATTGGCAGCGTAAGCGTAAAAATGTCATAGGAGAAAAGAAGCATGTTGTGTGTGTGTGTGTTGGTTGAAGCTTTGCTCGACTGATACTCATTCCAAACTCACTCATTTCATTTCCCTTCTTTCATTCTTGGTTAGTTTCATGTAACAAAATCACTCTCGCTTGCTTGCAAAAGGAATCAAACCCAGCATTTGGATAGCATAATATAGATAGTGTACATTACGTTAGTCACTTCATGTGGTGCTCTGCTTTATAAGTATTCTAAAACTATGACTGTCATCCGTCCGTGGTTGTGGCAAAATCCAATCAAGCTGGATCAACAGATAGACTCCCGAATCATGTAAGCAAGAAAAAAGGGAACAGCATGGTGTGAGTGAGGGTCACAAAAATGAGATTTTTGTAGAACTTAATGAAATCAAAGTGGCTTTGTTGCATGTTCCATATATTACGCATTCCATCCGAGAATATTCCTCAAAATAGACCCAGCACAAGCACCTTATGTTGCACTGATGAGAAATGCAAATGCAAGTTGTTTTTACAGCTTATGGTTTTCCCTCTGATATTTTGCATTGTCATATTAAGAACAGCTCTTTTATCTGTGTATCAAATTCATAAAATAGTTAGCATTTCATCGTGAAACCTTTTGAAGTTTAGAAACAACCAAGACACCTAACATAAGTAAAGTTGCATTTTGTGTCATGAGAATTTATTGCTGATTTGATTTCATCACGTAATAATTCATTAATTATCACATGAATCAAATCTGAGTTTACTTACCACCTGTAATAAAATAACTAATTTCATGAGTTTATTAAGTTAATACAAATGGAAAAAATGCACACGCATCTTGTTTGAAAAATACTGTTTCTGCCTACAAGTAAGACATCAATTGAGCATAAACTAAACAAACAAAAAAAATGAAAGAGTTTAAAGAATGCTTGCATGAGTGCATGAGTCATTCACTTCTTTACTTTTCTTATGCATAGTTTTGGCAAACAGTTTTTGTAAGATTATGGTGGTCTTCGAAATTTTATACATATTTTTGCTTCTCATCCCCAAAACACTATCACCTCAACGTGTGTAGCATGAAATGTTACATGTTTTTATTAATAAATCTGTTTTCTGACTTTTCCATTCTTCATCTAGAATTCTGACAATCATGCAAGCTTTTTTGTCACTTCCAACAAATCAAAACCGTGACAGATTGAAAAACAACAGCGTGAAACGGAAGGGCTCTTCATGTAATGAGCTCTTTTGTTAGCATCCACAACGATTGCTGTATCTTACCTTGTGTTTTTCACTCACAAAAACTGTAATCACGTTTCTCATGCCCAAGTTAAGGTTTTTGGTAGCTTTGTAACAGTCACACTATATGATTAACTGATGAGGATATTTTAATTTGTTCAAGGTGAAGAGAGCGAAGATGTAGCCATGAAAAATAGAATTACTTCGGGTGAGTCAGAAGACTGTATAGTAGCAAGACTAGCAACATATAAATATAAATCTGTATTCAGGATTGACTAGCAATACTTTGTGTATGAATGTACACAATGTAAATCAGCATGAAAGGAAACAAAGACGGCTCATTCATATCGAATTCAAAAATTTCCTTTTTATATTTCATGGTTATGCGCTACTGCGGTCAAATACAAAGGATTTTTTTGCAACTGAGAATTAAAGAAATGCTTTTTGTATCCCAGTTTATCACGTTTTTCGTCATTACAATTACCAGTTTATGAAAATTCTATTACTTTGCAGGAGCATAATATACAAATGTTGTGTTAAACTAGAGCATGTAGGAAGATTGCTCGTCAAGAAACGATGTGCGTGTTGTAGAAAGCAGTGATTTCATGACATTGTCACAATATAAAAACGGCATGCCAAATTTATAATCGGATAATATTATTTTATATTGGTAGATGAAACATTTTATTCAGTCAAAACTATTCAGTGAAGCCAAAAGGTACTCTCAAGAGGAGGATCATATCATGTCATGAAAATGTATGAAAATGCATTGTTGTATATAGTATCTAGAATACAAGCTTCCATTTCACATAAAGATATAGCATAATGCTATACAATGAGTCACTCGTGAACAGTTCGTTCGATGGAAGCAATATAGGTGACGTTGGTGGTCTTGCTGTAGCAAGAGTATCTCACTTTGTTTGCTCGTGGCTCATACTATTAAAATGCATACAGTTCGTTTTAATACATTGAACAAAATTAAGCTTAGTGTTATACTTTCTCCCGTTTCTAAATTTAATTAAAAAATCAAGTTATTGTTTCGTAATTGGTTGATACAATTTTTTAAATCTAATCAAAATTATTGACACATGAAGTATATTCATCCACTTCTAAATATTAGCAATTCTGAGCACTAAATGATTTAATAATATGTCGTAACCTGGTTAGATCACAATCTGAAAAACGTTTTAATTGAAATTGCTTTCACCGCTACCTTCATCATCAAGTTTTAATACGTAGTAATGGTGAGATCTGTTGTTTCAACAGATAATTTCAAGATTTTAGAACAAACCAAGGAAATGGAACTTGAAATTGGATTTGAAGAAGGCTGTCACGAATTTAAAATGCAAAATTTGCATTAAAATTGTATCATCTTAAACATTCAAAAGCTATAG
This sequence comes from Orchesella flavescens, assembly GCA_964034955.1. Lineage (NCBI taxonomy): Eukaryota > Metazoa > Arthropoda > Collembola > Entomobryomorpha > Orchesellidae > Orchesella > Orchesella flavescens. The sequence goes on from OZ035954.1 coordinate 17,906,509, forward strand.
CTTCCCAGTATATAATATAGCATTACAATCATGAGATATAGCATTTCATACAAGCGGTACAAAGAGAAACCTATTGCATAAACGGAACAAAGTTTATGTGAAATCGGTTAGATGTCTCGAAGGGGACGAAAAGAGTACATTAATCAACTTCGGGTCTTGTTCCCTCACAAAGATCCAGCAGCTAAGGTAGCAGAATGTTGACTGAACACTAATGCCAATACACGCGTTTGCGTTTCTGTTCAGTTTCTCCCCAACGCAAGCTAAGAGATCCAACTGAAAGGAAAATATGCGTGAGTTAGTAGTAGTGAGTGAGACAAAAGAATGGGGCATAGATACACAACACTTTTATACAAGACGATGCTCCTTCACTTCTTGCTTGTAAAACATCAAAGGCAGAGGTTGTACTTTGTACTTAATTCATTCCTAAAAGTCAATTGATCTGGACAGGACCCTTAATATATTTGCAAAAGAATAGTGTAGATTATTTATGCAATTCTTATATTCACGTCCTCAGTGCTGAAAAGTATTCAATTATTATGAACACAATTGAAAAAATCTTTTTATTTCAGTCAAAATTGGTTATCTGCTTGTTGTTGTGGTTGAATTTCGTTGGTATTTTTTATTATATTTAGATTCCAAAGAACTACATAAATAATGTATAAATAATTTTCTTTTGCTATTATATCCTGCGACATTTAAAAAATACTTTTCACAAAACTGAAACGATTCAGCAACCGAGTTGCTTGGGTGCACTATGCGTTGATGTTGATGGTATTTTCTGTATTAATAGTATGCGCTTGCTTACAGCGTGTCATGTCATAGTCTTGATGTTACGTATACCTTGCAGTGAATAATGGATTGTCCGTCAAACAGAGGCATTGCTAATGGTGAAACCGTGTCGGTGTGACATCGGATTGTAAATCACAATACACTTTTTAGATTGATTTCTATGCACTTTTTTCTCGCTCAAACTGAATCTTTTTGCTTATAACTCCCTTTTTAATGTGCCTTCCACAGAAAACCCCACGATATCTAGAACACCTTCAATGGTTTCTCATATACTCAACAACCCTTATGAAAGCATTATATTCTACTATGCATTTATGAAGGAAGAAGTAATGAGCATAAATTAGTGTACATACATTCAATTACCTAGCCGAAATAATCTTAATTATTTTTATCAGAATTAATTTTTTTTGAATAAATACATGGGAGTTTTTTGCACCAAAGCAAAATTGCTTTATTCATTTTGATTTTTCAGCCAGCACTTTTATACCGTCGTAGTGTGTACCTTTTGTCATATATGTGACTGATTAAATTATTTACAGATTGGAGATAACCTAATAATGATAAGATAAAAACCGGACAGCTCAAGAAGCTTGCTCCAAATTGTAAGACACCGGCATCCGTTTCTTGAAGTAAAGAAGATGTATAGCACTTTTTTTGTAAATGCAAGCGTACTGATTTATGTTAAAACCAAAGTTTTTATTCAGTGTTGTTTACAAATCGTTATTAGCATCTTTTTAAAAGGTGATTTATGCTAACAAATATGTAACACTTCTTTTTTCAAAACCTACGAGACAAACGGTAGATCTATATATTCTGCATCTAAATCTTGATTTTATTTACTTCTTGCAAAACACTACATTTTACACGGATAGAGCCTGTCTAATGGTGACAAATTTATGAGCTTCTGCTCAATGAATGCTTTTACTGATTTAGAAAGTTGTAGGTTGTTGTGATAGAAGTGAGTGTAATATAACGACAATGAGAGTGAAAATCTTAGAATTTCCGACGTCCGAGCTAAGAAGGGTGAAACGCAAAAATATAAAATGTGGTTTTATATGAAATATATATATATGCAAAAATCTAAACAGTTAATCTTCATTACCTTCAAATATTCAATTGCATAAACGAGAAATATCAAGAAGGTGAGTTTCTGGCTGAATTAGTTATAAAAAATTAGCAAAACTTTGTAGTAGCTTTGTACAAAAGTTCATTTACATAAAGCATTAATCTCCACACCATATTATGCTATATTGAATCAACAGAGTCGGTTTTGGTTTGTGGATTTATACTTTTGGTAAAAAAGGTGAATAAATTTTCGTAAAAAATTGACTAATCGGAAGAGTCATGTTCAATAATTTTTACAATGATGGCTACTCAGTGTTAAACACATGTGTAAAAAGGAGCCACCAACAATTTCTCACTCTCCTCACACCCCAATGCAATAGCATATCTCTTTAATAATGACAAGTCTTGACTTCACTGCAAACATAACAGCATTAAAAATTAACGTGACTGTGTGAAGATGACGAACTGCACGGTTGTGCCACAACTTTGCCACCAACTCTGAAGCTAGTTTTTTTTCTGGTTGAAAAACATATTCAGCATAATAATATATATTATAATCTTGGTAGTGGCAACCGTTTTCAAGAAATTTTTTGTAGATTGATGCAAGTGTAAAAGACATTTATTTTGTCTGAAAATTTCAGAAAGGTCGTTTGATAATAAAGGAGGAAGAGAGTTAGAGAGAGAGGGAAAGGGACATTACATACCATCACATTGCAAAAAAAACTATGGAATTTTTTAAACATTATGCACGTGTATATATATATATATACAAGAAATTTGCTGCAGGTACACATGTACACGTCTTGATTTGCAGTGCAATGCTTGCATAGTTAACGATTAGCAGTTCAAGTCACACTTGAAAACGAGGCAAAAATGTGACTTCCAAAAAAAGTCAGACAAACATTGTGAATTCCACTGTAGCTCTCCATCCAAATGTTGTGTTTTCTTTTACGCAGGCACTACTCTACTACTGGGCCTGCCATTTGGTTAAAAGGTAAGATAAATGGGCGTTGCAAAACAGGCCAAAAGGTAAATTTATTGGCAGCATTTTTGCTCATTTGTAAGAAGCAGGATGTTTACTCATTGCAAAATTATGTAGTTAATTAATCATGTTGTGTGAGGGAAACCACACTAGTGCTGCAGCTCGTAAGAATACATAGAAGCAACAAGCAAGCAAGCAAAAGTCGCGTCATCTCGTCTCGTTTTGCTGTTCGTAAATCTCAAGTCGAGTAGCTCAAATTGTGATGTTTATTGATGAACTATTATAGCAACCATATTAATTAAATCACACAGTTGTCATTTTGATGAGTCCCTCGAGTGCCCTTTAGTACTGATCAAGAAGACAATATACGAGAATGACGAATAACATGCATACACGGCAGAATATAAGTATACGTAACATCCCTTCCATGCACAGCAGCGTTATCATTTACGTGTAGTTTGTTAATTTATCTAGATAAGATGCATCGCTTCTTGGCACGATAAAGTTGTTGACTTTTTTTTGTTTCTCGGAGTTTTTCCAAAAACAAATGTAGGATCAAAGTTCTGCTTTTGATCTGCCGTTGGAACTTATTTACTGCGATTTATTTTAATTTGGGGATTTCAATGGAAAAAGCTGCTAATCATGTGCTGATTCCAAAAAGACTACAACAAAGCGCGGAGGAAACTCAAGCTAAATTTATGATCTGCGTTGATTTCAAATTCTTGTTATTATTGCCATGAATCACTTTTTCTTCTCCTGTTTGTGTTTACCCATCTTCTTTTTCCGGTTTGGCTTGAATAGAAGTATAGTGTGTTGAGAATACAGAGGCGAAGAAAAAAACTCTTCCTCTTTTTAAAACCAGGCGGGAGATCCAAATCCTATTAGAAACAAACAAGTAGATCCGGTGGATTGAATTTATTCCCCCAAATATCTACATGCATATATATATATATATATATATTTCCACTTGGGTTGCTTATGCAATGCTCCATTCTCCTCTATCTTCTTGTAGTTATAGACATGTCTTCGTTGTCAACCTTGGTTTGTACCAATTCACACGAAATTTACCCAGAAGCCACATAAGAACCTTAGCTTCCAACTCTTGGAAGTATACTTGCTAATTCCCCTTTCCACACGTACTTGTTTGCTTCCACTATTGAAAAGTACATACATAAATATTTTGCGTTTCCCATCTAAATAAAATCTACTTTTCTATTCAATGTTCGAGTCTTTCCTGCATTCGTGTGGTTTCTGGGTAGGTAAATGGTCGTACATACATACATACATATGTATATTCTCACACGGGCCTGATAATGCGAAACCAAAGGTAAAAATCAAAAGAGCGCATAAAAACAGTGGCAGCAAAGCATTTTCTTCCTCCTCCTTCATCATCTTGTTTACATTGGCTTAGCCCAATGCCAACTGGGATAAAGATGAACAGGAAAGGGTAGCCACAGCTGAAGTCTTAAGATTTATTGATAAAATACATAAATAAAAATACACTTAGAAGTTTGCTGTATGCAAGCACGCATTCTTTTCTATGAAAAAAAAGAGTATCAACATAACATCAACGCATCCTACATATTCTCTGATTTTTCCTCTGTTGAATTGAACCCTATATCCCAAACCAAATTTTACACTTATAGAAATGCATGCATGCATACATACGCTCCGAAAGTTTGATATAGGAGGAATTTTCTTGAGTTAATGTGCCTTTTAATTGAACAAAGGTATTACATCCAAGCATTAAGATATGTTTTACATGATTTTTGGCCGATGATGATGATTATCTCTATTTTTTACGTACATGACACCATCCAACATTGCTCAAATGTTTTACACTTCTAAGAAAGCATTCTTATTCCCCAACAGCAAATCTTTTTCCACCTTAGCTTTAGCCTTTTACTTAACTAGCGGCTAATGAAAGTAGCCAAGCCAAAAATCTCTCACTTAAGTACTTGTGCTCTCCTAAAATGTCTACATTATATACGGAGAAGCCCAAAAAGCTGGGGTGACATTAACAAATGCTTTTAAGCAATTATTATTGCTTGTACGACAATTCCCCAGAGAGGATGACAAGAAAGAGGAGCACGACAGTATCAGAAAAGTATCAAGATGAGATTCACAAAACTCTTTCTGGCAGAGAATATTGGCGGTGGCTGTGGGATTGGTTTGGTTGTTTTGTTTGTCTCACTCACTATTCATTTTCGCATGCATAAACTTATATATTCTGATGGGATATACTCCTGCTTTGAATAAAAGAAACAAGAGCCGTAGTCGAAATCATCATCATCATCGACTGCTTACAATTCGGCTTCCACCACCTTTTACCTTCAATCATTTTGTCTCAAGAAAAAAAGATGTACACAACGACCATGAAACGGCTGCTATCTCTTGATGAAAGACACTGACTTTGCTTTAGCATATATTACTCATACAATCACGGTGCATCTTTATGTATCCTCTTTTTCTTTTCTTACTCGAAAAACCTAAACTATTGTTTACCTCAAACAGCCAACATTGGTATGACTTATTTTTGCTTATGAATTTTTGTTCTTCGTTCAGAACACGTAGGTAAATGCTCGTATGCTATGTTAGCTGTAGCCATAGTTGGGCAGGCCACGTGGGCCGTGGCTACTGGCCCACTGGATACTCAAAATTATTGGCCCACTTGGCTACTGGCCCACTGGATACTCAAAGTCATTGGCCCACTTGGCTACTGGCCCACTGGATACTCAAAGTCATTGGCCCACTTGGCTACTGGCCCACTGGATACTCAAAGTCAATGGCCCACTTGGCTACTGGCCCACTGGCTACTGTGCCCAAGTGGGCCAGTGGGCCAGTACCCACTGTAATTGGCCCACTGGCCCACTGTGGCCATTGCTAAAGTGGGCCAATTTTGGCCCACTGGGCACTGGATACTCAAAGTCATTGGCCCACTTGGCTACTGGCCCACTGGATACTCAAAGTCAATGGCCCACTTGGCTACTGGCCCACTGGATACTCAAAGTCAATGGCCCACTTGGCTACTGGCCCACTGGATACTCAAAATCATTGGCCCACTTGGCTACTGGCCCACTGGCTACTGTGTCCAGTGGGCCAGTGGGCCAGTACCCACCGAAAAAGGCTACGGCCCACTGTAGCCTGCCCAACTATGGCTGTAGCCCACCATACCTTTGATTTTGACCAAGTCGTGATGTGATGTAAGAATGAGAAAAGTGATACCTTTATCATTTCTAAGCTCATTCCACCCTTTTCCTTGTATCTTGCCGAGAATTTCAAGGAATTACAAGAGACAAAGAAACTCAAGTAAGGTTTTAATTTCTAACGTAAAGAAAAGCTGAAGGTTGACTTTTGATTCCACAAGTTTGGGATGACCTTTTTCAAATGTACTCCATCGCAAAGGTGTGCTTGTATTTAGAAATAATATTTTGTTCCTCGTTCGTCTGATACTGCTCGAGGTATTTGAATAACATAACATAAGGAGCCAATATCGGTTTGTTATGTTTGGTCAGTTGATGTGTGAATCACAATGGACACGAGAAGTGTCAGTCATTGGATAAACTAATGATGCTACAATACACTTGAAAAACTGTAGCTTGTTTTCTTATGTTGTAATGTAATACAGACATCTCCATTAATATAAGTTTCCTTTATCTTTGTTGAAAAAATCCATTCCCTTTCGGTCAATAATGGAAGCTTGTTAAAAATATTTAATTCATTGTAAAATTATGTTGAAGATCTTTCAGTTTGAAGTCCATTTCCTATTTCTATAATTGGAATAGATACAAAAACAAAACGAACATGAACACAACCTATATATACATATCTGTACATACATACGAGTAATTAAAGCTACATAAGCGAGGTAAAAAGTCAACCATGCATAGTTAACAGCGAAATTGATTGCTGTCTGAGAACGTGTATCTGATCAAAAGTCTCTCAATTATCCCTAATCCTACCCATTTACAGAGGATCCTAACGCATCCCCTCTTTTCCAGGAAATGCTCGTCCGAACGTGAAGAAAAATCCTATGTCACATTAAACACACTATGATGGACTATATAAAATAGAAATGAAATGCATATTGATGGGAATAGGAAATACTTTATTCTTATATCTATTCCATCATTGTAAAATCAGGGGAAGAAAATTTTTCTCATGCCACATACATTCATACAAGTTAATAGCATGTAGATGTGCTGCAAACCTTTTTCTCTTCTTGATGATGTGATTGATTCACACTAAGATATTCCAGAGAAGAGTGTGTTCACTAGATTTGTGAGAATTTTGTTACACATGTGGATTACGTAAGGCTGTTGGCTGAGCTGAGACTCTTACAAAACCTACTAAACTCAGCAGAGGTAGCTGTCATGTCAAGCAATGCACGGATGGATAAATTGAAAGATAATTGAAATGGGAGTCGATCTACCGTGCAAATTTCGGAGAAACATTACGATTGCAATATTTGGCAAGATAGGCAAATTAAAGGGATTGCAAATATTAAGTACATATCCCTATTACACAATACTAAACTACTCCCCACATGATATTCATATTATTTTACTTAACTTTCCTTGATATATTTATAAAAAGTGGAGGGTAGAACTCCGTGGGAGGCTCATATATAGGCTTTCATATAGCTTCTCAGTCGATAAGTTTCTTTCTTACCCAACAAAATCCTAAACTTGTAATACAAAAGGAAAAGTAATCACTTCAACATCAGTATCACCACCATCATCAGTAGCAACTGTGGAGTTTCACTTGGAATTTTCTTTCGAAAGTTCAAAGTTTCCTGACTTCACCTTTCAATATGCTATCCATCCTTGTAGTTAGTGCGAATGAAAAACTATGCAAATCACTGTCAAGATCATTTATCTCGTTGTCTTTACATCTTTTATGCCCATTTTTCTACAACTTTTTACAACAAAGTTTTGCAACTAGCTTTGTCTAGTCATAACTAACTGCAAGCAGGATATATATACATAGATGATTACAAAACTACGTTGTGTTATGCAATTCCTATTCCTTCATTACCTATATATTTACAGGAGGTAAAGCTTTAATTTTAGGAGCCTCCAATTGCATAGAACAATTATAGCTTGCTTTATATGTCTATTGAGAAAGTAAAATGTTGTAATAAGCATATGTAGTAAGGAAACTTTATGTATACCAACGCATTATAATATGAGTGTACGTATGTGAAAAACATCTATTTCTTTCGCTTCACTGTTCCTGGAATTCCGAGCATTTAACTTGTGGTCCTTTGTAAAAACTCGAGGAAAAAAATTCTTTCAATTCCTTGTTCAAAAATACGTTGCTTCTTTGAGTTCAAGCCCAACTGAATGAAAAATAGCGGAACTCGTTGATGTCTTTTGTCCCAAGTGGTAAAGCTAAATGAGGAAGTTTCAAAACCCATTCAATATTTGCATGATTGCATGGATCTAAAATCACGGTTGAGCTCTGAGCTCATATCATACATACATTTAGTGGCTGCTCACTCCTTTTCTTTTTGGGTAAAGTAATAAACAGGCAGTCAGTCACTCACTCTAAGAGTTGATCCTGTTCGGGACTATGAGAATGGTAGATTTCACCTCTTACAAAACGAACGCACAGAGCTAGCTGCTGTATAGGAATAGGAACATATAATCTATTAATTTTTGTAGTTTTGCCAATATTTTAAAAGTATTGAGGAGGGAATACCTACTAATAGATTCCCGAGAAGTACGCACCATTATCTCATTCATGAGTTGAGTGAGGGGCTACGTAAGAAATGAATGGGACAGACAAAGTCGCTCCTGTACCTCAACCTCACACTGTTATGTGATTTGGATGAATTGCTTTGACTCGAGTGTAAGGTTAAATGAGGCTCAATCCATTTTTACGAGGCTCATAAAATTTGACTCTCACTTTCCTGAAGGCAAGTCATAAACCTTCCCCTTGTTTGCTAGAATTAGCTTGTGTATTTAGAATGTAAGTATGCATTTGTGTGTACATCTTTCCATAATGTGTGGTTGGTTACCTTAAGTAAGTCATTGTTATTTTTCAGGAAGTGAAAAATAAATACGAGACCAATTTCAGTGTTTGCTTGCATAATAGCAATATATGTATAATGTGTAACCATTGATTTGCACTTGAAAACGGAATTAATATTCCAGCTTATTACGTATAAAAATTTTCCCGAAGAATGAAACTGTACGTACTCGTATAGGTAAAATGTAAAACCTTTTCGTGTCCTACGTCTTTTCTTGTCCAAACTGTTGGGGTAACGGTAGGAATGTAATGATTAACTACCTTTAATCTAAACTGGCATTTAATGATGTGTTATTAAAAGATCTGTACCACACCTACATTTACTCATTCCTTCTCGGGTAGGGACTAGACGTAGAACATGGTTGTAATGAATTGAGAAAATGTCGTTATTATAAGAAGCTTTATAGCTACTTGTGTGGCGCTTATTTCACGTTTTCTTTTGCAGGGGTTTGGTTATGGTATGGTAGGTGTTTACAACAAAAAAAGTTTGAATGAGCAACTAGCTCGATCTCCTCTGCTCTATACATCTCTCTTGTATATTTGGACTCAACTGGCAGAGGACATTATTCATCGGAAAGTTTACACGTTCAAACAATGTTGTTGCGTCTTTCTGAATAAAAATGAATCAACAAGCTTGTTTAAACATGGCATAAGAGCTATAGTACATTGTTACGTTATGTTGTGGGCACACATTTAATTAAATTACGTGTACATAGTATACACACGCTCTTAAATTGAATGACAGAATCAATTTTCAACCCTATTGAAAACACCAAGAGACTGGGAGTAATTACTTTGAACTTTAATTGAAGTTATCAGAAGGTGATCTCTCCTTCTTACCCAGAGATGATGATACGTTTTTGGGTAGAGTGAAGGGGAATGAAGTGGTGGTATGTGATGTGATGTGCTTGCTCCGATCCTGTTGCTGGAATAATCGATGATTTCACTCAAAATTGGAAGCCACACCTGAATAATAATTATATTAGGCTGAGCTGCAATGCTGGTGTGAAATCTGATCTAACACTTACTTTACTAAACAGTTTCCTCGTAGGAGTAAAAAAATGTCTTGGCCAACAGTACCTAATCGTGGTTGGTTCATTAGCCAAAGGCTGTAAACGTTACGGTCACTGATGTAAAATGTTTCAGTAATCCTGCCTAAATCGTAAAAAAAGGTAGGTTCAAATCCAAAATCAAACCACTTTGTAAATGACATATGAGGAGTCAATTATGGTTTGAAATAGCGAGAAAGTCATTGTTAGCTAAATCGGGTTCATTACATAAAGCAAGATAAATTTCAACTCAAGCTACTGTGCGATGCAAGGCATAAGTAGTTCCAAAGAACAAGTAACATTTTCTTACATTTTGATCAGATAACGATATGATGTTTGATGTTGAGTTGAGGGGACAAATAAGGGCAAGCTGATCGCTTCAGCTCATACATTTAAGATGACGTCACCGTCACATAATAGGTGATCTTCTGCCGAAAAAAAATTAAAATTGTATTTAATCCAGTTAAATAGTATAAAATACTTGGAGACTCAAATCATGTAAAAAATTTAATTTATTCATAAAAGGCTATATGTATATTAGTTGCTTAAACTGGCTATAGCTACATTTTATAGGGTTCAGTATAATGAATTCTATTTTGCTTTCATAATAATAATTCTCATTTTCATATCAAATGTCATTGTTACAACTCACACCACACCAAAATCTACAAGTTTACTGAATGGCTAAAAGAAATGAAAAATACCATCTCTCTTCAATCATACTTGCTCATACTTGACACAAATAAAAAAACGTAGACTTGTTTACTAGCATGCTGAGAGATGTAACACAGTCGCATTTGATTAGCTTTGACCACACGCAAATTTGTTGACTCAGTCACTTAATTATTGTCATTCACCTGTCTGTAAGATGTTTTTGCTACGCACAGAACTCATCTCATGCACATGACACCACAATTTTGACCATATTTGTGTATTTGTGAATTTAATACAAGACTGTTTTCCTTCATGTATGTATAAGACTGCTGCACTGCTAGGAGCTACAAATTCATTCTTGTGAGGTAGAAGGTAGATTAGAATATGATGGGTCACCTGTGGTGGCATAAATTATGCATCACAAGTGGTTGAATGAATTGTTAAATATTTTATGCAGAAATTGTGATACGAAAGAAAGAATACATAAACATTGTCTCAATTCAAAGTTGTATCATTTCAAACTTTCAATATGTCAAACTCGCTACAAGCTATCAAGCAGCAGTAGTGTAGCTTTGATTGAACTTCAAAATACTTCAATACGATTTACATATTCTAAAAATATTAAGCAATGATCCAGTTGCTTTATTGAATGATTTAAACAGTCATGAAGGGAAACATCAATGTTTCCTCTCCCTTTTTGATAAAAAATCCATAACTGTGCGGTTGCGGCCCTGATAAATGTGCACACAAACGGCAAGTCTGAACTTTAGAGTATTTACTCGTTGTCAATATAGTCTTTAGTTGTGCAGTAACGCAATTGACACTACCAAAATTGTACATGTTGATAATTAAAATATTCAGAATACATGGTTCATGATCAACATGCACTTGACATGGTAATAAATGGTTTGGTCACCAGGGTAGGGGGTATATTGTGAAACAGTGAATTATATTAAATGAATGCATATTATTCAATATTATACTTCTGCTGCATTATGTGCTGCAGTTCTTGTATATTAATGAACAGAGTAGAGCAATGAATGAAAAGAATGGCTTAATTTTTTGTACTAAATGCAAGGTGCAATCAGTAATGGTAACAAAGAAAGCATGCTATCTGCGAGGTCGGTCGATGCAACAGCCTCTATTATATGTAGTGAAGCTGTTTTTAGAATAAGTGACTTCGTTTCAGGTCTTATTGTAAGCATTTTCTAAGCTCACACACAATTTTTTTCTGGGTTCGTCGTCTTGTGTTGCAGTCATAAAAAAGCAAAGTAGAAATGCTTATTACACAATTTCATTTCAAGACTTTATTAAGAAATAAAGCGGTAAACCTTAAACAAAAAGAATTGCATCTTCATAAAAATGTTACACCGTGTTTCTGATAAGGCGTGAGTGGGCGACAAGCTATATAGTCATTAGCAGATTGAGTAGGCTGAGACAAAATAGCAATAAATACTAAACCAGTCATAATTCACAGCATTTCAACAAACAGGCAAACCTCTTCATGCTTAACCCCTTATCCAACTACTACTACATGACCCGTTCGACACTCCTTCCTTTTCTACCTCAAGACAATCATCATAAGAAAAATGCTGCACAGGAAGTACACGCATGTGAACAAGGTAAACATCTAACACCAAAGCCCATCATATGAATGTATGAAAGTGCATCATCAGAATCTAAGAAAGACGTCATGTCATAATAATCCATACCGCACCTTGTCATATTTCTATTGTAAATGCATGCCCACTTCAAGGAAATTTCAGCCAATGGCAGACCTGCTTTAGGGAGCTCTAAACAATTTGTAGAGGTACATTATGTATATTGTAATATTTTATTAAGCTCTATATAGCCTCCCGTGCTGATCAAAAATTGAAGTCATTCGATTTCCTGCAATTCCAAATTAGAATGTTCTTAGCAAACCTTACTTAAAGTGGCAATTAGTAATCAGATAAATTTACTTTATTCTGCTAGTCTTAATTCTTTGATTCTACTGTGCCATATTGCGTAGCTAATTTAAGTAAAGCGACTTATGTATATAATCAGCGATAATTTCAAATTTCAACGCTTTGGAAGCGATCACAAAAACACTATCGCTGACAAGACAGCAAGACGATACAAAGGATTCAGCTCGGCATACATTCTTTTTGAACTGAACTTGCCTCTTGGTGTGATTGACAAAATCAAACCCGATGAAAAATATTCCGTCAACAAAACATCTCTCATTTTCCCCTTTTCATGAAGGCAACAAAAAAATCCAAGGAAGTCAGAACAGAACATGCTACTATCACTGCTACTGAAATCACTAACTTCTGGAAAGGCACGTACATGTGGAGTTGTATAAACATCCCTTTGAATCTCCTTTGTTAAATCCTGGTCGAACCCAACATCTCCACTACATTATGTAACATGCAACTTATATAATATCTACTCTCCCGTATATATTCACGGTTAAGCTAGGAAAATACGTCTTTTACGCAGTCAGTCGAAATTATGTCATTTTTGTGACCAATTTCTGTACCTAATACAACTTAAACTACTATACTCAAGCCGACAGTTCATCCTCTTCTTTGATTCCTGTTTGTGTTTTGATATGAGTGGAAGTAAGCGCGTCTTAGAAATTTACGAACAAAACCAGAAGAATGTAAAAGATTATAAACTTGTCGTACCTTCAGCAGCTTGCAAACACGAACACGCAGCCCAATAATACTGAATACTACCGTGTGTAAAAGTTGTCCCAAAAATGCAATGAGTATCTCCCTTCACGCTACCATACCACCATCACCAACACACACAGTATTTCTCTACTTCTTTTAAAAATCTAAAATACCTCACATTCTATACATAGAAATATCAATCACGACGAGGATGACTCCATTAATCATAGTTTGATGTGACGTCGTCGGTATCCAGATCAAAATAAAAAAAGGTCCAATCTTTTGCCAGGGAGTTAGTTGTTGCGATGCATTCATTTCTAGCTGCTTGCATCTGTAGTAGTAGAACTTTTGGCATAAGTAAAGTATGTAGCTGTCTGGTTACGGAGTTGTAAGGCAGCATACATAACACGAACCAATGCTCTTAAATGTTAATCTCTTAATTTCTCCATCTTATCAAGAAATTTAATTGTTTTCGGATTGACTAATAAGCTTTTATTAACGTTCGTTTCATTAGCGTTTGTATAGCAGTAGTAGTCCAAGTGAAAATCATTACAAATTTATATGTAAATCGTCTCATCTTTTTTGTAAAACCGCATTGCATAAATGTAGCCAGCCCCACCTCCTCCTCTGTTATATGATAATTCGTTGTTCCATGAAAAGATTTAAATGATTCTATAATATTTGCTATTAATATTCCATTTGACAGCCACCGCAACCGCTGCTCTCTCACTGTTTCGTCATGCATTAAAATATAATAGTAAAAAAAGTGCTCTCGGGCCAGTGTTTGTTGTTAATGGATTTTCTATACACAACAACTGTGAATTGAATGCTCTCGCTCATTGAATCATTCATCCATATCCACCTCACCAGAGTTGATGTTGTTTACTGCTTTTTTTCCAGTGCTACTCTTTGCAGGGAGCAAAACTTTGCAATGCTGGTAATGACCTAGCTTAGCTTGAATAGCTCTGTCTCCTCCGATCCGACTCAAACAACAGTCAGTAGACGTCTCCAAACTCCAAACACACACACATGATGATTATGATTACAAAGCTATACAATAATACGCATCTATTATGATTCTCTGTCTCTATTTTCTGTGAAAGGTTCAGATGTTTCTTTTCCTGAAAAAGTGCTAAACTTTTGTGTATTATTCGCTATTATATGAACGTGGAGGAACTGTGATCTTGTTCCTCCTCACTTTTCTATAAAGATATGGAGAATACACAGAAAGATACAGACATATCCAGCAGCAGCAATGTATTAATGCGCGTTGGACATAAGCTTCCGATAAAAAGGTTGATGTTTGTGCTGCTACTGCCGCCAATGAATGATTTATGACGTGTGCTTCTCCTCTTTTTATAATGTTAAAATCATTTCTACAAAAATCCCCAAAAAAATATGAGAAAATAATATTCGTACTTTTGGTGATTTTCCGTTAAACGAAGAAAAATTGTTTACTAATTATAGCAAAAATTACGAAATAAATTAAGCCAGCACATTTCCATCCATTATATTATGACGATCTATGTATTGGCTAGATTTATAGTAGTAGCCTTGGCCTGACATAATTCTTTTCTTGAAAATAGCATATTAAAAACAGGATTTAACGTGCTTCTCCGAGAAAGCATTTACACATATTTTCGGAAGAGAACCGTGGGATGAAAATGAGTATACTACGACAGGCAAATGCGGGAGACGGGAGATTGCTTTTGTAATGGGGAAAAGTACACAAGTTTTTGTGGAAGAGTATCATATAATGTCGGCAGTAGTGGAGTCGGCATTATGAATATCACTTACAGGCCAATCCCATCCATCATTTTTCGACAGATCGACATCCCACTACCTCTTCTAATGCTGCTACCACCGTTAAAGCAGCATGGAAAACGTGCAGAGTAGGTGAATAATATACAAAATGTATGTACACATATACATATTTGATATGTACGTACGTACGTAATACTACGCAGAGAGAGAGAGAGTTACTCTCCCCCAGCAAATATCAAATCATGGCCTTGCTCTTGAACGACACTTGAACAACCTCGTACATCCATTACTCTACACGCACTGACAATGAGAGAGAGAGAGGCTCACTGGATGGATAAAGTTGAAAAGAAATTGTGCAAAGATTCTACGGTTTGATAGTGTTGATACATACTGCCATTGCATTGCTTATAGAACTCGATACACAGCTTTGAAATGAAGAGAATGAGGATTAGGAATGAAACACTGGCTACTGGCTTTAGCTTAAACTCAAAAGTAAAGAGACATCCGAAAAAAGTAGATGTTTTACTTTTCACGGTTCCAGTAACTGGAAATGAGGGTAAAGTAAATAAAGTTGTAAAATGTAAAAAAAATCACTACACACAGTAAAAGCAATAAGGCTTTATAAGAAGTTCCAGTATGAACGAGAACGAGTAGCTAAAAAAGAAACGTACCATATCGAAAATTAAGACACTGAACTGAAGAAAGAGACTAGAGAAGTGCGAGTTCTGTAATTTCTAGTGGAAACTGAAAATAATCCTCTTCGAAACCTTTCTCTGATTTCTTTTGGTGCTGGTCTTGCACAAATATATATGTACATATGTACGAATCAATAGCAATAGCTCGGTGTTTAGGTACGGAAAGGTCAACCTTTTCAATAAAATAAAGTATTCCATGACTCTTTTCTCGTTCATATAATTGAAAATAATTAAACACTTTACAGCATGCAAAGTCAAACAAATAATTTGGTTTCAATTTAAACGAGTAAATTAGAGCGGAGCTGATATACCATCATGATTTGGTTTCCGGAAATCATTTGAATGTAATAGCATCATTTCAATCTATCATATTATCCGTTTATATTCATAATCATAATGGATATAAACATACACACCCACTGTACGCATAAATACACCAATTTGAGACAGTAAAAC
The DNA here is from genome assembly GCA_964034955.1 of Orchesella flavescens. Lineage (NCBI taxonomy): Eukaryota > Metazoa > Arthropoda > Collembola > Entomobryomorpha > Orchesellidae > Orchesella > Orchesella flavescens. The sequence goes on from OZ035954.1 coordinate 17,922,653, forward strand.
TGGCCTTACTCAAAACTAAGCACTTTTGGTTAGGTCGTGAGTCGTGATCGTTGGTTTTATTGCTATCCTCCTAGATTATGGGTTCTTATAATGTTTTTATTTAAAGCTACTTAACACCCATTTCTGACTTATGTGGTGCTTGGGATGCATAAATTTTCCAGATTGCCCTTTTTGTCGGCATCCACTTTTCTTCATAGAGTGTGGATTAAATGTTTATGTTTCACTTAACCTGTCATTAAAAATTATTCAAACATTCAGCAATGCTCCAAAGCTACTAGCCCAAATGCAATAATACTTGTCCCACTCTTGATTCCTTTGTTGGTATCATAAAGCTTCACCAGCTTACTTCTAGCCCCAATATAAAATACGATGCTCACATCTCACATTCAACAGTCTGGTCTGGCCTGGCCTAGTGTACTCACTTTAACGGAAGGGAAATAAAAAAATCGTAGAGGAACGAGAGCGATACTTGTTGGTATACTAATAGATGTGATTTGATGAAGCTATCAAAAACCTTCAATTGAATGAAATCATGGAGGAAATGGGACGATGTGGATGCATACAGAGAGCCAAAACATTGTAATAATTGCTACAAAACACGAAGCCCAAAGTGGCATATAAGGTGGTAAGTGAGTATAATATTGTGTATGTACCGGCTTATTTTCTTCGAACCCTGTAGAGAGCAGGAGGAAGTTTTATGTGCGTAGTTTGGCCTTATGGTGATAGTTATGGGCCCATTACGTCAGTTTGGATTGCCTCATATATTTTCCTCGAGAGCTGGCTCCTTTTTTCAGTGGAGTAGAGGTATTTACTACAACACACGTACAAGAAGAGGCAGCAAAAGCTAACCATGTACCTTCCTTATGAGAACATTTCTATCTCATAAAGGCTTTTTCTGTGATATAAAAAGCCTTGTTAAATGAATGGAGTAGAAACTTTGTATTTTGCCTTATCCGCTTTTATTCATTGTCACACGTACAGATATCCTATGGAGTTTGGAGTATAGTAAAGTGGTTGTCTTTTCTTTTAAATGTGTGTAATTCACGTTGTGCAGGTCAGGGTTGTCCCTGACTGATGTATAGACTATAGGCTGTGTTTAACCCACGTACAACGTAAACAAAGATTATGACTCATTTTGATTTTTTTTAAACTGGATAAATGCTCAACATTTTTATAGGATTTTTTTAGAAGATACTCACAGGGCTCAAATGATTCTCTTATACTTTGCTGCTTTCACTTTCTATCAATTGTGAGGATGATAATAGGTGTCTCATTATTTTATTCATTAGTTCATTAGTTTCAATTTCAATACTCACTCTTATATAAAATTGTCCATAATAATATGGGAAATGCACCGGCAACCAACTATCTATTGTACTTTCTGTTTTGTCTTGCTAGGAATGTAATCTGATATCATTCTGTCAATAGTTTTCTGAGAACAATCCAAATAATAAAATCGAAACCAAACCAAAAGTGGACTCCTGCAATTGATTTCATCCAATGACATTAGAAACGGTAGCTGCATTGAGAGAAAGGAAGATAAACAATATAATGCATTGGCGTAGGGCTTGCTGCAGTAAGTATTTGGAGTATTAATGTATCAATTACAATATGTATTTACAGAGGAATAATGTCATGAATTGGGATGCAATACATATATATATATCTTATTCAAACGTCCTCCGAGCTTATGCGCATTCGTTGAAAGTGAATACCTTTCCTTAGCCAAAGCCAAAGCCAAGCCGGCAACTTTTTTTTAGCATAAACAAGATTCATCTGCATCCTGCATTGATGAGAGGGTACGAAAATGAGGCAAATATTATTTTCTATAAACAAAATCCTTCACCCCCTGGAGACAAAAACGTGCCAGTTGGTCTGGTTTTAGTATGAATTATCATAAGCACATATATCCATATACAACATTCATACATACTTGAATTCATTCATTCAAGTCTGCAAAGCATTCTCTGGTGTGGTTTGACAATTGTTCAGTTGGCCTATTGAATCATTGACGTAGTTGCAACCACGAGATTCCTGCCTGATTCTTTTAGCATATGCATACACTTGCAGGGGTTCGCTCTTGCTCTTATCATATGATTCATTTATTCCGAACATGAAAACGGGCTTCGCTCTGCCACTTTTTCTTTGCCTAAAGGGCAATATCTCTTTACCGACCCGAAATATTTTGCCTCTTTCAAAACAGTGATTGCACCTCGCCACAGCATGACTACATGCATATATTTCTATTCAATCTGTGCTCACATAAATACGTGCTTCACTGAGATATAGTTTTATTGAGTTGGAAGTTGGAATTGATCAGATGATGATGATAATGATGATACGATATCGTATTGATTCTGTTCTTCAGCCTGAAACCAAAGTCAGATGGTGTGATGTGATGTTATCAGATGCCTAGGCGGACTGCAAAATCAGCCGCAACAATGAAAATTCTAGGATGACAAAAACGGAGGGTGAAAATAAAGGGACGACCCTTTGGGCTAGAAAAAAAAATAAAAGAAAAAAATCTGGTTGTCTGAACTGAATGGGGCAGAAACGATCCCTTCTTTTACTCCAGCCAATTTTAATACTTTTACACGTTAGCACGTTATATTTACTCGAGAAATATATATGAAAAATGTGTGCTGAATAAAACTATACAGCCAGTGTCAGTGTGCACGGAGCATGCATGCATGCAGAGGAGGATCAAAAGATAACAAAGTCATATTGTAAGGGTCCGAACCAATATAAAGTTTCTACCTTCCTTCCGACGCGATGTCACACATAATACTGTATTACAATATCCCGGGTATTTTTCCCCATTTTATTTTGTATTCATGAATACACATTTGGAGAATATTTGAAATGATCACCCAAAAAATATGATACGAACGATACAATGAAATAATACATTGTATGCTTAGGTTTAAGGCATGATTACAATTATTATCTTCATTCAATCATACACATTGCATTTATATATACAGTTTCGTTTGAGGTAAAGCAGACTCATTATCAGTGGAACCACACTCCCATGCAGACATCCACATCCACACTTTTTATATCATCATGGGCCACATTATTCCCTTTTTCATCATATTGTAGAGATAGGTATATATAAAAGCCTTCAAAAATTGGGAGAAATGGCATAATTTTTCTGATTCTCCCCGTCAGTATTTGGCTAATTATCACCTCTTGTTGTGACTGTGAAATGTGCTTGCGCATTGGTTGGTTAGTTGGAGTTGGAACGTGTGCTGATACAATGGAAATGAGCAGCATATCCTCTCCAAATTTGGACTTTGGAGCATAGAAAATGGAGTACCTAAGTGGCAATTGGATTTGCTATATCTTATTTCAGTTTCGTGAGTAATCCATTTTGCTATTGTGTTGTGCTAATTAATCCAAAGGAATCTCAATCTCATCATGATGATATATATATTACGATGAAGCGAAGCTCAAATCAAGCTAGGAGCAACGTGTGTCTGTGTCGTCGTTGTGTGCTTAAATTCTTGAGATTGATACCAAGAGTGAAGGATAATGTTCCAATTACACAAGTCATAAAAATGTTACTACCTCTTTCTTCTAGTCAGTTTTGAGTCAACATTAAAGTTTTATTAGTTTGTCATTGAAAACAATATCAACCACATAAAGAAGAGTAGTGATAGAGATTACATAAGTTTTCAACACAACTGCACATTTCATCATCTATAATCAACTTATTGAGTCGAAGAATTGGAGTGTTTCCACAGTTTGTTTCACAATGTATACCGCTTACCAAAGTGAAGGGAACAGTGCCAATCCATTTTATACTCATCCGCCACCATGTCACAATAAGCAGACTTCAGCGGAGGCTACTTCACCATCATCATCAGGGCCTCCGCTAGTTCCAACGACACCAATTTTAGAAGGTGGAGGTCATCATCATCCACCTCACCCACCCTCAGATTTTGGTTACTACCCTTATGGAACAAGACATTGGGGTAATAGTAATTGGTCGTCGACTTTAAATGAGCTTGCTAATTACTACAACCATTTGAGTCAAGGGAACAATGCAGGCTACTACAATCATCATCATCAGCAGCAGCAGCAGCATCATCATGCCTCTCAATATCCTCCCGGAAGTGGAAGTTTTACGGTGAACCATCCGCCGCATAATCAACATCGAACACCTTTTATGGATAATGAAGCATTGGCTTTTTCAAATCTTCAAAATGCCAACAATAACAACAATAATCTTTCGTGTGAGTTTCCTTTTTTGCATTATTAAAGTCTTTAAACAATGCAAAATTTAAGAAAATCTTTGAATACAGTTCAAATCTATACTATACATACCACTATATTATATAGGCACACAGGCGTGTCTAACACAAAACTTGAATAGGCATTTAAGGTGGATTGGGCATTCTTCTTTAATGTTGAATGTTGACATGCAGTAATTATCCATCACTCAAAAGGTACCCATTTTTTCTGTTTCTGTCTGATGAGTGAAGATTAATGTTGCTGCTGCTGCTGCACATTCGTATGCTCACATAGTACATGTATGTATAGTATAGTACTATATAAATTTATATCATAATTGCATGTAATTGTTAGCAATTATGTGGCACGTGGGCTGGTAATAACCCACCTTCGACCTTCCATTCTTCTAGCGTGAAGCCAGAATCCAGAGCATTTTCAATTCCTTTGTTATACAAATTATGAACATCTAATGGATTATATGAGCATGCATACATACATACATACTAAAGCCTGCAATAGCAGCGCGTACCTTAGCTTTGCGTTGATAAGTAGTAGCCAGCCAATTACGATATTGGGCTGCAATTTATCAATTTGTTTAACACGGGAGAGCTATGCAAATAAACTAAACAATGTTTGGGGCTATATAGTTCAAGGGAGGTCAATTAATGAGTTTTTATTTGATAAGGAAACCTTTTCTGTTTCCATTTTGCTTCACTCTCAAACGTTCTTTCGCAGATGCAGAGGCTAGATGCATAAGTCAATACAATGCCAATCGTTTCATTTTCTTTGTTTTCAATAAAAGTGTGAAGCATTCTCACATTGGCTCTTTCTTTTATTTTCTTTCGCAGATCCATGCTTCACCGACCCTTCTTGTCACTCCGAAAAAGCTCCTAAAGAGTTGGCACAAACCCCAGAAGTTACATCAGAGCCAGCAGATGTTGAAGACGGCAAGAAGGGAAGATCGCCATCTCAATTCCGTAAAGAAGGAATGGAACCACTCACAGGAACAACTAATGTACCAGCTGACTGCGTCCATCATTCTCCAATAGAACCACGTGAGACTTCTAATGAGCCTCAATCGATGTCACTGTTAAAAGGTAACAAACAAGTCAAGAATGAAACCGCCGGCACCAACACCACCAATTCTACTGCTACCACTCCAACCACCACCAGCAATTTCAATTCAAGCTCAACTTTGGCCCATCATCTTAATGATAGCGATCACATGTCACCTGGCCTAGGAGCCAGCAATGTGGGACAAGTAGATGATCATCATCATTATCAGCAGCAGCAGCAGATTACTCCTCAACAACATGGCAATAGTAGTGATGTCGTACATTCATATAATCAACATCAACAGCATCATCCCATTTCACTTCCTTACCCTTCTTCTCCAAAAATTGGAGGAAGTAAAATAGCCACTGGTTTAGTAGCTGCAAACATTTACGATGAGCAAAACAACATTGTAACTAGCTCTCCATCGACAACATCATCATCATCATCAGTTTCGGCAGCGTCTCTCTCCCATCACCATCCGCATCCGTCTATCGAGAATAAGGAGAGTATGTCAATGATACCCTTTGAGATCATGCAAAGGTCTCCCGCAACTTCAGGCTTTGGAATGAATGGAGATGTCGATGACCGTTGTGGCAGTGGTAGCAACAATGATATTTGTAACAACAACTCGCTGACTCCTTTGCGGCATCCACATCTGAGTCCAGGTGGCTTCTCATCCAATAAAAGTTTTTGCTCGGGGTTTGAAGGGGACAGTCCACCCTCACCATTGCAATTCCAAGGGAATAATAACAACAACCATCCAGTCACTTTTCCGTGGATGAAACAAGGAGGAAATTATGGTATGCTTGAAAATTCTTCTTTGCAAATAATATCTATATATTTATTCGTCATCACATCATTTTGAAAATGAATCCTTGTTTTATTCAACACTTTATTGGCATGTTCGCCTTGACTTATTGTTTATTATTAACTAACGGTTATCAAAATTTCAAGTACCTTTCGATATACCCCTTTGCCTTGCTTGCTCCCATCCCCTGCTTTCTTGTAGTATAGTATAGTGTACAGAGTGAATGAAAAGTAGAGCCCATAAAAACTCAAATAAGCCCCAAAGAGCAATAAATCAAGAGCGCACCAACCCTACGCTGAAAATTCATTGCCGAATATGCTCTCTTTGCCATCCCATCCTCTACACTGTGGTCTCCCTTTCACTTTGAACATATATATTTCAGTATAAAATCAACCCTTTCCTTTCATTCTTGGCTTTTGTGATACCACACTCGCCTAGTGTTCATGTTTTCAAGTTGCCCCTGAAAAAAAATACAGCATACGTGTGTGGTGCAAATGTGATTGAATTCACGCACCACACCAGAGTACTTACGTACAAGTAATGAAAATTAAATAAATTCGGTTTTATAACTAATGCATGCATCTGCATTACAGAAAACTCACAACTCACCCTCAAATCATTTTTTACTTTTTACTTGCTTTTGCTATTTATACCTACGATGACTCCTTAATTTAGCTCGATACGATTACTAAAGACAAGGAGAATTGTAGAAGAAGGGTTTCATTTCACATAACATGAACCTGAGCTGATTGTGATTGTATCACCCAAGTTGTTCCTTTTTTTCTCACTTTTCTGTGATCAAAGTAGTATTGTATCGTAACACTCTCGGTGTGTGGCTCATAGGTGCAGATGCTTTTATGAAGTTATGCAATGTTATCCAGCTTATAACACTTTAGTATGATAGATCAACATCAGATCAGCTCACACGCACTTGCAGAAGCATTACCTTATTGCTGCTAGCACCTTCGAACTCATGAGCATGAGCACAATGTGAATATTATGTACCTGATATTGTAAATGCATATGGGCTTGTTACCTGTTGTTGTGTCACTTTGAGAAGTGGAAATGAGATAAGGATGAAGAAAAAAACCTGACGGTTCTTGTCTGAAATTGTAGAAAAGGAAGTTTTTCTCTGATATTATTACTACTTGGCCAGAAAAGAAAAAAATCCTACTCGAACACTCGAAGCCAGCCTGTTTAAGTATCGGTGGATGGATAAATGATAAAAGAAAGGACAGAATAATAGAATAATATGCCTATGCAATAAAATAATACAAACGTGGTGGTGGAGTTGGAGTGGGTATTTAAAGAAATTGAGTCCAAGAGCTTCATCATCACATATATAAATTTTCCCAAGACATAAGCATTTTATGTAATATGTAAACACTTGACAGCCACCACCAAGTGCTTACGAGACATTTAGTGAGGACCCCATACCTGGGTTCTCTCTCTGAGACGAGAGCAAATGCATGCAAGTATTACGTACGGACAGGTAGGTACATAGATGTATAGGCTCATATATATGAGTAAGTAGGCAAATGCATATTAAGAACGTAGGTACAATAAAATTACCCGTTAAATATTTATTTTACGTCACTTACCCATTTTTGTTTTTCTTTGTTACAACTCCTGTAACCTTTCTTGTAAGCCATTTTCTACTTGTATGTTTTACAAAGGTTGCAGCACCCAATTTTTCATTTTCAGCTTTCTGATTATTTGATAGAAATTCCGCTCCTTCCTACATACATCCTACTCTTTCCACCACATATAGTTACTGCATATTATGCATGTGAAAGGCTTTTGGAAAAAACTCGTACAGTTTGAAAGCAAGATGAATATCAGTGACTGAAAAAAACGTTGCTGCATGGTAGATCCCTATTCTAAAAGGCTTTAATTGAAATTGTAAAAAAAATGTTTAAGTTTTAACAAATGAATACAATAATACTAGTGATTTTTTCCCCTAATTTTCTCTCTTTTTGTTTCTTGTAATGAATGTGTAGGTGACCCTTCCAACATAAACCCAGCGACGGGTAAGCGTATGCGTCAGACTTACACACGTAGCCAAACACTGGAATTAGAAAAGGAATTCCATTTTAACAAGTATCTCACGCGCCGACGACGCATTGAGATAGCAAACACTCTCGGCTTAACAGAACGGCAGATCAAAATCTGGTTCCAAAACCGAAGAATGAAGGCAAAGAAAGATATGAAACTAACGGGAGAAACAACAGGAGGAGAAGGACTCATCCCATTCCCGGGTAATATTGGGCTTAGTTTTAGCTCATCTAATCCAATTGTCAGTCAGCAAAACCACTCACTTCTCCTACCACAGCATCAACAACTTCACCACCATCACCAGAATCAACTACATCACCACGACCACAAACAACTTGAGCAGCAGTTTGGTGGACAACTATGTCACATTCAAAGCCAAGAAAAGGAACATGAGAACAACGGTAAAGCTCATCGGTTGGGACAAGTGCCGTCTTCTTCACAACATCATCCTTTCTTTCATCATTTTCCCGGGTATCCCAGCCCATCTTCTTCTGAACAACAACAACAAGAGACGACGACGACGAGCAGTAGTAACATCAGTAGTAGCATCGGGGAAATTGGTGAAGCAGAAGTCCTGTCAGAATCTGAAAAGCTTCAGTTCAAAAGTAGCAGCCTGAGTGACGATTACTTGAAACAAGAAAGTCCGGATGAGGATGCTACGGCTTTGGCTGTTGATAAAATTACAAAGTTTATGGATCCCTGTGTTGATGATGATGAAACAAAGTGGATATGAATTTCGTAGGTTCCGGTCTGATTGGGAAATGTAATATTCTAAATGTAAAAGTAAATTTTTAAGATCATTTCTAAATTAACCTAGCTTACTTTATACATGTTCCAGTAGCGTATAGATATATTATAGATAATAGGTATACTTATAAGAAATGAGTTGGGTACCACACATCACACACGGTTTGACTAAAAAGGAGCATCTATGAAATAATACATCAAAACATCAACCTTCCATGCATAAGATCAAGTACGCTTTTTTCTATTGGACAGTTTGAGAACAAAAGGTTCCATTTTGACCTGAAATTCCCGTTCCGTGTTATGAAATAAGGAAATGCTTGTATGTATGTACGGAGAGGCTGAGGTACCTCTGAGATTTTTGGCGGTATGAATGTTAAGTCTGGAAGGAGCAAAATAAAATCCAGTTGTGTAAATGTGTATCCAGATAATGTAGAATTTGCTCTACATCAAAGATAGTTATATAGTATAATATTTTAATACACATTCAAAACTTTGTGATTTGCAATTTTAAAGACTTTCCAAAAAGGTTTTGCGTAGAGTTGCATACAAGACAAGAAGACTGATCTGGACTGGACTGGAGCATAAGAAACAGTTTTGACATTTTTCATTTTGAGTCAATTAATCAGTTTTCTGTTACACTTTTCATGGCATGTTGACCATAAACACAGTGAACCAATTTGTTTCGGAGATGTAAATACCTCCTTCATGTTGAAGGTCCTGTGAAGTCATAAATTTTGGTTGTGACTTGTGACCATCCGTTCCACTTGTCCGCTCTAAACTAAAGCAGGCAGTAGTAAAGTAGGGAAAGGGTGTGTGATGTGATTACAATGGATTTTTATTGCACCCATCATAAAATCTTCAAGGTAAGTGTATAGTTCTGACAAACAAAAAAGGAAGAATTTATATAAGAAAAGAAAAAGTATTCCATCCATGCAATACAAACCATGATGTAAGATGTAATTTGTATTTATGTATACAATTCATGCTCCAGTTTCTGATGTTATTGTCATAAAATAGTACGTAAGTTACATACATTTTTGTTAGGAAAAGTATATTATTGTGTGCAATTGAGTAAATTGGAGCAACTTTCGTTAGTCAAGTGAGAACATTTGAAGGTGATACATCGGAAAGAAAACTAGTCCATGATAAAAGTCAAACTTGGAATGTGCATTAGTAAGCTAATTTAAATTATAGAAAGAGAGCGCAATATGTAAATAATTATGAAGTAGATTGTGAAGTTAGTGAAGCAAATTGTTATTGTTATTGTGCAGTTTATTATTTGGAGTATAAGTAAAATCTATTAAATATTGCTATTGATATGTTGCATGTGAATATAAAAATGGTAATTCTATGTGATAGTGGCAATTTTAATCGTATATTATATTATAAGGGAGCGTGTGTGCGTGTGAAAGTTAGTGAATATTAAAGAGAATTGAATCCAAATCTCAATAAAAAATATAAGGAATCATTTAAAAATCTCTATGATTGTTTGGAATAATATGGAACGAATATAAGGTAATGAAAATGTTTCTCATAGCTCAAAGTATAAAGGTTCTCAACTATCTAAAATGTTTCAAGTATCACGAGGAAGAAACTTTAATTGTGTTAAAAGTATCATCTTAGTTTGTACATAATCAATAATAATTATTCTGGTTATTACAGCTATAATGAAACCTAATTTAAGAAACCTATACATATAATCTAATCGTAAGTATTAGTATAAAAATATTTCCTGTATATAAAATTACGATAAGTTTCAATGCAATAAAACCGAAACTATTAAGATTTCTGTAAACACGTTCCATTCTGCTATTAGTGCTGATTTAAAAAAAATAACAGTATTTGGCTTTTCATGTGCTTTTGGATTCAACCAACGGTTATCCTCACATTCATGGCCAGCCATAATGGGTGGCAAAGCTTTTGACATTTGTGGGTGGGGACTGCCGCGGTTCCATTTTTTATAAAAGACATGTTCATATGTTACATGTGTTTACTAACTCATAATTCTACATTTCGTGTTTGCTCATCCATAATAATAAGTTGATTTTATATTTGCTAGCTTCTTTATCTGAACCTGTGGTTTTAGAATCTCTATAAAATTAATGGTGGCAACAAATTTTTAATCAATTTTCTCCCTCATATTTTAAACAGTTATTATTGCCCATTCAGTTAGTATGTTTATGTTAGTAATGTCTTAATTATACCAAAGTTTTGGTACTACTACGTTGGTCGAACGTTGGCATTTGAAATGATTGATCATTATGCACAAAAGCCTGGAAAAGGGTGTATATAACATTTGGGAACGGGAACATTATATAGGAAGAATTTTATCGACATCCTTATATATGTGTGCATGATAAATGTGTATATAAATTGACTGAAGAATCACACAAAAATACAATTGATATCAGATCGGGAGCAAGCATGTAGTCACTCGTAAGATTAGAGCACATTGTGCACCATTAGATAATACAAAGTTTATCAATTGCGGCGGGTGTATGGATAGAAAAAGAGGAAGCAAGTTGCCATATCACATCGCATCATGTATCTATCTACCAGCCGAAAGTTGCTTATTCTTACTTGAAGCAACCTCAAGTTAACAACAGACTTCGGTTTTGGCTTTGCTTTTCCTGGATACATCTCTGGCTTGAGGCTTTCTTTTGATCTACTCCGTTTCTTTTCGCATCTCTCCAAGCCAAGCCACTACTACTACCATACCATTCTAGCCGTAAGCATTACGTCTTTATGCTTTACTTCTCATATGAGCAGTGCATAAAACCGGGTAACAAGGAAAGACCGGAACTTGTTTAAGTAAAGCGGGACCCAACATTCATCAATCACTATGCGACTCTCTGCTGACAGACAGCTGAAATCCATTAATTACGAATCTTCTCCCGGTCCGACATTTCGTCAACAATGCCTCCACACACCGTACACTTATATTCTGTGATCCGAAAAAGCAAGTGGAAATAGCGTGTCTCAGTCCACGGCTCAGCACAGGCAAAGACATGGCATTGCAACGCAACTTAAATTTTCATGGTAGGAAGACTATATACAACGTAATCGTTGTAAACTTGTCTTGTCTAGTGGCTGAAATAAGTGGAAAACAACAAAATACCCTCACAAAGCAAAGACTATTGGGAAATGAAAAATAATGTTGATAAAATTGTTAAAATAGCAGCAACATGTCGAGATCTATTAGGATTGCCTTAGAACACAAAATTCACAAATTTCTCCAACTTTTATATAATGTTTGAGCAGTTTGAATTTTTTTAGACAATTTCTGCACCTTTTTAAAACGACATCAAACGGAAAATTTTCACGATAGTCTTCCAACCAGATTAAAGGCGAGGTTCTGTCAACTACCACGCTCTGCATTAATAACAGTATAACTAGATCCTTCCTGTTTAATCAAATGTTCTGCAGAACACAAATATCATGCATCGTCAGCAGTTTCTATAATTTCCAGTCAATAATCAGAAATCATTTAGGCGTATCAAAATTGCAACCATTTCATCAGAGAATTTGTTTCTCCAATATAGTAAAGGATATCGTTTTTGCTCCTATGCATAATATGAAGTAAACTTACCATGCGTATAAGATAAAGAATGAGGCATAATATTGTTTTACAAAATTGCCCTCTTCCCTCATAAAAGAGTAAAAGAGGTACTTCAAATTTGATATTGATTCTTTTTACCTCCCCTATCGGACAATAACTAAAGCCGCTTATCAAGGCGGATGAATATACTACTCTTTTGCTTGTTTGAGTATTTGGTTATGCTACCTGAATTCGAGTTGTTGTTATTATTTGTACGATGGATATAAAAGGCCATTATTTCTCAAGGTGTGATAATGCAAACAAAACAGGAGCCGGGTCGAGTACTTTGTTGTAAGTCTGACTTTTTTATGACTCTCATTTTATTGTCTCTTTTGCTACCTGCTCTTTTACCAAATGTTACGCTGGTTTTTTTTGTGTGTTAGATATCAAAGCGATGAGACGGCAAACAAAAACAAACCGCACGGTCCAGTTATTTATTAGGTGTGATAGAAACATACCTTACCTACTACTACCTACTGCTGCAACTCCAACTACCACATAATAAAAATGTAGGAAAAGAGATAGCCATCCCTCTGTGATGCTAACAAGTTTTGTGCCGTAAGGTAAAGCTAAACATGCAATAATGATGGCAGCAATGCATCACATAAATTATACCACCGGTGGTGGTGGTGGCCATCATCTAAGCCCGCAGTATAGTTTTGATGACAGTTCCTTTTCATGGATGGTTTGTAAATTTTGTCCTTAGTTCCTTAATTGCTGTTACCACCTTCAAAACAAATTAGGTATGCATTTGTAGGAAGAGAGAGAGAGAAAAAAAGTGTTTGACATCGTGTTATGAAATGCGGTGAGAAAATTTATGGCAGGGCAAATGTTCCTCCTTAACATTGAGCCACGATCCACGATCGATCTCTGGACAAGTTGATGCACTTGTTTTTTTATTGCTTTTACAACCAGATACCTCTTGCAACTTTCCTTTCATTCATTATATAAAACTCAATTTTTGTATGAATTTAAACAAAACATTTTACTGGTGCGTGCAACTTCTAATGTTTTTTGAAGATATTTATGTAAGAATCAAATGAGGAAGCACAACTTTTCAGGTCAAATCAAATTTAGGCAGCAGCATTCTTATTCTTCGCTTATGGCAGCAACCAATCTAGATAATTACTTAACCCCATCGTACGTTCGTCTCTTTGAGTGTTCTTATATATTTATAAGATAGGAATTGCTAGAAACCCATTGTGCTTCTTTCTACATGACGCTATCAATAAGACTTGTATTGGTTTAGGATGGCTGCTTTAGCTGTATAGAATTTTCGTGCTACTTTTTGGGATGATCTCCCTGTGCATGTCACAATTTTTGAAATGCCTTTCCGTGATTGTGAAAGACCTTGTCAAGTTCAATCAAATTTTCCATTGATTTTCCGTTTTATGCCTTCTTTGTATATGATATGTTATGTTACATAATCTTTCCGAGAATGAAACAACAAAACTTTTCCTACATTCTCAATAACAACGTGAGCCCACGAATAACAAATGAAATGAAAGTAAAATGCACTTATCGTTAGCGTCCATTTAACTTTGTTGAATGTAAGATGTTTATAAGCGGCCAAGTGGGTGGGAAACCGATGCAATTATGATTATTATATGATTTGGAATCCCAAGCCGATCCTCTTTTCATGTATACATGCACAATGTATATATATTAAATATGTATTTACATGCCGAATAAGCGAACAATATATAACTCCACGATTTGGATTCATTTAAAAATTATAGTCGTAATCAATATTTTTATTATCACAGTGTTTACAACTTACAACAACAAAAACTTACATGATGTGTTTTTTTGTATAAATAAACTAATCGAAATTAGGTAAAGTTAACTGAAAGTAAATCAATAAAACTTAACAATAATAAGCGTAGTACATATCGTTCGAAGAAGGAATTAAATGCCCGATTGTGCGATGGAGGTACTGGTGGGTTTGATGCACTCTTTCACTAGTCCTACTTTCTAGAAAATTAATATTTGTACTTGGTAAACATGGTAAATGGCAAAGCTTACAAAATGTATCTAACATTTATTGAGGTAAAATCCAGTTCATTTCTTCTTAAATTAATTTCGTATGTCACAAGATTGTTCTACGTCTTTCATACATAATAATGATATTTCTCATTCTAATTTACAAACACAATCTTACCAAAACTACTTTTCCAACCATTTGAAAACTTGGAAAACAGCAAACTATGTAAATCTGATTTATTTGCTAAATCTTAAATTCAAATCAAGCAGCTTCCTATTAAATTGAACAAAGAGAAACACCGTCGCGTCGAGGCTCCAAACTAATTTCCCACCACTAACAATTTCCTGTGAATAACTCAAAATTTATCAGTAAATTATAAAATACTTGTCACTATTACGCACAGGAGAAACTAATGCAAACCATGATTGCAACTAAAATCTAAACTTTTTCTGAATCCACAAAAATCCAGCTTCGAAGCGACTGCTGTAGTTTCACAACATCAGATCCGACGCCTTTCATTTCATACAGAAGGCATCCTAAAGCTTTGGTGAGAGTTGAGAGTTACCAGCAAATGCCGATAACAACACACAAAGAGTAAGAGCGAGCGAGCAGTATTGCGCATATTGTAGGATTGGCTAAGGGTACAATCACATGGTTAAATCCAAAAAGCCCATCCTCCGATGTGTGTATGCATGCATACTTTTCTCTCTCCTGTATTTTCCAACAACTCTGCTTATTCCTTCACTCAAAAAGCATTTTCCCTGACTGAACTGTCTGTTTTCTATGTGACAACGAACATTTTACTAACTTCCTTTTGCAGGGGCAACCAATACTCCACCACTGAAAATATACATAACACACACATCACATCACATCTGAATCTTTAAGAGTTCCTATATTATGTGCATACATGCATCCTATGCTCAACCGATACCACCAGCATACAAGCAACAGTAGCGTATTTCTATGATATTCCTATAAAATGTACGCATTTTGATGTTTTCTTGTGTGAGAGCCACACGTAATATTAGTGAAGAGAGATGCGAGTTACTGCTGGATAGATGGATGGATAGATTGGATATGTGTGATGTAGGTATAATGTAACGTTATGCATGATGCTAGGTTGGTTGGTTGGCTGGTTACTTTACGTACATCATCATCATATCAGTCGGATGTGAAGCCTTTTCTTGATGTTATTGCTACATTATTAGAGTTAGCTAACCTAAAGCTTATGAGACAGAAGAAGTAGAAAAAAGTTGAAAAAAAGCTAGCTCTCTAGCTCAGCTCTTCTTCTGCAAGTTAGTTTTGTGAGTTTCAAACGTTACCAAACAAAACTACTGCTCATGCCACAAATCGTCGGGCTAGTATTTGGTAAATGCACTATTAAAAGTGTGCCAGCCACACATAAAGTTAGGAGCACATAATGTGTATACAACAGAGCACATGCATTGCATTGGTTTTTCTCAACTCACCTCACACATCACATCACCATTCCTTTTTGCTTGTGAGTTTAGAGCTGGCCCTTGCCATTGCCATTGCTGGCACTACTGCCATCCGATCATCACACACACACACATACACACTAGATGAGAGAAGCAAGTGAGTTTACAGCTATAATTCATTGAAATTACGTCAAATACACACAGTTCTTCTCTGTTTGGTTCGGAGGAGACATCAGAGTGAAAGTCATTCGACGTTTGACTGCCAAAGGCTAATGATCATTTTTTTGAATGGCAATACTCATACTTCTCACTGTGTCTATTTATCTATCTATCAAAAAGTAATTGCTATAAACATAGGTGTATACAAAAAGTAATCATATTTTGATTTAAAGTCCAATCTATATAAAAGTGACAAAAATTATTTCCGGGAATTATTGATGAAAGTAAAAAGTGATTGAATTATTCGGCAGCAATTCTTTGAGAAAAAAATGACTTTTTATCTGATTGAGACATTTTGAGGGGAAATTAGGATGTAAAATTAGTGAAGAAAGCTCTCTCTCTGCAAGATCTACTCAACTTGAAAGTTCTTTCCTGGTTTTTTTACCTTCCTGCTGCTGCTTCTTCCCGAAAATAGAAGGAGAAGATTTTCTGTATCATATGTGAGAATGCATAGTCTTGACTTGAGAAGATCCATTGAGCCACAGAAAATGATTCACAGTCAGCTGTGAACTAGCAGCTCTCTGAGATTGCTAACTGAGGAGGTGCACGCATTCACGACATAATCTTTTGACTACATAAACTACTCTCGGCAAAAGGTGCGAGCGAAAGAAGGGAACGTGAAAGCAAGCAACATCTGTTCAGTTTTGTCCCGTATCCGGAAATCCATGTGCTTCGTTAAGATTCTGTTGTATTATTCCCATTGACATTTATGATAGGAACGTAATTGTTGAAGAAATTGGTCATTTTCATTGATACCGTCATAAATTGTTAAGTGCAAGAAGGGATAGGGAGCAGTCTCACGTTCCCCCAATGTGACAGTATATACAAACAGATTGTCAATGAAATGACGGTGGAAGTTGATAAATTCTCAACTCCAATTGATTCATGAAAATAGGAAAGCAGTGGTGATAATTTCATCTGTTTTTACGGGAAATTATGAGTAAATTATTAGTTTTTAGTACATATTGAGGCATGTGCTGCTGATATGTAATTATTGTTGTTAACTTCACCACGATGGTTCGTGGATCCAGCTGTAGTTGAGATTTTTGGATGAAAAATCTTGTAAAACTTTTAGTGACGGCAAAAAAGACTTGAAAAAGTTCAAAAATGAGCTCCTACCAATTTGTAAATTCGTTAGCGGCATGCTACAACGGATCTCGAGGTGGGCCTGATCCCTCCACAGCCAATGATTACTACCCAGGGGCACCCGCAGCATCCAGTGCTGGCAGTGGTGGAGGAGCTGCTGGGTCAACTTATCCAAATTGTTACTCACCTGCCACAGCTGCTCAGGCAAATTATTACGGAGGCTCGCCAACTCACCACGTGACAAATTTGTCAAATGGATCCGACTACAGAACAAACGCTCCTGGTCTCAACGGTGGCTCAGTATTACCTCTCACCGGCTCGCTGACAACAAATCCCAGTTGCAAATACGCAACTTCCGCACTGAACAATAACACTAGTAATGCCAATAATAATAACCCTGGTGCAAATAACCCGAACAATATTGTGTCAAGTGGGGGAGCTAGTGGTGGTGGTGGGGGAGCTGGTCATGGGGCAAACGCAAATGCGGTAGTTGCAGCAGCCGCTGCCGCAGCTCTTGTAGGACTTGATACTGGTCTTGCCAATTGTGGCTCACCTCAAGATTTGACAACAAATAGTAATGGGTCATCCGCATCCAGCTCCGTTTGCAGTACTCCAAGAAGTCCACCTTTGGGCAGTGGGGGAAGCACCGGAGGAAGGAGTCAGAATAGCCAAAACTCACAGTCAAACTCTTCTCATAATTCCACAAGTCCTAACTCCAACACTGGAAATCAAAGTCAATCAGGAAATAATACCAAAGGATCATCAGGAAATCCTCCACAAATTTATCCGTGGATGAAGAGGGTTCACCTAGGTCAAAGTAAGTGACTCGGAGGAATCCATCTTTTGAAATCATATAAATTGGTAGTAATCTCTAGAGTATTATAGTGATAAGTAAGTAATAGAAATAATCAAAAGCAAGCCAGACTTAGAAATAAGGATCCGATAAAATTTCGTCTTCGGTCTGTCATAATAATATGTCTTGGTACTTTGGTAGACAATCCGTCAGACAGACGATGGGAAAGTTTCTATTTCTTTAAAAGAAAGAATGGCTAATTTCATGGTACGATCCTAGTTTATTTACATGTAATACAAGTGCATCCAAGAGGTAAAGGGTCATGAAACAACAACCCATAATAGTCTCATTACAAATGAACTTGAAAACCTCATTCCCCATTTGTACATGTTTAGTAGCTAATCTCACATGTTTACTCTCTTCGTGTTACTTAAACTATTTATGCATGTGGGCAACAAAAACCCCTTTGAAGAAGAAGTACAGAAGAGGAAAAAGAAAAGATCAGACAGGAAAGCCAAGGAAAAGGGCTCAGCACCATTTCTCGTGTAGTACACACCAAATGATAAGTCATAAAATAGTTGTGTAATGTGGAAAATATGTGGAGCAAAAACGAGAAATATCAAGAAAAACACACGTATATAATAATATATGCATATATAAGTATGAAGTCACAGTTTATTACAACAAAATACAAATATAAACTAAACTACTTGCAATCCTCCTCCACCACCACCACATATGCCCCATAAGGCTCAAGACATTCGGCTCGTAAATCTTATTTTCGCCCTTTCAAGTCAAAACCTTCTTGCTCCCATGTTTCTCACTGCATACACATTACACACAGAGCATTATCCGGCTCTCTCGGTTCATTCTTATTGCATGACTCTATGGGGTTTACGTTTATGGTTCCTCTTTAGTTGGCCCTCATCTCATTCTCATCTTATACCAATACTACGATGCAATACCACCGGATCTTTTGCTGGTTTTTTCGTTCTGGTATTGAGAATCACATGTTTTAAATGTTCTTATAAAGAAGAGGACAATATTTTTTTTGAATATTTTCTTGTACTACCCAACCGGTCTCATTGTGTTTCACTTTTACAAACAACTGATTGAGACTCAATATTTTGGAGGATATTGTTAAATGAGTAAACCATGCGCAACTACACGAATTCCTTTTGAATGAAGCAATATTGTGTTGTGTTAGGGTAGGAAACGCAAAACTGTTCCAGTACGTCAGGTCCTTCTCTATTCAAATAAGTTTTTAAAGTTTGTAAAGCCCTGTAAATACAAAATAGGAACATACCTATTATAATACAAGAATAACATCAACAGCCAGAAGACGATGGTTTGAAGCATGTGTATGCTTTTTTTCTTGTCCTTATTTGTACTTTTTCCTTTTCAAAAGGTAAATAGTACTCAAAGAAAAAATGTGGGCATTGTGTAGTAAATGTGGAGAAGATCAAATATCGTTTTTATATTTGTTCATGGTGATGAAGCATGAGCCATTTCCGCTTTTAAGTACTTGTTAAAAGTTGTAATATTTGAGATGGACCAAACTATTGCAATTCAGAAAACTGTGAGAATAAGAATCAACTGGTTTTGGAAGGTTATTGTTATTTGTGCCTCAGGAATCTTTTAATGGCATATGCCATTCCATTTCTATTTAATATGGTCATCGACAGTTCGTAATTTTAGAGGAAATATTTGCAAAGTTAGTCAAAAAGTGAAAACCAATAACTCTTAAATCTATTCAAGTACCATTTTACCCTCTTACACAATTATTGACAGTATGCAATGCATAGATATGTACATGTATTTTCATTTGATGATGTACGTACGCACAATTCATTTCTTTGTTTGTGTTTGAGGAAGTATTTAAGTAGTTTTACTGATGCGCATCGAAACAAACAAACAATTGGAAAACCAAAAAGTTAAAAAATGATTTCCGACTCCTTTATCGTCTTCTTGTCACAATTATTATAGGCGAGGGAAAGAGGTTGTGCTATATGCAGACTAGTGGGTGGGCAATGTAGTCTTTCATCGTAGTCATCCACTCAGTCTGTATATTGTTAGTTAATATAAAAATGTACTATAACGAAAAACCTAACGACTAACAACATAGCACCAAGCATGACTTCACTCACTCTGGGGGACATGACCAACCATTATTACTGTGATTCCAATCCAATGAAAAGCAACATTCCCTTACAGTCAAGTTGAGTATATCAACCAACATCAAGCATCATATCATCATGCAACTACAAAAGCTTGTAACTATAATTCCGTATTAGGAATGAAAGCTGTAAATGCGCCCAGCCAGTCTCTTGCATAGCATGATGGCATGTCAGTCAGTTGATTCCTAACTAGTTGTTGGCTTTTTTTATGATGATTGTTATTACTGTTCCCATTGCCACCACCACCACCAACACCACACCACCGTGAGCTAGATAGACATCGAAAAATATGAAAAGGAGGCAGGCCAGACTTGACGACTAAAGCTCTCTCTCTGGCTAACTAAACTGTGTGAGCCCAGTTGAGCAAGAGAGAGAGAGAGACATAAGAAACATGACTATAAAGATGGATTATCTCACCGCAAATCAAATGGGCTGGCTTAACCTAACTACTACAACCAACACGAGTTCTATCAGCAAAATAAATATATAATGAGTGGAGTTATTTCCCTTTTTTCTCAAAAGCACACAGGTAAATAGTAATATGCATGTACATATATGTACGTATGTGGTGTGTGTTTTGTTTGTGGCTTGGCTTGGCTTGCCAGCGGGCAGTACTTACAATTTTTGTACTCATGCAGGTACTATTCACATATAAAATCATGGGGAGCAGCAGGAGAATCTCATAAAAATTACTTGTGTGCACAATAATTTTATTTCATTCTTATATTCCATCCCCCTTTTGTAAATACTCAGTCAGCCTATGATGCATGTTCATTTAATAACGTAGAGAGGTGTTCTTTTGATATCTTTTACACACTCGCAAAAAAAATCCCTCATATATCTATGAATGCAGGTGCCACTTCCTTTCATAATCTCATGAAAATCCTCTTTTCATTTACTTGTAAATTTATTATCTGTTGACTTGCTCATGAGCATATTAGATGGATGATGATGATCGGAAGCAAACGCACAAGCAAAACAATCATGTCGGAGATTGCAAAAAAAAACACACCACAGTAGCTACTAGCTAGTAATTATGCATCTGAATCATGATGATGATAATTAATCGGATTACCTATCTGCCTGTGAAACAAGTGCGTTTTTTTATATCCAACAGTATAATAATACTAAAACATGCTTTGTGGTGACAAGTGATGGATCATGGATCTCAATGATCTTTCTTTCTTTCTTTCTTTTTATAATTATTCATCATCATCATCATCATCTCATGTAAAAGTCTGCTAGATAAAAAAAACGCACAATTTATAAAAATTCAAGATGAATTGGAGATCTAAAATAAATATGTGTAATGTGCATTAAGGTATAGTTGTAGTTTCCAATCAGATTATAGTCAATCATCGGTAATGTAAGGATAAAGAAAGAGAATGTGTATAGTGTGGTGGTGTGTGCATGTGGATGTAATAAAAACACATTCAAAGGTATAAAGTAGCAGTCATGATATGATGATATTAATCTTATCACTTGTAAATATGAATGTACTACTATTCAGGAGGCACCCGAGATGTAATCCACAAGCTATAGCTAGCACAAACGCGTATGAAGGGAAATCATTAATTTTCTTGATAGAACAAGAAAAATTCATATAAATTCCGATCCCACTTATAAGTATACGTTGCTACATGTATTATGCATGTGTAAACAACACTTCAAGAAGAAAACTTTCATGTGTGGGGTCTCGCTAGATTTTTGCCGATGGTGTTGTGTACTTAATAAATTGCTGTTAAGCATATTTTTTAGCGCAAGAGGTCTTGACTTTTCATCCTCGTCGGGGTAGTGGCATTAAGAATAAATTCTATTTTGCGAATGTTAATTTCTCCTCTACTCAACTGACTGGGGGCTGCTGTAACAGCAAACCAGCATTTCATATTTGAGCTGAAGCTGCTATAGCATAGTAGTGGACATTGTGAAAGCTTACAATGAAAATGACTTACAATTAAAACCATGTATTTTTATTATGCATATGGTTGAAACTATGTAAGAGGGTCTTTTACTTACTCGTAAACTCACTTCGAGGTAAAGATGCCCCTCACGATAAAAAAAATCGAGGGGCTACTTATATACAATAACAATAATAATAATGATGATGATTATTATTATTTCATTTCATGGCACTACTTCTCTTTACGGTTTCGCTAGCACTTTATCATTTTCATAAGTTGACTGTTGCTGTTGTGTGCTCCTTGTTATGTAATGTCAGATAGGAAATGGCACTGCTATATTCCTATAACCAAATGAGCACACAAGAAGAAGGAGAGCCAGAGCAAGAGCTGCAGCAGAAGTTTGAGCCAGTCAGTCTCACCCGTCTCATATGACAGACAGGCCAATGTGATTCATTACTTATGTAACGTAGACCACATCAAAACCCTTATCTTCATCTCTCGGTCTCCTCTTTCTTCTTCAAACGAAACGAAAAGTCAGGCAGGCACAGCAAACCAAATGCAGTTCCAAAACCTGCATACCATACTACCATGCAATGCAATGCCGTGCCATGCCATGCCAATGCCATAATACTATGATATCACTCGGATTGGTGAGTTGACTATATATACAAATACAAAATATATATACAACACAAGCGGGCAAACACAAGTGCATTTTTCAAACATTTTTTTTTACTTCTTCTTCTTCTGATTCTCTCATTGAAAAAAGAGTTTCTACCGAAAACCGACCGACTGACAGAACGAACTTGAGGTCTTGCTAGCCAACAACCACTCCGATTTTTTTTCTACTGACGATCGAGCAACCACAACCACATTTATATGAGATGAAAGGACTAGTACTTATATTACTAATTTCAAATCTGTAAACTACTCTTTCTCATCTTGCTGAATAAGTGTATAATCTAAATCTTCAATAAACTGCGATGATGGTGGTAGTGGTGCTAACTTCTTTCAGATGATCAGCCATGTGAATCCCTGAGAACTTGTATCATATTTTGTAATCTCCTTGGTTCAGGAAAAAAGAGCACCCGCTGGCTCACATGTGTAGTACATCACTACTACAACTACTACGTGTTTAGCTCGGCTGTTCTCTGTTCCAGCTTCTCTTTTGTGGAGGATGAAGATGGCAGCCTTTGTAAAATGATTTAATGTGTGTTTCCATAAAAAAAATATTGTCCATATGATATGGAAACGAAACGTACGAATATTTAATGATCATAATGAGTCTTGACTTTGATCCTCAACTCCAGCACCAATTTTAATAGGATACCTGGGAAAAGAGTTTTTTTTTTCTTAAAAGGTTTTCGATTTTAGGGAATAGCCCAACAAAATTTTTGCGAAATAACTTTGACATCCATGACCTTACAAACAAAGTGTCAGCTAAAGCCGCTTTGGTGTGTTTTACACAACCGACAATTTGATATCTGTAATGGATAATGATAAACGTGTTAACTTGCTCCGCGTCTTGATTTGAAATTGCAAGGTCATTAATTATCAAAAGCTAAAACTTGATGCACATCCTGTCACACCGCAATTATCACTTATCACTGTCACATTTAGTGAGTCAGACTCTTGTTGCAAACCCCATATCAAAATGAATGCATTATATACTAGTAGTACATACAGATACAGTGGCGAGAGAATGTCGACTGATTTTCATCTCCCATCATCAAACTCAAGAGGTGGACGGAACAGAATAATTATTGTCAACTAAACCAGAAACAGCAGCACCTTCTACTTCTTGTGAGTGCATTTAATGTTATTTAAAGCAGCTGTGCGGTAGAGGAAAGGTGTAAAAGAGTACACTGACATTAGAAAGGGCAAACCAATTTGTTACCATCGGTCTTGATTGCCATAATGATTGCGATTGCATATTTTTTTCCTTGTCTCGTCTAGTCAGTTGGTGGGAAATTAACGTAAGTTTCTAAATAAGTAATTTACATACTCCCCACTATCAAACTACCGTGTTTAGAAATGCCCATCATCCTTTCTCCTGTACACCAGGGTTTTCATACGAAGCTTATAAGTACTTATTATTGGACGAATGATGTGAAAATATGTACAGGAGCAGCTAGAGCAGTTCTCTGCACCCCTTCCTCTTCACTCTGACTATTCAAGTCAAAAGCCAGGGAATCTAAAATTCTAATTAATTATTACACGTCAAGCTCTACTACTATTTTAGTTTCCCTGACTCTGACTTGACTGTGCGGCTCATGCTGACTGACACATTCCACTTGAGCGAACAAAAATGCACACATTATTGCATTGTGTGTACCAAAAGTCGACATCAGAATCGTGCAATCCACAAATTTGCTTTATGTTCTTTCAATTCATTCATTTCTTCTTCTTCTTTGACTGATGGCTTTTGATAAAATTGAAATAGTATCAGAATCGAAACACGTAACAGCATATGTAAATAAATACATGATTCTAAAAATGGATAGTGATGCTATTGCTGCTGTGGTGTGATGTGATGTGATATCTAATAGAATATCTCTATTCGGAAATGTTTTACAGGAAATGGAACAGCTTGCATCATTGTAGATTTTTTTTAATCCCATCACCACTAAACAGTTCGTTATTTACTATTACTGATTTGCATTCGGCGTTACAATGACAGAGATGGATAAAGTGTACGTAATAAGGAATGCAAGTAGCTGCTGCTCGTACTCAATATAATAATACTATGTATGCTTGCATGATATGTGTACGTAAAAGTGTACAAAATGAATTTGGATCAGGATCAGACGTCACGTTCAAAAGTCTTAGCAGTCACTCATATAACATCAACATTCACTCTTTATACATCACTTTTAAAAAAAATCTCCCATGGGTTTTGAGCTTGGTTACACTTGACTGATTGGAGTCGGGAATCCCTCTCTTTGCTAATCACTATAAGTCATCATATTAGGATTTTAGACGTGATGATAGCTCTGATGATCTGATGTCAAGCCACGCTGGCTTGATGGATATGTAAATATATGTACAAAAATCTAAGCACAACGCAACGGTTGCACTCAAAAAGTGATGATAAACAACATAATAAAGCATTCAAACGGGGATGATAAACAGATCCCTCAATATTATTTTGTATCATTGTCTACACCATCCGGTATGGTGCATAAGTTTACTTTTTATAGACTCATTTAAAGTACCCAATTAGCTGGGGCAAAGAAATTTGTGGTTTGAGGGAATCCCACAGACAGAATTGTGGTCTGTGTTTAAAAAACAATGTGTTAATTTCGCTAAAATGAAGTATGAAAAACGCTCTTTTAAAACCGTCAACGTGTCAAGATTATGTTGATGCAAACAATTTTATTTTCTATTGAATGAATACTAAAGAGCATCTATGAATTTACGTTGCTCGTCGATTACTAAGAGTTGAGAGTTGTTGAAGTAAGATAAGTAGCTTTGGGAAAGCCAAGGTAAAAAGATATCACAAAAAATACGTTCATTCCTTCACAAACTGAGGAGGATGACTGGGTCGTCGTCGTCGTTGTCAGTAAGTTACAAAATTTTCAAGACAACTACTCCTGCTTCTTCTTTCCATGTGATCCTCTGGTTGAGTTGAGTTGAGATGAGGAGAATATTTGTTATGCATGAATTATATAAATATGATCTTACGTATACCTACTCAAAAATGAAAGACACTGTCAAGAACTCAATATGCTAAAAAAGAGTTTTTCTATATATGCACATGGTTGGTATACGGTATGGCGTGTATCTAATATCTAGGTAGTTATATCCATTTGGTGTTTTTTTCAACTAGCTTGATTTTGACTTTGACTTGACTGAAAGGTTGACGGCACATGATTTCAAATTTTTAGACAAGAAGTCTGACCGACATGTTATAAAACCATGTTTTAGACGTATGTCTTCTCAACTACGCACACAACCAACCTCTTGTGATTCTGATAGAAATGTAAAAGTGGATGGTTCCATCATCTATACATACTCTGATGATACCACACTTGAAAATTATTTATTTGTTTAGGAATATGTGGATAATAAACCTGACAAAGGGTGGATAATACAAATAGGCAGTTAATTAAGAGTTTAATTGCAGTATACACCCCGCTTGCAAATTTTTTCCATGTATTGTCAGTGAAAACATATATATGCATCTGATCTGACTTGACTTAGAAATTGGACACGTACAAAATAGATGGCAAAAACTGATATGGAAATTAGGCAACAGGTAGATAATTTATTCACTTTTATTTCTTTAATACTCCCTGAATAAAGACAAAAGTTGTCATAAACTCACGTCGACTTGTGCCATGAATAAATTTTTATGTGACATATGTTATCCCAAGAAGGGTGGATGCCAACTTAAAACTTCAATATCAATTTACTCCGATCTGAAAATAATCATAGAAGCAGCAGAAGCCCAAGTCAAAGTAGTAAATTGAGAACACAATTGGGATTTTATTTAGCTACGCCTTCCTTTTGGGGCAAAGTGCAGTAGGCAGTAGGAGATATTACTATTACGTTATAATGCAATGAATACATGCATATAATAAGTATGCACGTATTTACATTTGATGTGCATCTGCTATGCATTACATATGTACGCAAGTTGCATGTTACGTATCTTATATTTGTTATTATTAAAGTTCGTGAAAGAAAAGCCAAACCCGGGGATGAGATGAGGTTAGATGGTTAGAAGGATGAAGATGAGATGAAACAAAGAAACCTTTATATTTCTTACCATTCCAACTCAAGCAAAAAAATGTACGAAGCTGCAGCTGACACGTTGACATTTTGACAGTTGTCAAGTCCTGTCAATCAACACGAATTTTGTGGGCAGCTACCTACCTAAAAATGCAGTAAATGAAAGCTTATACTCTGCTCTCACATATGCACTTATTTTCCTACACGGACTGGGGGAGTTGGAGTTGTATCGGTTTTAGTAGATACGCTTTTCCCCGAACAGAGGGAGGATTCATGTAACATATTCGTATGAAAATGAGTTATGGAAAATACACAAGATACAAAATGTACTACTATGCATATCATGTCTCATTCACGTATGTTAGGATGATGCTAATAATGATAAGTTATCCTATCTGTACTAAAATCTGGAGAATATCTTTCGCCAGCTTGGGAATGCATATAAGCAAGCACATTACAAGATAGTAAAAACGGATTCTGATCTGATGAAATCGTCTGTAGAATTTACTTGTGATGATGACCATTAAGTAGTAAGTAGTAAAAACATCTTTCAATATTCAATAAAATATTAGTTTTCAAAAGTTTTACTACTTTATCGTATTCATTCCCTTTTATTAGAGAAGGTGATATTATACAATATTTCGTGTCATTTCTTGAAGCGTTATATATGCTGCACGACACCCAACATTAAACTTTTAGACCTAATTTTTATCAAAAAAATCTATATGACACTATGCAGGAGGATAATAATTATTTTCTCATTTTTCACCGGAAATTGACAGCCGAATTTTTCTCCCTTTTTCTGCAAAGCCGTCTATGTGGGTATATAAAACTTTGTGGTGTTGGTGTAGTAGTAGGAGAGAACTAGCTCAACGACATGTCAATGGGTCGTTGTTATACGATGAACTGCGTTTTAGAGGATTCATATAGAGAGAGGGTACATATCGGAGCATGGGTGGCTATATCGATATCTATAAACTATTAAAATAGGATACATGTGTGAATATGTGCATACATAAAATGAAAACAGGCTACATTACGTAGGTTTTACTTTTACACACATTCACTCTCTGTTATATTTATATTCAAGTTTTCAGCATTTTTCATTCCGTTCGTTCGCCTTCTTTTCTTGATTTTCATTCATTCGCTTTTCGTTTCACCATCACCACCATCGCATCGTCATCATCTGTTTTTTTTCTGGAGACAATGAATTAAGTGCATCCGGAATAGTGGGAGAAACCGGCACCCCTGGAAAAAGCCATGGAAAAACGTTTCATCAAACAACACAATGGCATTCACTCACTCACAGCCGAGACTACTTGTTCCCTCCTTCCTCTCCCCAATTATTCGCATAACCCTGGTCTGATGTGGTGGTGTGTATTTTCATTTTCATGTATATCCTAGTAGTACGGAAAGCAAAGCAGCCGTACCAGAGGATTGATATCCAACCAGGAACGCATATCATTATCGCGTTGTTTACATTGCACAATATTTGATATAACATATAGATTTGTTTCTGATATACTTGGATTTCCCATTATGTAATAGAATGATATTCAATATCAATCTAAACAAGATTCAAGGGGAAAACTGACAAAACCTTTGGCACTGAGGTTTTTTCGGAGGTTAGCGAGGGTTGCAATATATAGTTCTAGTAAAATATATTGTTCACCAGGTTCATGAATCTATCTCGCTGACAAATGCCAGGCCAGGCCATCAGCCGGATTCAAAACAAAGGATGCATAATTTCAACAAACTTTTGCAGTTTCAGTGAACAATGAACCAAGTCTAAGATTTCATTGCTGAATAAAAAGCTTAAATGAATTTATTTACTTTTCAAACCCATGAGATAAGCACCCGCTGCTAAGACTATATTCCTCAAAGTAATAATAATTTAAATAGGTTCCAAGAAATACACAGTTGCAGCATATCTTAAACCAACTTATCATCAATGTTGCAGCCGACCCATCACAAAAGAATGGCAGCAACCAACAAAAACCAATAATAAAACATACTTGCATAAGTTATTGTAAGAGAGAAGAATATACATATATGAGTACAAGACGAAGAGGAAGAAAAAAAGTTGAGCAAAAATATAAAAATTCTCGACGAGTAGTTTCTATCAATATTTTTCCTTTCAAGTTGTCAGTACATTCTTTCGTTTCTCTCTGGCCCCCTTCAACATGCTACTTGAACGAAGCGACATTGTCTGTCAGTTCCTTGTAGCTGCTGCTGAAAAATGAATCTTTCCTTATACTCCATGATAACAACAGTCAGCCAAACCAGTTGTAGGTTAAAGGCTTTTTCAATAGATTGCTAAAAATGTAGTACCGGGAGAAAATAATATTCTCAGAATACTCAAACTCAACTCTTTTTTTTCGGGTGTGTAATATGCACCACTTAAGATGTTCATTTGGATGTGTAAACATACTACTACGTTGCAATGCATGGTCATATCTATTATGTGTATAGACATTCATGACGTGCAATCCAAAGGAAATTTTTACTAGTAGATTTTTGTGGTATTATTATTATTCCGTGCTTTTTACTATCTTCTAATTTAATGTCTCCCATTCACTATTCAAAATATTATTACAACTCGACGACCTGAGACAGACGTCGGTGGAATTCATGCATAGAACTATTATTGGGGTATTCGTTTG
Source organism: Orchesella flavescens (assembly GCA_964034955.1). Lineage (NCBI taxonomy): Eukaryota > Metazoa > Arthropoda > Collembola > Entomobryomorpha > Orchesellidae > Orchesella > Orchesella flavescens. Next base: position 17,952,152 of record OZ035954.1, read on the forward strand.
GAGGGTAAAAACGTTGTGTTCCAGGTTTACCCAATAAAATTTGTGTATGCCACTTCCACTTGCCTCAGCCTAAAAACAGGAATGATATTAACACTACACTACACCACAATGCTGCAAGAAAGAAAGTAGTTAGCTATACATGTGGATATAAAATAGGAAAGGAACAAGGAAGGAATGTTATCTCACCAACCATGTATGATATTTGTGGATGGTGAATGATTTGACAGTGATTTGATTCTAAGATAAGCTACCGAATTCACCTCTACGTGATCCCTCTCTAAACTCACAAGTAATCGGGTGTGTTCCGCATACTTTAGTCGGCAGCATTACGTACATATCCTATTTCTTCGTGAAGAATTTTAGATATTTATGGACAATGGGCATTTCTATAAACAATATTATACAAGAATACAAGCTATAACTATTTGTAAAACAATGTGGATGTGATGTGATATCGATGTTGTGCTTACAATGTAATGAACAGTAGCTTGTTCGGAATGGGAACCCTAATAATAGAGATCCTTCTGTAAAGATAGAGATAAAAACTCTTCGACAGGGTTGCATGCATGATCGAAATTTAAATTATATCACAAAGACCAATTTAATCCACCATTAATAAAATAGGTGGATACTCACTCATCCCTATATTATGTTTATGTATGTGCTTTTGTTAAATGTATTTATAAATGCGCTATAATGATTGTTTGTTTTGTTTTCTTGTTTATTTCATGTTCACTCCAAAAAATATACTCAACCCAACCAACATTTTTGAAAATCAAATCAAAACCATCATCTTTTTGAATTTTGGTTGCTGTCCAAAAACAAAATTCACGCTTCTTCTTCTTCTTCTCCACACAAAATTCAACCCGATTCATGATCATCACAACTCGGCCATTTTGCTCGTATTTTGTGTGAACAACAAAACAAAACCTCACAGGAAGTAAGTATCCATTAATAACACCACCAATGAATCGGCGGCAGAAATGCCAGAACATCATATGTATGTAGGATATAATATTGTTGTACTTATACCCAAAATATTTTTGTGTGTTGTGACATTTCGTTTTCATTTTCATCATGTTTCCAACCTCATTAGCACTGTTTAATGATTGAAGGATGACATTCCAATTTCATAGTATCCACTCTTTCAATTCGTAGGGCATGATTTGACCAATATATATACTTGCTGGTATGATGTTTACCAAAAAACCACAGTAAACAACTGCGTACACAATACCCTGCCCAGTTCTTGTCATTGGTCGCGTATTCATCCATCGAGAGAGGGTAACAGTGACATCAGAAAAATGATAGGATCATGACTTGACAAGATATGTGAAATGTGGATAATAGCATATGCAGAAGAAAGTAGGACCAATATATTCCTTTAGTAAACCTACGTACTATGTATAATCAACGTTGAGAAGGGAAAACTTGACATTTTCTTAGGAAAATGTTGATATCGTCACCTAAAATATTTACTCAGTCATCATTTGTGTTCATTCTGTAGGGCCCTTAGGCTAGGCTTAAGCTCATATATACAGCATAAAATGCTGTTAAAATTATTGAGAATTAGTTTGATACGCTCATACCTTCTCGCATATCATATTAATACATTATACCCCACAAATTAAAAAAAGTACCAACAATTTTAGTATCTCCATGAATCCATTATAACAAAGCAACATCCAGTAATGAACTATTGCTGAATTTCGCAGGTACCGTAAACGCCAACGGAGAGACAAAACGCCAAAGAACGTCATATACTCGCTACCAAACCCTTGAGCTCGAGAAGGAATTTCATTTCAACAGATATCTCACACGAAGACGCCGAATTGAAATCGCCCACGCACTATGTCTCACGGAGCGACAAATAAAGATTTGGTTTCAAAACCGAAGAATGAAATGGAAGAAGGAGCACAAAATGGCGACAATGAATGCCCTTCCTCACCACCAAATGGGTCCACCCCATCATCATATGGCTTTGGCCCATCATCCCCACCACCATTTAGGGCTAGGTGATATGAAAGGATGAAATTTGGGGTTGCCCTGTTCCGACTATAACTTCGCTGCCGCCGCAGCAGCCGCCGCTGCTGCTCAGGCACAATCTCATGCGTACAATCCTGAAGATTTCATGGCACCATCCAACTTTTAAATTAAAGATGGTCATAATCAGAAAAAATAACAAATTCAATCACAAATCATGGTCTGTCAAAAAAAAATATATCTATAATATCAGCTGCAAATTTTGGATCTCGTTGTTTAACACTTTAATAATTCACCATCATCCTCCTAAAATCTACAACTAACTCTGCCAACCAGGAACAAAAGTACCTTACAACCAAACTCAGCTCCCTCAAATAAACCCTTTTCGTTGGGCTCGACCTTGACTCTCACCGATTGGGTTATTGTCACGGTCTATCCTTCAACAAAAGCATGGTCAGTTGAAATCAATCCTTTTATTACACTACTTATTTTTAGCCTAGAATTTATTATGGTAACCAGATTAGCCTGAGGACAATGCTCATTATTTTCTACTTCAGATCATCATCACAGTAACCATCCTTTACTCTTTGGGTATTGGTTTGATGTTTTTGTAGTTTTTGTAAAAAAAAACAGCGATATATTAGCCTTCGACCGTTTTTGTACATTTAGTTTAAGGTTTGCGTAACCTCGCCACGATTTTAACGCAGTTATAGGCATGTACCTTCACTAAAGTTAGGGTTTTTAGTAGGATTCTATTTATTTACTTAATATTTATTAGCAAATGTTGGCAAAAAGTATTACCCAAAGAAGCAACGATCTAATATATCCAACTGTAATTTCGCAAATAAAACAGCCATATACTATTACGATTGACATTGACATCATCATCATCATGAAATTCAAGGATTTACGACATTCAGATTCAGAAGTTAAATTCGGAACAGGGCGTTTTTTAAGGGTGCAATCAGAATTATTACAAAAAAAATACTGTAACTGATTCAGATTGTACCTTGACACTAGGCTAAGCATAAATTCAATGATAATATGATAAGCTAAGGAGAGAAGTTTTGAAAAGAGAATTTTTGTAGTTTAAGTGTAAATAAGAAAAGTAATTAAAGCTCCACCAAAAATCTCATATAATTAAGTAAATAGGGACTACGACTACTAGTAATTAGCGACTAAGGGGAAAGAAAAGTTTTAGGACCTTTTCAAAAACTAAAAAAAATGCTGTATTCAATCATTTTCAAACCTTCTTGGTGGCCATCTTTACTCATCATGGCGTGTTGGTTTTTGTAAAGGCAACAACCAATCGCCAAGCCACTTTCCATTCCGTTTACCCACTACTCCTCATACTTTTAATATGACAAGTTATCAAATCAAGTTATGCTAGTGCTCGCCAGTGTGTAATTTAGTAGCTTCATGAGAGGTTTGCGCCTCCATGTGAATCAATTTCATTTTACACTGACGAGTGACTACGACTACCCTACAAGCGTCGTTTTCTGAAGTTTGAGGCAAGTTCCCATTTTATATTGCATTCAAACAATAGTGAGCTAGGTGTGTATACGTGTTGTGGTATTTATTATTAAATTACTATTCTTTAAGGCATTTGACTTAAAAATAAATCATACTCTTAAGTCTTATAATATATTACACAACAAAGTCTATTCCATCTTACCGTGATTTTCAAGTATACTACTACAAATAGGATACATACATACATTATTTATGTAATGTAATAATATTGAAGTTCAGGTTAGCCTCAATAATGTGTTTTTAGTTGAGAAAAAATTAAGCAACGTAATCATTTGGTACGTACGGATCTAAATAGGGTTTTGTAAAGTAGAAAAATCACAAAATACTTACAACTTATGATAGTCAGCTAAACTTATACTTAACTGTACTCTATAAAATAAGTTGTGGAGTAATTAATAATAAATAATATCTATGGTTGATAATATGATACTATTTTTAAAGTTTGTATATGGGTGAGTGTCTACCAAACCATATATTGTAATACCGTGATAAAAAATCCTCGATTCTATATTGAATTGACACACCACATGTATACGAATGATTATTAAATGCATATAGTTAGTCATAACTGCCCGGAAAATCAGGAAACTCGTGAGATACATACACTACTACTTCTTTTTTTAGTAGATTAAAAATCAGACGTAGGACTTTCATTTCATTTTTTCTCTATTGAATGAGTGTGTAAGTACTTTTGCGAATTTATTTTTAACAAGTAATTTAAAATAGAAAAAAACCAATAAGTAGGTGGTAGATAGTTCATATTATGCAAATGTGTAAATCCATACCATTTTTATGCATTCAAAAAAGGGCTGACAGTGTACGAAATGTAAATTTTAGCAGTAGCCAATGTTCCTCTCGGTTTTTTGGCCTGTTCTTTTACCTAACCTAAACAAACTTGTACACAAATAAATACAAGATATAGAAATTATAGTATACATGCGATTAATGCTTTAAATTTGGGTGTGAGTACATAGTGTGTTTTATTTTAATTTATCTGCGCAATTGTACGTATATAGGAGTAATAGCCTTCAAATCCCTTTCTACGGCCGAACTTGCTAAAGTTGCTAAAGCCATTCTCACAAGGATATTGTTGATAGTGGATAAGAATACCTTAATTCAATAAATCAGAATCAGAAAATTTGTTGCTCATGTGTGTTATTTTGTACATGCAAGATTCGTACAATGATCGTCATGATCAAAAGAAAGGATCGCCCCATGTGATTTTTATTCCCAGGTATACAACATTTTTCACAAACTGACTGAGATCAAATAATATGCATCGGGTTTTGGTATGTTAAACATGCCAATAACAAGCTTGATAATACCTACACAATGCAATACCAATGGAATATTAAAAACTTTATGTAAAATTCATCATCATCTTTTTTTTTGCAATCAGTACTCAGCTAGTACGTGAGTTAAAATTTAAACAGCTTTTTGTTCATTTCAACTCATACATATATAGTCAATGAAACTGCAAAATGAGTAATTACAGTAAATTATTGGAAATAAATATGTGCAAAGTCATAAGTTGTAGCACCAACACCACCAAAAACGAACCAAGAGAAGAGATATATATGCAATGCTGGGAGAGCGAGTGGATGGTGGTGGTGAAACACGTCTTGGTGGTTGGTGTGAAGTTGATGTATTGCGTATTTATTCAAGATGCCCCCTGATTCCCTTGCAATTCGTCATTTCGTTTGTTATTGCAATAAATGCCTATATGTAAGTAATACGATGAACACGTACGCTACAACTACATACATGGGTGAGCTGCGAATCCGTGATGGTGAGCAAGCTAAGTTGGCAAGTCTCGGCTGTAGAAATGGATATATGGAAATCGCTTTATTTATTTAACCCTTTAGCAAACTAATTGCTTTAACTAGGTGTTTTAGAGCCTAGTTGAAGCACATGTAGTTTTTGCTTAAAATTACTACCAACAAAGATATTATGAACATAAACGGTACACACATTTATAAACAATATTATATGGTAAAAACTCTACTCTATGACTCTATACAGATTATCTCTTTATAACTTTTAGTTCTATGCGTGAACACTAGTTTTGCGTCAAATAGTTTATAACTCCATATTTTAAGGCCAGAGTTACCAGATAACAAGATCAACGTTGTATATAGATTGCATATAACGTATATTCATCATAAACTAGTTAATATACTACTTTTAATGCTAAACAATAAGGTACGAGCATATACATATAACCACTAAGAACAATACAAATGAATAATATATATAAAGTATCACACACTTAACATAAGCTAAAGAAAAAGTGAAATGGCTAATTATTATTATGGATTATAGAAAGGGAACGAACGTCAACACAAGCAGAAGTATACGCATAATTATTCTATGTGGAAAAAAAATACAGTGAAAAGGAAACGGATCCGAGAACAGTATTACAAATTAATATTTCTGTCAAAAAAACTTAAAACTTACTACATTTAAAAGCTGTGGCCAGGCCAGAGAATAATGGTTTTATAGTCTGTAATGGAACATGTGTATACGATTTAAAATATTTACCGGAAATGTGAGGATTTTAAGAATAATATTGTATGTGCAAGTTATTGTAACAATTGTAAATAGTAACATAACCCCTTACTAGTTACTTGGGAGTAACAAACCTATAATCTACGTAAAAATTCTTGTCGATTTGTTTGTTGGAATAAATTGTACGTAATAGTAATAATAATATAAAAATAAGTTAAGTAGTTGTACAGCTAGCAATTTAAGCGTATATGATTCATATAATTGTATTTACCATCACGCTAAATCTATGTAAATCTTACTTAATATGATATCACAACACTCATAAATGTATTATTATTGATCCTTTTGGTTTGAAAAATGAGAAAGGGAACTTTGTAGCTAAATATTTTATGTAATGTCAATAATAATAATTATTATTAAATGTACATAGAGAAAAATAATCACGAAATTCGTTAATGTACAGATTTTTGTTGTTGTCCGGTTTTAGTTTTATGTTGACCTTTTTTTTTAAAAAAAAATAACTGTCATCATCATCATGTCATATAATATATTATGTGTATACGTATTATAGTACTACTGCTGCTGCTATATGCATTTTAGCTGTGAATTAAAATTATTATTTTATTCAATTTTGTTTTCTCTCGTAAAAAAATAAAAACACACGTGTCTAGTTTCTAGAATTTTAGTACTGTCCCTGAGAAAATAATAATAATATTATTCAACTACTAGAGTATTACTGAATAAAAAAGTGAATTGTGTTCTAAAACTGTCGCTGTATATGAAGTACATGATCATCTTACTACTTATTTTTTTCGCAATATTTTTGTTTTGCAAAATTCTAAACATTCTAAAGACACGAAAAATTTATGGTACGATGATGACGAACATGACTACAACATTGCTCCCCGTGGTTGCTGGTGTGGCGGACTAGAGACTAGTCCTTTGAAAATATAAAACCGTCAACAAATCATCAACAATTGCTAATTTGTCGGAGATTTTTATTTTATTTATTTTGCAACAAATTTCAGGTACACATATCGTCTCATCATGCAAACCAGACCAGGAGCAGTGGCAGTATCACCAATAAATCAAACATTTACCACTTTTAAATCATGTCTACCACAAGGTAGCATAAATCAGCGGAGGGAAAGTTCTCAAAGAAATTTACACATTTTACAGTCACAAATAAATCTTGCCGTTTATATTCGAAATAGAGATCATACACTACTGCATTGCATTCTGCATTTTTAAGCTAATAAATAAGCATCCTTTACACACAAATGAGCATATTTGCGGCAAGAAAATAGGAAATAAAAAAATTGTTTCAAAAAGTAGTCGAAGAAACCAAGTTCAATTTCAGTGTGGGAATGAATACACATGTATAAACGCTAATACTGCATCACTGCATGACGGGTGTGTGCGTTACGTTACGAACGACCGACATTTAACAAAAACAACATAACCTATACCTCGCTCTTATCTCCTTACGTTTTTCAGATTGGTCTATAAAGATCAGCAAACAAGACATAGATCATATACATAATATTTTGAATATCCATCCGTCTCTTTCTTGTCCCCCATGCTCCATTTTTCTTCTCACTTCAGTCAGCAGCATATAGCAGCAAGCTTTTGCTGTAGTAAAGTGAGCTAAACTTCGTTTCGGTGCAACATACAGGAATTGGTGAACAGAGTTGCATGCACGCATTTTATGATATATGCACACCCGTAGCCCGTACTTACAAAAACATACTACTCACGACGGTGTTCTTCCGTTTCGGTTTTTTCTTTTCGGATTGAAAACTAATTTTAAAACAGAAACTTATGTATTATGTTTTATAGTGTGTGTGATGATGCCAAAAATAGCAGCTGACGAATCAAGACTCACATCATTTCGTTTTTTTATTTGTTTGCGTATCCGTACTCTAATTTGAAGTCAATTATACATAAAATGCGTTTGTGTATAATTATTATCTCTTTTTCGTTCTTCGAGATGTTAATTATAATACAATCATAGGCAATGACTAATTTTTTTAGACGAATGGACGATACGATACCGTAGACCTTGTTTATGAAATATTATCAGTAAACAATTATTGTTATCAATTCCAATTCCTACTAAAACTAACAAGATAATAACGCATTAATCGTTTCGCTTCGTATTATTTCTGTTATTAGTACAAGCTGCATGTTGATTTTGTTTCAAAACCATAAAATGGTGAATGGATTTGCAAAACCATTAGCGTTTCCGACAGAGCAGCCTTCTTCCTTCCGGTGGGAATTCACAAGCATAATGAAAACAGAAAGAATTGATATTAACAAAAAATCCAAACTCTTCTGATATAGATATGTATAGCATCATTTTATATGATTGGAACTGTATGTCCCAATATGAGCGTGCTATGCTGTACATTACGTGGTCTTTTTAATTTATGTACCGCACAGGCACAGGTTACACGAGACATGGAGCGTGAGGAGCTTTTAACAAGTTAACACATCATTTAAATCTGCCAGTTAATTCAAGCACAATATCAAACGTCATATATGTGACATGGGGGATGTAGATGCAAACGCAGATGAAGACATATTTCGTTTATTACATTCTTAATTAATGACATAATTACTCACACAGATTAGTTTGGAGCTTTGGAAGTAAATACGACATGAGGAATAGAGAGCTACATTTCATGAAATTTGAAATGTAGTAATGGAAATAATGTCAATTGAAAGACTAATTTGGTATAGATCTTTTACTTAATAGCATTATCATGCATTGAGAACAAGGACAAATATTTTTAAATTTTGTAAAACCTTCGTTCAAGATCTCATGGAACATAGAATAATTTCGTAATTTATGCATATTTAATATACTCCAACCAACCATTTTGGATACGATGAATCATCTGCTTTTAATTGAAGCTTCCATACGATAATGTATTAGAGAAAAAGAAGAATCCACCTACACAACCGGGTTGGTTGCTGAATGTTCATGTTCATGGAGTTTTCTATACCCGGTAACACGCGTCACTTGTCTTTCTATTTCAGCTGCAGCAGTCTGGCAACGGCAACATGAGCTACAAAATGGAAAACTGGAGCAGCTCAATTCAATGCCAGTGGAGAGTGCTTGTCTATCTGAAAATTCGACATGAAAAGGGTCTTTTCTGAGGCAACCGAAGAAAGCCTTTTACTCCATCATCACATCACATATATACGCGTATACTACCATACACTATACACTGCTTAACTCTTCTTTCACTCTGTCATACAAGCTTTTTCTAAAATTCCCTCTGACAAGCAGCTTTAAGAATGAATGGATGATGATTTCTGAAAGCTTAGAATATTTGTAGCATTTTGCATTGAATTTAGGGCTATGGATGAATACGGTGTATTATGTAGACGAAAAGTATATACGAAAGGTATTGCCAGCATTTTCCTTGTGAATGACAGGGCAAACCGTGTTCACATTAAGAGAACGATAATCATAATACCATCCAGAAAGACGGTCCCGTATTATGTATTAAACTTAATAGACATCTATCTTAAATGCGAGTAAAACAAGTTTTTTGCAAACTAAAGAAACGCTGCTAATTATGAATTTTATTCACAAACACAATATTTGTAAGTTGTAATTAGCATTTTTAGAATGTGCTCTGCATAAAAAGCACCAAACAAATAAATGAAACCGCCTCCCTCCAACTCTCCAACAACAACGGTTCAAAGCCCCAATATCGAGATAGAAAGTTTGCACTGGAAATGAATGATTGATACACACTGCAACAGCTTTAAATGAGCCTCTTGTACCATGATGATGATTAAGTTTGTGCGCTGAGAGATTTGACCTGTGGCTCGGTGTGTGGCTTTCCAAAAGATTAATTGCGACCAGCTCCGGCTTCCTTACTTACATACATTTTCTTTCCATATGTGTATCATAAGCATAGGTACATCAAATACTAGGAAAAGTACTATGCGTAGTCCATGAGCCACTCCGCTACTGCTTTTACAATCTAAACCAGATTCATCGCTGTTGTTCTAGTCTTCTTGTTCAGGTAAATTTTGGTTAATTCCTTGCTTTTCAACTGACATTTATATTGAGCTTAAACTTCTCTCGGTATATAGTCATACCTGCAAAATATAAATCCATTCGCACTCTTACCAACAAAATATATAGTAGTGTGGTAGCCGATTTAACCAATCCGTCAAAACATCTCCATGTTTTTTCTTTTCCTTTCTCTCCTTCTTTTATTACGACATTTGCGTTTGGTTGGGTTGTGCAAGTTGCAGGAACTCCAAGAAAAAAAAAGTTGACTTGACTCCACTCATCTACAGTGGTTTTTTAGTTTTGTATATTATATATGTACGTACATTGCGTGCATATGTGTAGCGCGCGTACGTACACGTTTTTTATGTATTCTGAAGGCATGTTTACTTCCCCACTGTGACGATAAGTGCTTTCCCCTCAGCTCAACAAACAGCATAGTATTTACCAAGTCAAGAAAGAAAACATCCATTAAAATGCCTCCGAAAAAAAGTATATTATTCACTTTACAAGGCAGGGAAAAATTTGCACTTAATTAGCAAATATTTCTACCATAAGTATCCAACCATCATTTTTCATCTTTTCCTTTCCAGCAGCAGCCCAAAACCATAGTCTCGTTTAGACTTTACTTTCCCCCTTCCTTTCCTTCCAGTGTGAAACATATTATTACTCGTTCACACGTAAAAAGTTAGAATAAATAGTACGCTCTGTTCACACTTGGAATGTTCATTCGACGACTCCAATCCCAAAAAAAACTACAAAACTTACACGAGATGAAGAAGTGGATAGGAAGAGTGAGAGAGTATTACTTGAATTCACTTTACTCTTTTTTTTCTTCTCTCTCTCTCTCTCTCTTCGTTATTCGAAGAAGTGTTGTATTTTGCCTTTCTTTCATTCCTCAGAAAATGTCGACAGATTCGACCCGACAAGGCGTGAGTCAACCCTTTCATTCAAATTCAGAAAAGGAAGCTAGTCAAGCTCAAAGAAAAGAAAGAATGAAAAGTACACATGGAGGTACATACTACAGAACAGAGAGAAGACCATACAAATACATACACACATTCTTATTATGAAACAGGAGCATATAGTATGCATATTAGTAGTAGTAGCTAGTAGTAGGAGTGTGCTTTTGAAAGACGGAGAAAGGTTTCACTTCCCTTTAAGAAATGAAACACGTTTTTAATGAAAATGGAACTGGGAACTTTTGAGGAGACATGGAAAAGTTGCAATGCAATACTTGTAAACTGACTGACTGACTGTCAGGTTGGTTTGGTTTGTTGTTGGTTCTTTGGTTGACTGACTAGGTTACTGCATGGTCGGTTCAAACCAAACTCAAGTTTGGTTTCCTGTATTTGTTTTCTCTACCTCGGCCTAAACGTTCCAACCAGGATATGTAAAGATATGCATCTAGTTGTTGGCTCCTGCTTTGAATAAACACACTCTAATATATTTTCTATTGGATGATGCATGTTCCTATCGTGTGCCATGCCATGCCACTAGTATTACTATTTTGGTTTGGTTTCCAGCGCATTCATATCGGGAGGAAGAAGGGAAGAAGAAGTAAGTGAAGTAAAATACAGAAGAAAGGAGAAGTGGGTGAAATGACGGAACAACAATAGTTGAAATGCATCACACAGAAACCATTTGAGTGGCAGGGAATGAGTTTAACTGAAAAGTTATATATGCATTATATAAAAATACTCTGGTTGTACATATTTGTATTAGCCAACGAGGTAGGTACACTATATTTCATAAAATAGCAGTTAGTTTACTTTGCCACACAACAAACGCAGAGCAGGCTGCTGAGGAACACATGCATGAGGAAGTGAAACGTGAACGAAATTGAACGGAAAATTCTTGTCGAAAACAAATTTCAACATGGGAAATTGCCTTTCCTTTCTAACTGCTGCTAAAAATCTTTAAATATCCTTGCATCTACTCGTCCATCAATATATATCCCCTCGTAAACATCATATGAGTAAAGTTCTTATAGTAGAGCTTCACTCTACTCTCAGTCAGGACAGAAGTGAATTAGCAGAATCAAACTCTGTAAAATATTTTATATTTTTTTGCTAAAAGTACGTGTTTACCGTACCACTGGGATAAAGTGTGATGTGATACGTTGAATTTTCCACAAATTATTATTATTGATTTCTAATAGATAATTATGGAGTTCCCGAGCGTAATGGAAAAACGAAAAGTGATGCTGTTTAAATATTCATTCACATCATCCATCATCCCATCGCAAATACGGGGAGTCCCCACTTCTCTTTTCCTTTTCCTGAAGTGACGTAACCTAAAATACACATCCGTATCCGTCTGCCTTCCATTCACAAACTTACACAACTGCGTGTATATATACTGATGTATGTACTTTCTATTACATGATTTTGCCTCACTTCAAGGGAGCACATAGCACGTTTTTGTTTTGCTCCGTGTACCATGCCACCGTGTGCATCATGAATGTTTTCTTTTTTTTGGGGAACCACTTTAAGTTAATACTTTGTTTCTTTTAGCCTCATCTCATGGTAGGGATGGCGGCGTTAGATGCTCTTATAGCAAAAGACGTGGAGCTAGCGTTTTCTATTATTTTCACCATTTGATTTGTACATTCTATGTACAGGACTGATTGTATAACTACTTCAGGATGCAAAAATGTATTCTTCCATATACCATTCCATAAGGTTATTATATGCTGTTTAGTATGTGATGGTGCATGTGATGGTACATAAAAACAACTTCCTGTAGTTGAATATATACACCACCATTTATATGCTCCGAAGGATATATATAATATAAAGAAGATTCGGAAAGAGCAGGTTTTGTATCATTTGCAGGGAAGCAAGAGCTGTCACTCAGACATTCAGAGTCTGGGCCAAACATTCATCTCTCGCTGTCATTTTACTCTTTTTACGTACTACTCTTAGCTCTCCACCATTTTACCAACCCATCACGATTCACTCTTGTGCGATTAAAGTCCTCCGGGACGATTTCACCAACCATTGAATTGCATTATGTACTAACCTACTCATCCCTCATCCCTATATATTATGATTCAATATATATTCAATCCAAAAATTCATTTTACAATTTACCGACTTTGTGATTCAAACCGGAATGAAGTATGCCAAAGATTACTTGCTGATCCGTTTTCATTTCTTACCAAAAAAAACTTTGTTAAAAAATGTCATCTAAATTTTTTTTGGATGAAGCATTCCATTTGACTGGAGAATGCAAGTTTGCCACCACAAAAACTAATTTTCGTTCACTCATTCAGACTAGTTGGATTGATCTCGTGATGAGCGTTGATAAAACTTGCGAATTGGTATGTCATTTAGATGGCTTTGAATAGCAGGCAGCAGCTCACTCATGTACGGATGAATACATGTTTAACAGATTTGATTTAGCAGCGGATCTACTCCAGAAAGAAATATAAGTTACAGTTCACAAGGTTCATGTAAAGGAAACCCTCTTCATATACACAGAAGACCTCAGCGGGAAGAAGAATGGCAAAAGGCAAGAGAGTTGATTTTCGTTTGATAAATTGATTATTGATTAGTTTCCAGTGAGAGAGAGAAAGCCAGTTTATAGAGAAGGCTGGCGTTGCCTTTGCAGACTCGCCGTAGACTCGTCTATCAAGATATGTACGTATACGCAAACACAACCCTTCTTCCACCGAAAACTTAGATGAAAGTACAAACATTTTGCTTACATATGTCATCGTGTATGCTTTCATGAATATAATATGGAGTACCTACAAACATTTGAGTATAAAACTCAAGGAAGCCTTGCACAAGAGTGCAACGTGAAGAATGGGATATCACATCATGATAATATGATGGTTACACTTGTTATAGCTATGTGAATTGGATTGGATGCCTTTGACTAGACCATATCACTGGGAAAGCTTGTGGATAAGCCATGAGAAAGATGGATGTAATACGTAAGGTAAAACATAACAGCGCTTTTTCATGTTTGCTTACATTGATAAACGCATGTATTTTCTCACTGGTTGTGCTAATAAATCGGATGCCATAATATCCGTTTATCCATCAGACAAACGAGGTCCATGAGGAGTTGGTATTTGTCAACTGAACCAGATTTGTCAAGTTGATGCAACAATTACCGTATGGCTACACACTATGTACATACATCCCATAAAAAGCTTTTTGTCAGAGAGGAGTCAATGGAAGTGACCAACTGACCCTTACGAGAAAAAAAGTGCATTCACTGTAATGTATTCACAGTAGGAAAGCCATCAATTTTTAGGCTATTTATCACCCTTATCCTCACCTTGTTCAACTACTGCTGAAGAGAAAGGCTGGCACTACTACTACTGATCCGTAATAATTCTGATTTTATAGGTATGCATTCTTGGCTTGGTATATAAATGCATCAATGTGGGGAACCCCGTAAAACAATTTCGGTTTTGCCATTCTTCTTGAAAAAGTCTTTTCACTTGTCTCTCCTGTCACTGTGAGTGTTAGGAGAGCATCTCTGATGTGGGAGTTTCACAATCCCTCCGTGTACATTTTACATGCACATGGTAGTTGCTGGTAGACAGACAGAGTGTAAGTTTAAGGCTGCCATTGTGTATCATTCTATTACCTTACTTTCATTGAAAGTTGAAGTTGAAAGACTTTCAACTTCAACTTCTCTCACCAAGGATAGTGAAGAGCAGAGCAGGAGTATGGTATAAAATATAAAGCTTGAGTTGGGAGCATATCACATCATCTTTACGCACACCACCGATAATACGCTCACACTGGAACTCCTGCAAGTTTGCTGGATGACGTTTTATGAAATGGAAGCTTCTTGTAACTTGTTGGAATTTCAGAGCAAAATTAAACTCAGATTCATGTAGACAAGACAAGAAAGAAACGACAGGCCAAAAGCAACACACATACGGATATTTAAGTCCACAGTAGAAAATAAAGAAACTATTACTAGTAAATGCTTAGAAATATAATGATACATATATAAAATCCAAAGATATAGAGCGTGAGGATGAGGATGAAATGAATATAATATATAGTTTATATAGCTATGAAATCCATACATTCCTAAAATGTGTATGACATCATTCATGGAATAAAAGAAGAAGGGGATGACGAGAATTATGGGAATGTAATAAGCTGTTTGAAATGACATTGAGAAGAAAGTTATCATGTATAAAGTTTTACGGATGGGATGGTGTGGGAGCGTCACATCATATTGTCACTTGCCATCTTGAGTGACAGTTCAACACCAAAAAATGTCTCCTCTCGCGTAATAACTATGTAGCAAGAACGAAACAGCTTGTTTACTAAAGTTATGAAAATGGGATGAGGAAAGCATACTGTAATATTATAGGGTGTTCGATTTGACACCATATCGCTTCGTTACAAAAAGTATATATCCAGGAAAGTCTTCGAAACAACAGAGGCAAGCTTTGGCCAGGCTAATTAATATACTATAAGACACAAGGAGGTAAATGTATAGGGGAAAATGAAACAAGTAGCTTATTACACGACATAGTTCTAGTCCGACATAGTCCGAGTAAGAATTAGCAAGCATTTATTACGGGCACTTGAATCAGATGCATTTGTTGCATATTACTTACATAGCGTTTAAGGAATCGTAGGATTGATTATTTTAGAGTACTTGTTATGATTAGTACATTTCCGATTGAATAATTGGCGGATGTCTTTCGAATGAATTTTGTTTTCGAGCCACCATCTTCTGTTGCTGATCCTTTATAACTTGGTCTTCCAGAATCTTTAATCGTCGAGCATATGCTTTTTTCAGAATATGCATCATATTGTGATTTTCTGCAGTCTCACAATCTAAGGAGCAAAGAATTTTACATCCAAATTAGGATACGATGCATTGTAATTGAGTTTATGCATTTCATATCATGTGGAAAATTAACCTTCAAGAGCTAATTTAGCAGCAGTGATTTCTCGCCTAAGACTTGTAGGCTCAACTGGGATCCCTTGCCTGGCATGTTTTCCAATCTTCTTGATAATAGCGTAGGTTTGAGCCTGTGTCGCTTCTCGAAGAATAGTCTTTCGTTGGAGGTAAGCCGAATCGTTTCTGTAAATGATTCTGTCATTTATTGACCGTTCAGACGTGTCCGTAGTTCCAAAATATCTGGCTCGGCTCTACAATAAATATTTTTTAATATACTTTTGCATTATTATGCAGTTATTAACATGCATCATCACAGTCATTTATGCCAGGGGTAAACTATTTATACCTTAAATTGATCAGTTAAATCATAGTACTTATGGAGTAAAAGCAATGCCCCAATGATGTCGAACATGATAACTTGAACCAAATGATTGAATCGAGTTAAATCTGCATATGCTTGCTTTTCAAATTTTTCCTTATAAAACTGTTGCAAAATTTTGTACATCATGTGAGCTGCTTGTGAAAAGACCCACGCCAAGCACAACGGAGCACTGTTCTTATTGTGGACGTATAAAACTGAGCAGGAAAGCAAAGCGTGCATGATGTTCACTGTGTGATCCAACCAATCCACGTTATTAACGATTTCTAAGCAATTAAAGTCATCCTGAAGTAGCCACAAGCCCATCTTGGCTTCCTCCAGCAATAAAAGAGAACTGTCGTACCAAGACGCAAAGAAATTTGCAAAGACCATCACGTGAAAACCAATCTCTAAGGCATACACCAGCCATTTGGGACGACTTTCGGCTAGTCGTGCTAGCCTTATCTCATTCCTTTCTTCGTCGGCTTTATTTAAGCTGTCATCATCATCATCCTATTTAAACAAAGTTTAACATTTTAAATGAATTTGTATTAAAAATGTAATCAATCTTTTTTTTTTAAAATGACTACTAACAGAGTCCTCCTTTTTTCCGCCAATCTCCCCAATTAATTTGTCTATATGAACTGCCTGCGTTTCATTATCTATTTTATTGTTTTGCTTTAACATTAATTCACCTCCATCAACTGAATGCCTGAGCATAGCCAAAATGTCTTTAGTCTGTTCATCTGCTAAGGAGAATGTTCGGGATGCTGTCTCACGTGGAGACATATGGAGTGATAAGCTATCTGGAACTGGCTCTCCTTCACCAGACGTCATAAAGTCTACCTGTTTTTGATGCATCGTGTGTTTTTGGTTATCTTCAGATCCAATGTTATATGAGTAGCTTATATGGCCGATGCGTACTACTGATTCTGCTGCTAATTAAACTGACATTGAGCGAATCTGAATATGTGCTGGACAATAATCATATAAGACGCTTTTATAAAGAGAATACAACAAAGACAAAAATAACAAGTGTTCAGTACAAGTCAAGTTTTAATTTTTAGCGTTTACGTTTTTAAACAAAACAGAAAAATATATTTCCACGGAAAACGAACAACTTTCAAAATCACCTAAGTACCTTTAACACCATCTTTTTTACAATGACTGCCCACTGTTGTTCTGGAGTCACTGTATTTTTTCAAACATATTCCTTTTCCATACATAATTTGTACTTTAGTATCCGATCCTATGCTGTTGGCAGCTAAGCGTTTCTTCCGAGTATGGGTATCTTCCGAAATAGGCTGTGTTGACCATCCAGACTTTTCTTGCGTTATGTGTTCAATGGACGTTGGTACATTACGTTTCTTTCGGTTGATAACCCTAGTAAATTAAAAATGCAAGACATAAATTATTACCCTATTATTATTATTATTATTATTATTATTATTATTATGAAGTTGACCCTTTTCCAGGCATTATGAATTAAAAGTATTTCTAAAGGACTTACATATTGTTTATTTTATATCTCACTAATTTTGTCGGTCTAGTCATGTGAAAAGGATATTCAGAATTCATTCGAGAACCAATAGCACATTTTTCAAGTTCTCTCATCGTTTCTCCAATATTTCCAAGAACTCCAGCATACTCCACAGACACAGTTTTGTTCCTCATCCTATTAAAACAAAAATTTTGTTTGTAATCAGACATACAGAAAATTGAATTAACACTGAACAATGAAAAAGAGATTTGAGAGACTATAAGACAAACCAAATATCATGAAGTTGATTCGTAAACAATCCCATCATCAAAGTTGTATACTTGTGATGATCCTGATACTGATCACTGAAATCCTTGAAGCAGTACGAGTGAACCGAAATAAATGTCTTCCACGTTGCCTCAATTACGGGCTCAAAATTTTCAGATTTGAATACTTCAGGAACTTGAAGTGGGACATTTACATCACCCTTTGAATCTTTGTCATTTAAAATGATGAATTCTGAACCCTATTGTAAGTTAAACAAAAACATTAACATAAATATTAGTATATTAGACATCTAATCATGTTACAGTTTTTAAATTAAATGGTCATATGACAATACACAAACAAAATTATCATAAGCTAACCTTCATACTACATTGTTGGACTGCTTTAAACTTCATTGGTATTGCGCTGTCCTTACACAATGTCAAAGCAGTGAGAATGCGTAGGTAATGATTTTGCTCAACATATGGTTCTCTCCAACGAAATCCTTTTGTCAAAATTCCAAGAAATGTCGAAGTTAAAATATCAAATATAGATGCTGGAACAAGTGGACAAACTTTCTTCATAATGTCCGCATGCACAGACAGCAGTTTTTTCACTTTCCCTGTGTCTACTTGCACGCTCATTTCTTCATCCGGAGGAACAAGTCTAGTTATATTTAGTGCATTTCTTATCGCCATCCTCTGGTACATCCACAGATGGTTAGTGACAAGCTGGTTAGAATTTGTTGATGGTGGCATCAAAAATGCCTTTGGATTTTGCCAAGCTTCCTCCACTGGAATGAGTAAAGTGGCTGTGAAGGAAAAAGGCGGCTATTATAATACAAATATTTCGAATAACAGCAGAAAATTGAAAATATTTAAATGACTTCATGATTTTCTTACCGGAAGATGGAGGCTTAATAGAAGCAGCGTCTTTTGGTGCAGGGGCTTTAGGCGCAGCTAGTGATCTACCTTTCATACCTTCCAAGGGTCCATGGTCATTCGACGAACCCCGTTGATGCCAACTTGGCTCGTCCTTGTACGCCTTAGCGTAATGTTCTGTGGTTGTTTGAGTGGTAGTAGTGGCAGGCTTTTTAGTGGTTGTTTCTTGAGGTGGTTGAAATTTACCCAAATTTTTCAAGGTCCTAGAAATTCGTATAGTGGGTTCTTCTTCATTTTCCAAAAAGTTTGTTGCCAAAACTGGGTCTAGATTAATTTTTGTTATGTCTACATAAGCTGCTAGTAGTTCTTGGTCCATGCAAACTTCTTCACCTAGTTAGGATAATGTAAAATTATTTTTCCACAGCCAAACATTATAATTTGAGATACAAGAGTCATTTAATTAATCTTTATTATTATACCATTAGGAGGAAGAATGGGTTGACACTGGATAGGATCAAGTTCCATCGTGCTATTGCACCCTTTGCTGATACCCCCAATGTGCGGTATTTCTCTGCTAACATCAACGAAACTGCAATACGTGGCCCGAGGAAATGACTCTTCACTCTCACCTCCCATCACTACCGGATTGTTTGCCAGACAAACTGACTTTTTTCCATCAGGACTTGTCAGCGTCCAGCTTGTATTGGACTAAATTAAATGAAAAAAATAACTGAAGCATACTGGCCTAAATAGCATTCAGAATGGTAACTGGACGCTTAACTCGTTGTTTCAGTAATTCTATTTGTATTGTAAAATTATATTTGATGATAGTATTGACCACTTACAGAAACGAACACGTCAGCATTATTCAGGCTCATATGAAGAGTTCTATAAATTTTCGAACGCATGCTCTCCATGTCATCTTCAAATACAGTAAGAGATTCTCCAAGTCCTTTCAATGGGTTGCTAACAGCCATGGCCAAACTAATCTGTTGTAAAAAAAATAATGAAGGATTACATTAGCACCATCACCAACTCACCGGCTCTCTTAAAAAAATGATTAGTATTCTATTTTAATTTTAAGCAAGTGTTACCGGCTTCGATGGCATTTTGAAGCAATGGTTATTTCCGCCAATGACTGCAACCGGTGCTTCACAAGGGTTATCATAGAAAGCCCATCTGAGAGAGAAAAAAAATCTATTAATTTTATATTCTATATTGCATTTCATAATGATAAGCACATAACATTTATCTTACATTCCATTAATGCAAGCACAAGAAAATATTTGTGGCTCATGAAAGGCGATTCCAACCGGGCAATCTTTAGCGTCCACCTCTTCTCGCTCAGCTCCTTGATATAAAACCAAGCTGGAGTGTCCATAATTTTTAGGTTTCTGTCCTTCTGTAGCGCTAGAACACGAAAGGAAGTAAAGTATACAGAAAATTAGCTCGAAATAATTACTTTTGGAAAACATTTTAATGAATCCTCTGTTATTTATGGAATCTCTAAAGCTTCTATAGCTGGGTTAATTACGCCTTCCAACTAATTCGGTAACAGTAAAGAAGAAGATGAAGGGAATCGATAAATTATTGAAAGTAGTAAAGGTTCAATTAAGGTTCAATTACTCTCAAGTGTCCTACTTTTAATCCTTCAATTCTTAGAGATGAAGACGGGTTGAATTGGTAGACAATGGAAATGATGACCCAATTTCGGACGATGAAATAAAAAATCGTCAACACAATAACTAAACACCACCACCAACACCGGCCGACCTAATTGAAAGTCTTTGAGTTTTGACACCATTTCAGGAAATTAAATAATATTCCTCCACACAAGTCAGTAGTAGTAAAGAAAAGAAATCACAACTATTTTATTTCACTATTCAATATTTAGCTTTGTTTGATTGAATTTAGCTTAGCAGCGTGTTGACAGAAAACAGGCTTTCTCAGCTGAGGAAATATATTCATAGAATGTCTATGCCGTTTTACCTAACCAAAGCAGTACCCCGAAGCACGCACAAACTTTTTAAAAAATGCAACTATTGCATATTGTACTAACTTGGTGAAAAATTTTTCTTTAAATAAATACTCATTTAAAACTTGATGAAAAGTTTTTCATTACATAAATACTCATTAAGAAGTTGTCGATATGTTTCTTACTGGTTAAATACTCATGCAGAAGTTATCGAGAAGTTAATTACCGGGTTAATACTTCTATAACTAGTGCAAAATTGGTTGATTTGTCGGATTTATTTTAATTACTTTTATGCATTTAATGGAAATAATTGGTTATTATTAAATTTAATTGTGATGGTTAGAAATTGATTTTGGCCACAAGAAATTGGTGAGTGCTTTGGGGTACCCTTTTACCCTAGGGTAATTGACATTTTCTGGTTCCTTTTCTTCATATTTGGTGGTTCCTTTGTTGCTTTTGTACTAGCTGCTAAATGTAAATGCATTGTTCGATCAGAAGAGGTGCTTCAATATTACTGGGCAGTAGGTCCGTATTACTACGTGCAGATTGAAATACAAAGATGATCTCAGAGATGCCTACCACCATTGTCATATTGTACATTACAAGGGACAAATCTTTATGCGCATGAACAATAATTAAGTAAATTAAGTTTTAAATATGGAAATGTAGCAAGTCTAGGAGACAATTTCATCACGGCATATACATTTCAAATGTATGCGAGCTGCATGTTCAAGCATAAAGTTCGAGTTCCAAGGATGAAGGATGTAAAATGGTCAATCAGAATTTAGTTTCTCGTACACAAGTATTCCGTTTTATCAGTTAGTTGTATCATTCATATTATCTGTTCGGAGTTAAAAGGATGAACTATTTTTTTACACACGTGTACTACTATCATTTTATTTAATTGTTTTTGGAGACATGATGAGGTTTGTCATAATAATACGTGTCTTCACAATCTTGACGTTGACGTAGACAGGAGTGAGTACTGTGTGCGTGCACTGACTGATGCGACATTTCGGTACTTTTTTTTTTACTGTTTATGCATTTTGTGGAGTTTTATGCGTAATAATTCTTTTTGATTTAGTTTCAACTGCAGACATGATAGGTTTACTGAAACAACGAGTTAAATGTCCAGTTTATTTACACCAACAAATACATGACAGGACATCAAAGTAGCATAATTACAATACACTTTTACTTTACTTACATTTTGGATATTTTGCAAGCTTGCGCCTTTTCCCTTTGAGCAATCTGTTAAACTTAATTTTTGATAATTGAAGTTGTTGGAAGTACATTTTTTTCAGACTTGAAGAAAGGATTGATTGTTGGTTAAACCAATACATTTTGAATATTAATGGAAGAATGATGAATAAACAATTTTTAAGTTTTGTTACTAAAACTAGGAGGTGACTTCTGATAACAATACAGTCTTGAGAGAACTTTTGAGAAAATTCTTCCTAAAAATTTGCATAGATAAATTGCGAATCGAGATCAATATTAATTTATACCATAAAAATTCGATTGGGATTAGTTAACAAATATGAGGCTTTGAATAAACCACTCGAACCGGCAAGACTTGATCACTTTCTTAAAGATAGTATAACAATTTTCACATGAGTTATATAAGATAAGGCTATGTAGCATTTATATGTGTATCAATCCGGAAGACATGCTTTTTAAACTATAATTATTATATTTTCTACATGATAAAATTAAACTGCTCAAACCTACAACAATAATCTTGTACAGAACTTTCTCCGCACTGACTGATTGGATTTTATTCATTATATGATTCCCAAGTGTTTCTGACTTTTCATAAACCAACACATCTCATAAAGTTATAAGCACAGCCACAAAATGCGTGTACTTACTTAGCTCGTTATCTCTGCATTATTTATTTATTTTATATTTTTTGAAGATTTTCCAGCAATTATCTTACCAAAAATAAATTCTTCTTAAAGCCATAAATTTACTATTTACACTTATATAATGTATTATCCTTACAATGTCTTTATATGTAGATCTGACAGTACAACAGTACGTTGAAATCGAAAAATATGTTACATCGAATAAACCATATCATCCTGTCAAACTTTGGAACGCTCAGAAAACTGTCACTTTAGGATTCCGGCTCAGACATCATTTAAAATCTACACACTCAAAACCATATTGTACATCATCAATGATTATTAATTCGTTCCTACATTTACACCCAAATCTACATGTGTATATACAAAAAAGTACATATTTTAGCATCAAAATTGGGTGTGGGTGCGTAAGCACATGAAATCATTCGTGTTCTTAAAGATCCATTTGAAATCGTTTTAGTAGGGGGTAGTATATACTATTTAACAGAAGAGACATGCTAAATATATATAGTCAAAGTAGTGCAACTGCATAGCATATATAATATTACATTAATTGATAAGTACGATAAAAGTGCAATTACATGAAAGGCGAATACAAACATAAGATAATAGAAATTGAATCCGAACAAAAATTAGGAAGTTACCGGACACCGGAGTACATAAATGTTTACATCTTACTCAAATACAGGGTCTACACATTTAAATTATTGCATTGCATCTGAAATCCTGAGATTTTCTTAGCTTCAATAGGTTCTAATTCACTAGTTAATCATTTTTAGATATATTCTTGACTATGACCATAAAAAAGCCTAAATGACAAATTGATACTAGATAAAGGACAAATATAAAGGTGCTTTTACAAAGCTGCATTGCATTCAACAAGAAGTTTTTCACAGGAATCACAAAATTTTCATTATCATAATATACATAATAATATAACATATTACTAGGAGAAAGTATGTTCAAAAACTTTATTGTCAATTCATATATTAAATGGTATATTCTTATATAATAATAATAATAACAATTATTATTATTATTCTTAAATTTTAATATTGCTATAAAATATTAATACGATGACTTCGAGATATTTATATATAAAAAATTCAGTACTTGGATGCTATATAGGCAACTTCTTTCTGGAGAAGACACAATTGGTACATCCTGTTTGTACAACCAAGTTTTCGAAAACTAGCAATGCATTGATCAATACAGGTAGTATATACGACCGACGTACAAAAGTGTGGTTTATATTGGTGGTGTGTATATTGAATGTATATTACTTAAGTATTTTAACAACAAATCAAGATATATCCAGTGAAAAATATGTTAAAATATTGTCAAGTAAGTTGGTGGTCGTTCAGCAGTCAGGCAACAATTAGCTTGCAATTAGCTAGGGTTTTGGGAGTTGATTGCAATAGACAAGTAAAGTATGTCAAAGTATTTATAAAAGACTCGACTCAATTCACTATAAACAATTCGATCAAATCTTGTGCTATTATTTTTAAACCATATTTTAGTAGACTACGACTAAAATGCAAACCGCACTTTGTTTAATTATAGTATTTTTTGCAAACAATTTTCATTAAGACCACTTCTCTATAGTTTTTACGTTTCACTTTAAGTCATTGCCAATCAGCATCCATTTACCTTTATTTGACTGAGCATAAGAGCGTTAGGAAACATAATGCGTGTCTACAAGTAGTAAATCTGCTATACCATCAACAACATAAATCTTTACAATACTTTAGAAAAAGTATACATATAATCTAATCAACTGTAGTTGAGCATTTACTTCGTGGAATAGGTATTTATAAATTTTGCTCAATATACATTATAAGGAATAAGAGCTCTTAAAAACACGTGACAGTCATTATTGGTCAAACGTTCATAGAAATGGACACATTAGCTGAATAGCTTTAAAATACTAGTGTGTATGTATGTATATTCGACAGTAAAATCATTTTAATTTCCGTCTGAATCTACTTTTTCCAAACGTTACATGAGCTGAACGTTAAATTAATATACATAAATGTGTAGAAGCACCAAAGAATTATAATAATCTGTTCTAATTCTATGATAACCATGTAAAATTAAATGTAATTGAACTCCACACCACACTCAGCAGCAGCGTCTGTTGACCATTCGCTTAATTGTACCTGGTAGATTGTTAAAGGAATCTTACATACAAATCAGTTCTCTTACCGCATAAAATATATTGCAGAGACGACACAAAAAATTAATATAATATAATGGTGTTGTATAATTGCTAGCTTTGGAAAGTAAGAACAGAAGTACAACTGAGAATCGACAAAATGTTGTCCGAACCAAATAATATGTATGTATTCTATCAATGGATACATAAGTAAAGTACAAAGGTAGGTTTATTCTATGTATTTGCTTTATATATTACTCTCTCATTAATATTCAAACAGAACAGAACGAATACATAATTTTTAATATTAATCGTTTATTTTAGTTCAGCAAGCGGCAACACCACCGTATCGAAATCTATGAACGTAAACGTAACATAAAAAATGAATAATGCTTTCATGCAGCGAATGAATGGATATATTGCTATTTAATGATAATCAAATACAAAGAAAAAAAATATACACAGTAGATCATAATGTTACGACGGACTTGAGATAAAAATGGAATTGTTATTCGTCTCCTCATCCAGTTCGTCATCTGGAGGTGCAGATGCGGCAAGCTCTTCCAAGAACCTGTAAGCAAATGAAATAAATGAGGGGTTCATTAATACTTTTCAAAGAATATATTCATCAGAGCCACATGTCATGTCAACATGAAAATCAATCCCCCGCAGTCTCTCGTCATCTCTGTACCGATGTACGTATGTGTATCCTTGCCTAATGAACACATTTCATGCTAATTGATAAATTGCTCGATTGGATAGTTTCAATTAGTCAAATGGAAAGTTCTCTCAAGCTCTTTCAATTTTCTGGTCGTAGCAGTAAGTAATATAGATTAGACATGGTGCGTGTAAGTTAAGATAATTATGAATAATATGGCACACACGGCTACTGCAGAAAAATAAAATGATGACATGACACTAATGAGTGTAATTAAGGCCATTATTATTTGAAGATGTTTGCTTCAAACGGAATACCATACAACTCGACTAGACGCATGAAAACCAGCAGTACTTTCTCCAATATCCATACACATCCCCTCGTTATATGACGCAGCAACAAAATACAAGTGAATAGTGATTCAAGTAAATTCAAGCATCCTAAAACATATTGAAGATTGACTTCCTTGGTTTCTAAGTCTTGACAATGACCGTAACGGCCTACACTAGTGAATAATGATTTTATGATGTCACGATGTCAGATCTAAGCAATATAACTCGATTAAGCCGACAGGCTTTTTAACTTCCAAGAGAGGGCAATAAACGTTGTATAATAAAATAAAATTTTGCAACTTGCTATAAATGTCATGCTCAACATAAGAAAATGCAGAGATTTGTGTGCTGTCTAATTTGTCTACGGATTTTCATTATTTTACAGGTGCGAAAAACTTTATTACTTGATGATAGGGATGAATGAATAGCACATTTTTACATGTTTCTTTTATAACATCACACTTCCTTCATGAAACTTGACGGAGGGTAATCAAAATCAGTAGCCATGAACCAGACACTTGTACAAGTTTAATTCTAAGCTTCGTCATAAAAGATAGGCTTTTAAAAATTGTTTGAGCAGCCGTTGGGTTTACATAAGTTTGCGAACGTATTGTTAAAATAGAACTGTCTTCAAAATACATTGATTGAAATTGGCTATTAGTTATGTGTGAAATTCAACAACGTGATGTTTTTTTAGTTTTTTTCTTCACATCATCTAAACTGCTGCACTGAGACTGTCTTGACTAACTAGCCAGGTTAGTACAAGTCGCTCACATTCATATACAAAGTACCATTATGCATATCAGTTTAAATTCCGAAGAAGCATAGCTAATTTATAATACGAATCAAGGTATTACGACAAGAGCAATTCCACAATTACATGCCGAACCGTTTCTCACAGAAGGGTTGTCGATATCGATAACCTCAGTCAAGGTTCCTGTCTAAAGCTATTGTCCTGATCATACACAACAGCAGTAAGCAAATAAGAATTGTAATATATGGCAGGTTTTTTTGTTGTTACAATACAACAAAATGAGTCAGAACAATAATGAACAAGTCATCCCACCGCATTCGTTTATCCAGAATCATGGGTATATCATGTGCAAATAGAAAAACAAATCTTCTTTTTAGCATTGTTATCCTGGTTCCTTGTCTCTAGTTTGAGGAGTCGCTCAGCTATGGAGGAAAATTTATAAATACGAAAAGCTAATCAATGCACCTAATCCAATTACCATATTATATTCATTCTTTTCTACCAATGAGTTCATATTGTGAGTTTCGCAAAACTTGGCAACATTAGGCATTACGCAGTAATGTCAATAAAATGGAATTTACATGCAAATATCAATCCCTGATTGCAGTAATGTATCTAAACTACTCTCAATAGATTATTACAACTGACAGACTAATCAACATTTCGTATATTTTCTTCAGTGATTTAAACTTAAAATCGAAATTCTTAGTGTTTCTATTTACGATTTACATCAACTTGATGAATAAAAAATATGTGGATTGTGAAATTAATACGAATTTGAGTTTGCAGCAGAATCTTATTTCTTCACATAATAATTGATATTGATAATTATCCTCCTGTCTCCACATTTTTGTGACCGCTTCGATTCGAGTACTAGTTACTACGTAGTACTTAAATCCATTGCTTTAGGATAAATATACAAATTGTTATCAAAACGTTATCAAGTTATCCGCACAAACGCACAATGATCAATCTCGTAGGTTTTCCTATTTCACCTTTTTCTGTATAGACATCATTGATGCGACCAGGACCAGTATACACCAGCATAAGTATGTGTATCTTATTTTATCTGGCTAGACAGTAAGTGAAATTTTCCCCTTTAACCCATATTCGGTGAGCAGTCCAAGCCCCAACTAAACTCTGTATAATAAAGTTTTACAGCCCTTCTGAATGTATAAAAGTTCATTTTAATTCAACGATAGTTTCCATTTTTATGCGGCATAATATGCAAAGCTTATCCAATAACTAAAAATGTATTTTGCAAGTTTACGTATGTACATATTATGCATGTTATCATCGGAAAGCCGTCATGATCGCAAATCGCAATCATTTTATATCGGGTGCACCGTGGCCTTGTGTCCTCATGAAATAAGCAAAATTTGTTCCATTTTTCTCGTCTCAGCTCAGCATACTATTCAGCTAGCTGATTTCCCGTTGCTGTTTTGCCCAATAAAGTTCACCACCAGTGACACCATTTAAACACTCGCTTGTCATATTTAAAGGTTTAGGCTATCTAAGCTTGTTTAGAGTGTAACCAGCACCAGCGTATAATTAAGATTAAGCTTTTTTAAAAGATACAGTGTTTCATGTGGTCATCATGTTGATTTGATATTATATGTATCATAATCATGTAAGTATAAAACTGCCACTGATTTGCCGATTCGACAATTAATGGCTTTCCCGATTTGCATCAATGCGCATGGCTTTTTTTAAACAAAAAATGAAATCATGCTGACATGAACTATATTTTTTTTAATTCCCAACACTGCTCCTCGCTGACTAGACAAAATCAGCATTTGATTTAAGATTGAATGAGGAAGCGGAGGATCAGGATTATGCAAAAATATTGGGTGGATAAATTACTTTATCTCATTATGAGAAACTGGAACTCTTTACAGCATTTTTTAAGCATTTAAATCACGCTGTGCGTTGACGACTAAACATGACCAAAGACAAACCACTTTTTCAGCAATATTCATTAGACAAGATAGTCACTTGCTATAATACAATGTATATTTCACGATACATGATCTGATGATGATACATCATTACCATCTTGATTATTCAAGCAGAACATGTTGATCGGGAGAGAGCAAAACTAACTGACTGAAAGCAGTTTTTTTCTCGATGCAAGTGAAACTGGAAAGTTTAGTTAAAAATCATAATGTGGTAAGTACTCGAGTGTTTCATTTTGCAAGTATCGTAAATAAATGTCTATAAATACAAAAGTCAACATTGTATGGAGATTATCTCTGTGGTCCGAAAATCAAGATAGACCTGGAAGATTAAAGCTTCAAGCACATGAGTTTACAGCAGCAGCTCCACAATAAATGCTACTTGTTCAACTGAACAAAACATGTCTACCGGTTAACAGAAAACCATAAATTCTGGAACTCTTTTTTTTTCTTTCTCTGATAGTAGTGCTTTGAAAATCCTGGAGAAATAATATTGGTATGAGTGTGCTCATGTAATTAGAATACATTTTCCATGAGAAAAAATTTATCAACTTTGTATCACTTGTATTTACTCATTTTGTTATTTCTCTTGACGAGTCAGAGAGACAGAGTACCTCATTTCATCTCATTCTATGAGCATAGCACATAACATGCCTATACCCATTACCACGTAAATCGAGTTTTTTTTATCACGTTGTTGTCCATGAACTCATCTTACTTTGCATCGGTTACGTTAAATAGCATATAGTCGACCACGACTTTTACATGGATAATGGCATCATGCAGGCACACGTACATTTGGATATGCGTCCGTCGACTCATAAAATGACAATCGCTTGGCAGTTAGAGGTGGTGGTGGTGTGGTGTGGTGGGGTTTGGTGAGCCGGTAGGTACATAATATATATCGTTACAACTAACTCTTGTCAGCAGAGAAATGTACCTGTGTAAGTATATGCAATTTTGGGAACGACAGTATCAACTACTACTACCTTCCCCCCAACAAATTACGTACCTAGACAAAGAGACTGGGTTTGTTAGATAATATACCGTTTACACCTTCCACAATGATCCATCGTAAAAACGATTTAATAATAATAGTGTTTATGTAGACGAGCCTCTTGTACACCTTATTGGCCCATCATCATGAATAAAACTTGTATAAAGTAAAATGCCAAAAACATGGAACGGGGAATACATTGAAACAAAGATTCATTGACTTTTCTTTGCTCAATCAACCCGAAAAATCTGCGCGGTGCCTTGTAATTAATGATTATTCAAAGTCAATGTATTCTCAATAAATAAACAAGTCACTCCATAGAGTTTATTCATACTACCTTCAGAGCTATATAAGCTCACTCAGACTCAGACTCTGAGTTTTCGTTTGTATGAAAAGTAAAATGAATAAAATTGCATTGAAAATTAACTGCGGTGCATCATGTTCAACTTGTCAATAGAAACACTGTTCACGTAACCTGCTGCCTTACAACATTCTCCTCTCACTGATTATGAACAGCACAAGTATATGCACACGAAAATCGCATCCAAGACCTGAACAAAAGAGGCATAACCGGCACTGCACTGACATGATCACCAGCTTACCTTAATGTTTTTAATGAATCAAGTTGCGAGAATATATTATATAGACTTAGTGACGCTTGAAAAAACTCGATTCAAACAATCGTCTTACTTTGAAACCTTTTTTTTTTGCCTTGAATATTGAGTCGGCTTCATTTTTGTATTGTACTTTCTTCTATCCTGTTTTTACAACAAACCACTTTTGCATACCTGAACGAACATTTTCAGTTTTTAATTCCAGCAAGTTGGTAGAATAAACTAAAACATTGTTATATGAAAAATCCCGTCCTAGCGCTTACTTGCATTCCTCGTCACATACACAAGGTTAGTTGATCATATCTTTGAGATCATGAAAAGTGTTTAATTGCAATTGTACTACAATTCGTAAATTCTAAAATCTTGTAAAGCTTGAACCTGAACCTATTCAAATCTTTGATAACCTAAACAATAAACTACTAAAAATCCTATGTGTATGTGCATGATATTTTTTAAATCTTGTGTACAGGTCTTTGCTTACGTGAAACTACTTAAAACATGCTGCTTGACTGGTCTACTCGTTTCAAATGAGCCAATATACTACTGGACATATACACAGTGCTGTGTTGTTGTGAACGAGTACTACCGTATTCAACTAAAATAATAAAATTTATAAACTAAATTTAAGCCTATTGTATCCCCCTACAAACTTTCATTTTACGGAACCGAATGAGCATAAAAAACTAATTATTCGGTCAAGGATAAACTGCTAAGTTCACGGTTGGATGGATGTTACTTATATACATTAAACCTCTACGTGAATGCGCAGAAACATGACATAACTCATAAAACTGTTGAATATACCATTGCATTGCCTACGTGCATTATATAATTATTACTTTGTTCACGGTAGGCTATATATGTAGGTATATCAAAAACTTAGTTGTTTATTTACGCACCTACCTATATTTAATCTTGCATCATAATATAAGTTGGATGTACAACGTTGCTCTAACTGCATTAGGTTCATATATCAGTAGTTTACAGAGGTTAGTTAATTAGTTTACTAATATATTCCATTGAGTTTACCATTATTAAAATTTCTCAACAAGGAACAATTTCTGATCAAATATTGTCCGATATCGTAAATGTCTCAACGTGTGACTAGATAGAGTTTTGTCAAATAATTATTATTATACTATTGATCTTGATTCTGCTTAGGTTAATTTTTACTGTAGATTAGTATAGCGGTCCTGGTTGTAAAATATTTTCCAGTCCTATTCGACTACTACTGGTTCGGTATCCATAAGGGAAATAGAGTTTGAAGAGGTTTTTTTTATTGCCAATTGTAAATATTAAGGTGCCTAATTCATACCTTAGTGCAACATTTAAAGCTTGTGGCTAATGTAACATGCTAACTTTTTGGATTTCCCGTAGCCTCCCACCAGCTACAATCCTCTAGTAGAAAAAAGCTAACAGACGATATGAGTATGTCCGTGCCTATAAATATATATGTAGTCAATACTGGACCAAATGTTAAACGGTTGTTTTGTGGTTGAGCGATAAAAACTGTGAGAACTGGGAATTTATATTAATTGGCTCTACCGTCAACTGTCTTTACTCGTGTCAAAAGAGAATCAAAGAAATGACGGAATGATTTTCTTAGATAAGATAAGCTTCTTCACAGATTGTAACGTGGGAAAGCGCCTAAGTATACACAATACTAGGTATATACATATAACATGTACCCACCTACTTCATCAAAATTCACGTGTGATCTCATGTTTCTATTATGTGAAGTGAGGATGCTTATACGTGCCACTAAACTTTCACAGTAAAATACTTTATTTACAAAAGATTGCAAAGTAAATAAGCTTTTAAATTGCCTGAAACCGACTCACCAACACCAAAGTCCAACATCACCTTATAGTTTTGGTATGAGCATGTCCTGCATGTGTTAACTTTTGTGTTACCTCATCAAAACTACAGTAAGATACACAAGCATAGAGACTCCGTTTTATAGTTGATAGTATATTTTGCGTAGAAGTTATAAAGTTTCTGCTTTCTTCGGTTAGCACAATGAAGATTTATATTATAATTTTTTACTTAGCTACATTTGCATTTTATTGTACACACAGTCATGGAGGAGCAGTCATAAAATGTTCTTGAACAAATATCACATTATCATTAGAAATGAGTATGACAGAGTTCCCAACCAAACTATATTCTATAAACTTGGCAATTTCCTTTAAGGAGGATTTTCCTGAATACGCAACAAATGCTAATGAAACGTCAAAAGTTCGTTGCTTTGCTAAGCTATAAAAACATGTTACAAAATGATGGTCCGGCAGCTCAAAAGGTATGATATAACAGAGCAGAGCTGCAAATTACATTTTTCTGTAATTATCATTCTCTTGTACTTCCCAGGTTGGATTTGGATGTGTACGGGTACGATGTACGATGTACAGACAGTTATGCATTTAAGCAAATGTATGTATGTAATGTATTATTACGCGAACCTCAACCCACCTACCAACGCTATATTAGAGTCTTAGGGAGCAGTGATAATTAACCTTAACTCGTCGACTTTAACTCATTAGCTTCTAATTATCTGTGTCAATAACTGTTTAGAACAAAGCAAAAAGCTTATATTCATTCAAAGGTTTGGCTACGCAGTCAGCATTTGAACTCAGCAAAAGAAACTAACAATTGTAGGAGAAAGAGAAGTTTATCTATGAGATTTTCGTTATTACGGACAATCAGTGAATAAATTTCCTTAAATGCGTTATGTCTTATTCTAAGACTTTGTGTACACTTACAAATATGTAGATTAAAATATACACAAGTTGATTTCCAATCACGACAAGTTGAATGTATGTTTAACGTTGTTAACTGAGCAACAATAGGCATGACTTTCAATTTCAATATGACATAATACATGGGTTAAAAAGACAGCCACTTTGTAATGTGTCATAACGTCGCAGTTTGAAGGCAAATCAGAGAAAAGCAATTTCTTACGAATGTCGCGTTTGAATACATTACGCACGCTTTGTACTTTGGTTGCTTCTGAGCAAAAAGTATCGCTTACACCATATCACTGAAGCATCTTACAGACAGGTGTGGTGTGCATTTTTTTCCAGGCAATCACAATTATCTTTCACGGTAGAAATTTAAGGATATTAAAATTCTGCGTGCACCATCTCATGCTCAGTCGTTCATATATTATGTAGCATGGTCGAAGATTTTACAGCTAAATCTCTAGCCTAGCTGAGCTACACATGGAAAATTGTAGCCCTTGTTTATACGTAAAATGTACCTGCATATTATAATTTTTTTCTTGTATATATCCTTCCCTGCTTACATATATACATAATATCTAGTTCCATTTCCCTTCCAATTTTAATTTTGCTAATTCTAAATGCAAAATGCATGAAACAAAACTCATATATGAGCGTTGTTTATACTAACTGAGGGAATCAAGGAAAAACGAACTTTGCCTGTTTTATTGGTCAATAATTTGGTTAATTGTTCTATGAGAAAACCGGCTTTCTACAGGGTTTTATAATGTGCATGGTAGAACACCGCATCCCAGTTTTGACGTTTCCTCATGTGAGGATGAAAGAGAAAATATAGGTACACAGGTTTTGCATGCAAGAAGCATTATTTTACAATCATGATGTTTCTTTTACAAGATTTCTTCCTTAAAAATGTGTGTGTAGTCATTAAGTGAATAGTTTCCTTCCAGGCAAAACCAACCTTCTTCGCAACTTATTCTCAAAAAGTGGATTTTACATCCACAATGATTTCAAACCCCCCTCTGCAAATTAGACTCTACACTACTCAAACATATATGAAGGGATTCGATGCAGTATGTAACGCATGTCTACCAACATACATAATAATAACCTGAGTGCACATTTACGTAAGCAAGTAGTCAACAAGTACGAAAATCATCGCTTGTATAAAACTTCAAATTCAAAACAATAACATAACGTCTGCCTGATGATATCCAATTATTTTGACGAACAAATAACTCAGCAAGAAAAATGCTTTCCTTTTGCATTACAAGCTCAACAATAACTTAAGAGGTGAAGAATTTCAAATTATGCGTTCAACCGAATCTCTATAGAAGGCCTTGCCGCAGTCGAAAGGAAACTGGAGACTGCTTTCAAAAAAATATTGTAGAGTTTACAATTGACTTACAACAATGTTTCATCTTCATTATATAACCACTTGGCGTACTTGCTACATGTAAGCATCCAAAACTATTACACTACTACTTGTGTATAGTACACACGCATTCCTTCTCAACCTGTATTCAACCTAGGTGTAATTTCATGAATATTTTTTTTCAGTTTTTCGCTCATGAAACCTAAAACCTAGTTCTATACTCAGGATTATCCAGACACCTAGTTCACATGCGAGCAGTCTCAGTCACTCGGGCTTGATTCCACCACCAAACACCAAAGCAGCGTGCAAAAGTTATCAAGAGAATATATAAAAAAAACCTGCTTGCCCACTTGAATCATTATTGAATTTTAAATCAAACCTGTCTGAAGATACATCAGGGTATAGTTATCATGCTTTACAAAATTTTTATCAAATATCCACAACATACTATAGGCTACACAGCTTTTCTTGCTCTTACGATGATCAGAATCAAAATCATTAGTTACAAGTGCATGAATTTCTTTAGCTGTCATGCTGAGTATTGTATCAACTGCAGTTCAGGAAATACTTTTTATTGCACGAACCACCAGGCACAATGTAAAACCCTCCATACAAATCTAAAAATCACCTGCTAGAATTTCCTAGCTATCATCTTCCTCCCCGTACACGAGCACGTACTTATCACGTATAAGTTTTTATACAAAAATAGTGTAATCAGCGAAACGGAAAGCATATGTATCCGGTCCGACGGTCCGGTGTGTATATAGTTTTTTATTTTACATTTGTGTGTAAATTAAGGATCAGATCGCATACACCATTTATATCTAGTAGTAGATATGGCAGTACCTTTAGACTTTGGTCTAATAATTATCGGAATGAATTCATTAAATGAAATTATTCTTATCGGATGGTTGAAACAAACTTTTATACTTGCAGATTTTTAATCCAACTTATCTATATTGCAGAGCTAGAGGTAGATGCTTCACTTTCATTTTCATATCAATTGTTTGATGGAATACTTGCTTAGTTTTTGTCAAAAACTTGTTATATATGGAAAATATTAAAATTAATATGCAAAGTTGATCGTGAAATAATGTTTAAAGCAGAGCTAATTCAAATGTATATTGCAAGGAATGGATAGCTTGATAACAAGGTCGCACAGGATGTGAACTATTCCTTTTTCTGCTGCCTCATGGACCTCATGTTGTTCATTCATTTTTTCCTGAATATATGCTTCCGTTGCAGATTTTGCGTGTATGCCATGGTACTACTACGCGTTCAAAATTGACAAACAAGATATTTTATTGCTTTTCCCTGCAGAATTTTGCAATCACGAATGTTGAATTTGATCCTGAACTAAATGACAACTTGGCTGTAGGTCGTGTTCATCATGAAACTCAGAAGTACGGATTGACCTGTCGTATTCTACTGATTGTGTTAGTAATTACGTACGTACATTCATTCAAACCCAAATGCACACGTGGACATGCGAATCAGATTAAAGAAAAGATTTTCAACAGTTTTGCGATCGTCAAACATATACTGTGGAAATTATACGAAACCCAATTATGGAAGCTTTTTAGTTTTCACTAGTACCACCGGCTTTGCTATTGACCTATTTATAAGCCAATGATGTCGTGTGACATGCATTTTATGAGCCACGGCAAGGACATTAAGGGCAGTCATTTAAGGAAGTTAAAGTCGGCAATTCGGTCTGTTTTGTTATGATGCATCTATGGAAAATATTTCCCTACTTTGTAACATGTTCAATTAGAATAAGACTTATTGGATTACATCCCCCTTTTCCCTAATCGAATGATAGAATATTGTGTCACAGCAGCATAAATATTCAACGCGGTGCTTCCTTTAGTTCTTCAATAGTATAGTTTTACCTACCGCAGTTTTATATGGCGGAATGCGTTGACAAGTGAGGATAACTTGTCACCTATCATGTATGGCATCAGTTTATGCATCATAAACTGATGTGAAACTTCATCAGTGAAAGCCCTTCGGAGGTCATGGACATAAAGATAATATGACATGTGGCATCTTGAACCAATCGCAAGACATTTCTGTCCTACATTTTTTTTTGAAAACTTTTAAGAGTATTATAAACATTGACGTATTCATAGAATTAGACTTACTTGTAAGGTTTCTCTTCTCCACGCATATCACATATGACATTGGTAAGGGCCATTATATAATGTTTCGCCAGCGTCAGCGTCTCGATCTTGGATAACTTCCGCTGCATCGTTACGTGAGGAATCACTTCACGTAATTGCTGTAAAATAAATAATTAGATATGATGAGAATTGAAACAGTGTTTAGGGTTCGGTTGCATTTTGAATTTTTCTTTCAAATTTTAGTGAAAATATGAAATTCCTACGGACAGGCATTAATCAAAGAAATATCATTTCAAGTTGTGGCATTTTTCATTCACTTGCTAAGTCAACATCAAATTAGGTTTGAGGGCTTGTGTGTACCTGACATTTTCCTGCCATGAAGCACGTATACTTTTACTATACATTTTAGTTTACATTTATTCGCGTGTTTGGCTTTGATCCACAGATAATTAGAATAAGAATGCAGTTAAAATAATGACTTTTATGAAAGCTGAGAAGATGCAGCAATCTTGATACTCGATATAGATAACATATTAAACGGTAGATTGGGTCTACCCTTCCATATCCTTCTATATATGGTCAAAGATGCATAACTTTTAATAGTGGTAATACCTGACTTTAGGATCGCAAAAAAAATTGCCGATCATGAAAGTAAAATTGGCAAATACGGATAAATCAAGAAAAATCGTTTAACTAAATTAAAAACTCGCTGAGCACGAAATCAATATCATATATATATATCATTAAATAGTTTTTAGACACACATCTCTTTCATGCTAGCACAAATTTTTGCTTATTCAAACCAATTTCACTCTTTCTTTATAGCCCATTAGT
The DNA here is from genome assembly GCA_964034955.1 of Orchesella flavescens. Taxonomy (NCBI): domain Eukaryota; kingdom Metazoa; phylum Arthropoda; class Collembola; order Entomobryomorpha; family Orchesellidae; genus Orchesella; species Orchesella flavescens. The sequence goes on from OZ035954.1 coordinate 17,989,462, forward strand.
TGTGATAACTTTATTTCATTGATTTTTTACAAAAATGTGTACCAAACACAAGCTGCAGTTTTAGTTAAATATTTTAATGATTGAAATTGAAACAATAAAATGCATGAAAAGTAAAAGGGCTGACGGTTGACTGACAGAAAGGCAGCACAAAAGAAGGAATGGATTTCAGCATGAATAGAAGTATGGACGTTTTATATATTAAATGCTTAATCACGATTGAAACTGAATATTATTATAGTTGAATGATATTTTTCTTTAACCTTTTATACTTTACAAACCACATTAGCGGAATATAGCTGATCGCCGTCATAAAATGTATTCTGTCCTGTCACTTCACTGTTTTAACACAAAATGTTAATGTTCAATCTAGTATAGTAAATAGTCTCTAATTTCATAATCAAAACTGCTTCCCAATTTTTACAATAAATGTCTACATTCTTAAAAAAATTAAACAGGGAGAACTACTTGAATGAAACATTATAATATCATTTCCGCATGCATAGAAAGGAAATTACAAGGATAATAAATTAATAGCATATAAGCAGTTATAATCCAATTAATCACCGGATTTCTCATAATAGCCTCACATCATTTCTATTATAATATTATGTGGTGATAAAAAAAAGTGGTGAAAAGAAAGCTCATAATTAATTTCGTTGAAAGTTGTAACACGTACGCTTACATGGGGATTGTGAGCCAGAGAGTCTTCTGACCATTCCCTTCCTAATCCAAATGTAATCTTTCTCAAACCATGCATTTGACAGCGACAATCGGCTAGAGTTACTAGATAAACGCCGAATAAAAGTGGAAATTCTGCAGGCAATCGTAACATATACGAACTGTGAATGAGAACATGGGTAGAAAGGTAACTACTTTCGAAAATCTCATGTGTAAACCACAATGATCGTGCACTTCATGTTCTAAAGTATAATGTAAGACAAGGACAGCTTTTGAGTGAAGCAACTATCATAAATTTAGAGAACATGAGGATCTTTGCAAAGCAAGGTGTGTGTATTGTCAAACTATAACACGGCAGTAATTACGTGATAGGGTATCACACATTTATAGGATACATTATGTAAAGTAGTATGAAAGATACACTATATTCCCAAAAAAGTAAATTACTATATCGAAGACCACGCCCTTGTACCACTGGTATAAATGCAAAACATCATATGAAATACTTATTGGGGAATCAAGTCTTCTTGTTTAAAAAAATCTTTTAGATGCACAATAACTTGCAATCCAGTGCAAACTGCACCTCCATCAATATAATACAAGAGCTATCAAATCCTGCTATATGACAAGTATATATATAGTGCATTCAGCGCCCCAAGATATAAAAATTATTAAAGAGCTGCAACCGTATTCGTTGTGAACCTTTTATCATCTCCTCCATATACAATTCTCTGACTAAGAATTTATTTTTCTCTTGTGCAAAGAGTAGCTTTGTCCAATAGTAAGTTTTGAATAGATGGACGGGACAACATGCTGTGCATAATTCGTACCTTTGAATATTTAAAGTTTTTTTTTCAAAGTGGATGTATTCCTTCGACATGAGTCTTGTGCAAATGCAAACAACGGAAAGTTTTAAGCTAAAAAACAAAGCATGGAATCAAACATTCTTATAAATCCTTTCATGGATTGCAAGTGCAATAGAAGAACTCACACACTGAAACTAAAACTACGAGTTCGTGCATAGGAGCCTCTCAGTAACTGTAACATGTTGAACGGTCGAGAAGTCCGTACCTGTGGTTTTGAACCCATTTATTCATTTTTGTCATGATGTCAATCATGGTCGTAATTTTCTGCAGATTGGATTGAAAGGAAGGAATGTTTTTTTATCACATGTATCATTTATAGCCCCCGTCGTTTTAAATTAATGAAGTAACGCACAAAACGCACTGTCTGGTATATTGTCAAATGACCATATTTCAATACAGTAAAACTATACGAGAGACAAAGCAGGGAGATGCGAAAGTATATTCACGATTGAATTATTAAAATGACCTTTAAATATCTCTACAGCCATAGTATTTAACTGCATTATTTACATATCCCTTAGCTCCATCAGAGAAAGTTTTGCAATTTGTCTGCGGTGTCTAGTTGTTCGTTAACACATTCAACTTATATTGAATGCACGGTCTCAAAGATTTTTTTATTACGCTCTTGAAAACATATTTGACACACAAGCCGTAAGTTTTGAATCAGCAAACAATCAAACCTCAAGTATATATTTTGTTCATGATTCAAATCATCAAAACGTATGTACCACCAGGAAAGGGTTGTGAGAGAAAGGCGATTCAATTTTGCTCACTCAGTTGGCTCCTTTTGATAGCTTATGATGGACAAGGCAAGCCAATGGCAATATTTAGTTGCAATACAAATAAACATATCGAGCACCGTCTGCTAAAAGGCTCGAGCCCATCAAGAGTCGTGAATAAAAGGTTTCAGCTATTGATAAATCCAATGAACATTCTCTTGATTAAAACACAAGTCAGAGAGAGTGAGAGAGAAATGAACGAAGGTCTGGCTTGCGATCGATCGTTCGGCTTTACTTCTGGTGCAAATATAAAGTAGGTATACACATATATACTAATATTTAGTCAATCAATAACGAAATTAAAAAGAGGAAGAACGAACGGACAACACAACTGCATGGATCTCATAATATGACAATCCTTTTGTTGCTCAAAGCAATTTTCTTCCTTTCTCTTAAACAATCTAGTTAATACGAGGATGTATTCACTACTTAATGCTCTTCGCAGAGATTGGTAACTTTTTTGAAAAGTTACAGTTACAAGTTAAGTTACAGTTAAGTTACATAACTGTAACTGTAACTTGTAACTGATCGAGTATCCAAATGTAACTTGTAACTGTAACTTGTAACTGAGCTTGTAACTGAATGTAACTGTAACTGTAACTTGTAACTGAGCTTGTAACTAAATGTAACTGTAACTGTAACTTGTAACTGAGGCTGTTACAAAATGTATGACAGACAGAAATGTGACAGAATTCTTTATAATTTCAATTTTAAATTGGCTATTTTGGAAGGCTGCAATTGTAGCTGGGTCCAGTAGCATGTATCCATACTCTTTCAGGGCGTATCTGGCAGTCAGAGATGGGTAACTTATTGAAAAGTTGCAGTTACAAGTTAAGTTACAGTTAAGTTACATAACTTGTAACTGTAACTTGTAACTGAGCTTGTAACTGAATGTAACTTAACTTGTAACTTGTAACTTAGCTTGTAACTAAATGTAACTGTAACTGTAACTTGTAACTGCAACTTGTAACTAAATGTAACTGTAACTGTAACTTGTAACTGAGCTTGTAACAAAATGTAACTGTAACTTAACTTGTAACTAAAACCTTCCAGTTACCAATCTCTGGCTCTTCGTACAGAATGAAGTGATGACCCTTATCAAATATCAAATTCTTAATTTACAACAAATAAGTTTATGAATAGTAACAAGGCAAACAAGGTAATAATTGTACTTTTTCTGACTTTAATACAGATTTTAATTAAGAATATAGGTGAAATGAAACAATCATATGTACACAAATATGCTAAATTTGTTGTTTTACGTACATACATACATATGAGGCAAGCAAATCCTATAATAATCTGATAACAGATTGAGCATTAAAATACTGCTTTGGGCCACCTAGCACGATAAAAAGCATGATCATCAATTACAATTTTTAGACTTGCAAATAAAAAGAGGAACCATATAGTACGTTTCGCTAACTCACGACAAGTCAAATTTCTTCAGCATAGATAAACATAAATCCATATATACTCACATTATAATCATAATGAAGTAGTAATGAGCCAATACACTATTTGGCTATATTATTACCACCAAAACACATTTCGATTGTTGATCCAACGGATCCAACAACCTAAATAATGTTTTGATTTGTGATTTCTTTGGTAATTTAATATCCCCAGCAAAAAATACGAAACGAAATCTGCACTCATCATCAACGTCTCTTCATATTTATCTTAGATTACTGTTTGTGACATAAAAGGAGTAAAGGAGTTTTATCACATTTCTAAACTGACACAACATTTTTATTACCCTACTATACCGCATTCTTAAACCATCATTGGTTATCATATCTCCTCGCATACAGAAAAGGACTACGCGAAAAGGAAATTTAATGCAGATTTAAATATTTCAAAAAACAATGCAATACTAGTACAGCTAAGGTAAGGTAAGCATAGTGTTAAATCTGTATGCAACATACGCAACATTTTTAATGAGTATAATTCATATTTTGAGTCATTTTAAGCTCAAGCAGTGACATTAATCTGAAGTCTGAGAACCACTGTCATCGTTATAATGAACTATGAACTCAAACTTTGCCAGACTGACCAAAATACATTGAATCATTTAATAGAATGCTACCCTCTAGCCCTGAGTCTTGCACAGGTTGCACAAATCTTTGACATTAACAATTTATTAACAGACTACGTAGGTGGAAGAAAAAATCGGCGTGCTAAATTTACCGGCATTTCATTGTCTGTACCGGTTACAAAACCTTGGTTCAGAAAGCGAGTCACAAAAATAAATGTCATTGTCCCCCTGGTTCTTGTTTGAGATGCACAAAACTACTATACGCAGAAGTTCGTAATCTAACACCAACTCCTACCCAACATGCCACACTTGTTATCCCAGTTCTGACTGCAGTTGTGGAGGAGCAAAGGTGACATGATGAAGTTATAAAATTCAGACACGTTTGTTGTTTGTTTGAGCAAGAACAATTTCAAATCTTCAAGGAAAACATGAAGAATTAACAATGGGATATAAATCTTTGTATTAAAGGCTTGAAATGTTCTATTTATTTGCATATGTAAAAATTAAAGCAAATTCACACATTGCTTGCTAATTAATTTAGTTGTGGCATCGACACAAAAGATCAAAACAGCAACCAAAAAGGTAAGCGAATGGAGTCAATTAAAATTCATGAGCAGTCACGTAAGGGTAGGTTAGGGCTTGAATAAGAATGATTCTCTTTTTAAACAAGTCAACTTATAATCTTGAATGTTTTAGCATATATAACCATTAGTAGACCAAAACATAACACATTGATGGTTTCGGTTTCGCTAATCGATGAGTATGCAAATGCATTTGAGATGGCTAAAATAATATTATAATTCAAAGAGAGTGCGGATGAACACATACTGCTCATCAATAAATCTGCATTCACATTTTATGATCTGATTGAAGTTCCGCAGTTTGAATACATTTTGCTTTACTGTGACAAGCACCAATCCAATTGCTGACTCGATGATCGTGTGTATAGTGTGAGCTGTAGTATTTAAATTATGCCATTCAATATAATCTTGGTTGGATATCAAATGGCTAAAATAAAAGCTTCAGCGAGCTCAAAATTTTATAGATGCACATAATCTTTTGTTTGAAGTCTCTGATGTTTAAAAAAACACTAATGTTTTATTACCACAAAATTCTAATAATTTTGGAATATCTGCATCGATGCAAATTCGATTAAAGTAGTATTCACGGAAAATTTGGGTTGCTTACAGGTACCGCAAGTAATACGAGCGTTTTCCCATAATATACTCTAATTACCTACTTATATGCATAAATTACGTACATTGTATATATACACGTAAAGATTCGTGAGCATTACGATAAAAATTAATGCATAGATTATTGATACGGTTGAATGGTGTTCAAAGCTCAAATGTAAAATAAGAAATCTTTTTTTTTTTGCAAATCAAACTTTCTATTCTTCATTAATTGCAACACTGCAATACGATTATTTAATGCAGATGCACTACAAAGACTATAGCCTGCAAAAACTCTTTACAAATATGCATCATGAAATGATATGATTTTCATATAGATCCTTGAAGATGAGAAGTTTTTTTTATCATAAGACATTCCCAAGCTATTTGTAAATAGCGTGTAATGGATGAAATGAACCAAGCACATAGCACATCTTGATCATCACTATCTTGATGAAACGTCTATGTATTTTAGAATTTTTGGTGTTTTTCATTCGTGTTCATGACGTATATGCCCCAAATACCGGGAGGGAACCATATACGCACGTAATATAGATCCACACAAGTGCATCAAAACACTGCTTTGCTCACGAAAAAATCCTAAGATGATAGAATAGAGAAAAGGCTTTATGCTCACCAGGACACAAATGTCTTCTTCGTCAGTCACGATCAGTATTATTGTAAAACGAGCTACACAAATTACTCAAAGGAAATGAAGTAAACTTGAAGTGGTCGAAACAGATTACACATTGAACCCAACGACCATTCGTAAATAATATACCTTGAGACTGACAGAGTATTTCTGTATTGTTCAGGTTTAAAGTAGAAAGCATCTCAATTTCACTGTTTGTACTTAATTTGCTGTCGCCGCTGGATCCTATTCATTAAACAACAGATTCTTATCCATCCGCTTCTTCTAGGTTATTTTCGGTGCATTATGCTTTTACTTAACTAATTCTAACCTGCTACCGCATAAAGGTGGTTTGAAGGGTGCCAGCCAAACTTTGTTAACGAGACTGTCTATAACGGTGTGTGAGAATATTTACAGCTACATAGTTTTGATTTTTGTATGAATCCGGTGATTAGATTCAAATCAGATCAGGTTGTAATCACAAGGCAGTGCATTTTTGAATGAGAAAATCTTTTTGCACTAAAATATTTGAATTTGAATGAAGTACTCTATTCGTGCAATCTAATCTAAGTATACATATAAAAAATGTGGCCGCACTAAAGAGTACATGAGCAAAAAGGTAAGAAGAGTGCGTATCATTATGGTGCTTGTATTGCATTATATTGGTTTTAGGGGTTGTCTTGTAAAAGTGCAAAAAGTTAGTTTATGCTCAATAGTACAACAGGTAAACCTATGGCCTCTCAAATATATATACCAGAAGACCTGCAAATGCGATTACAAGCTCATCAGTATATTTTTAGTAGTAGATAACGTGTGCTCCTAGACAAGAATTCAAAGATTCAATTGCAGAAATGGAAAGAAAGACGAAAAGGAAGATATTGTGCCAGTTTTAGGTATACATTTTCATGCACAAACATTATCATTCAGTTTAAAACATTTTACACTTGTAACGTTATGTGCAGTCTTTACTTCAAAATAATTTAGATCGCCTTCATTTCATTCATTCATGTATCACACACATTTCGTAGCTAATTTTTGACATGCGGATTGCATATGCATACCTGTGCTCATGTTCACTACAGTTTTCTCACAAACCAAAAAACATATAGTAACAAAATGAATGCCACAGTTGAAGTTATTTTTTTTATTTCTTCAACCCCACTAGCTCACTGCTGCTCACAAGTTACTTGTCAGTGCTCACACTCACCCTCTTAGTACATCTTATGTGAAAGAAAAGTTGTGGTATACTAAAAAAATAAAAAGCGTACTAAAATGCTGTATCAAGCTTTAAAATGTTTGCTACAATTTTACAGCCATATATCTGATGTGCCGGCCGGCCGGCGTTTCAAGAAAAATGCATTAAAAACAGCACGAGTACAAGTCAGGGACCGCCAACAGCAACATACATATACTCTTACATACTACTCATAGCACATAAGTATTGCGATTTGTAAAGTTGCAACAACTGCTGCAAAAATGCAGTGTGGTGACTAACACCTAATGCATGCAATGCAATTCTCTAACGTTAATGCCTTGCAGCACTACTATCAGTTACAAAAACAGTCAACAGTACTGCAGGTGTTTGCAAAAACTGGTACATTACAATGTTGTTCAAGTGAGCTGCTAGCATCAAACGCCAAAAAAATGCACGTTCACCACGATCCTATGTCCGCCATATAATCATCATTAGGATCATTAAGTTATTCATTAAACGATAAGCCAAATTTTGAATAGAAGAATTATCAAATTCAAAAGAGTGTCATTATCCCAAAATGAATGTAACTTGTTGTCACATTAGCATATACAAAATGAAATATTTATGACGGTGTGGACTCCATTATGCACAAATTATGTGTAGCTGATCCGGCTTGAGACTCTCACTTTTTCAGTGTTAAAAGAATGTATAGTCTGGCATGGGAAATTGATAGAAGAAAGTCGGGTTTAAATTTTAAAAAAACGTAAGCAAAATAAAGATAAATAAATGCTTAGTATGTTTTTAAAATATTTCTGTCATAGAATCAGTCACTCACTTCCCCATTTTTAAATACTATTCAACATCAATCATCACTGACGATGATGACCTGTGGTGTCACAATCACAATAATATCATTTGATTTTGAGCGATAACAGTTTCAAGATCAATTAAAAAATTGGTTAATTCAGATTCCACCAAAGCCAATTCATTAAATTTAAACATTGTATGCGTATTTATTACAAAGTTGCAATTTTAGACACGCAACTGCACGTTGAGAATCATGTTTGATGTAAAAAATAGAAACCCGCATACCCGACCCTAGCTGCGTTGAAGTTTAAGAGAAGATTGCTTGCATCGTTTAAGAGAAAATTTGCTAAACACACTTTTTACTCGGCCGACAGAAGAAGAAGTAAATACTGTAAATAATACATATCCTACAAGTTTTCAGCGGGTTGTGTGGTGTGTGCTGCCAAGTCAAAAGGCTTACGATTTTAAAGTAGTCAAAAGTCAAAATTACTTTTATTGATGCCCTCAGAGCATATCATGCCATCATATTTGTTCCACGCAACAAAGGGGCTTGATCATTAAATTCACTATTCAAATAGAACATGTACATGCGTACATGCTAGTGGATCAGATCCGTGTGTGCACTTCTGCCCTGCCTACATATTTGTTGCCAATAAGATATCATTTATTTGCAATACTTTATGCATTCATGGATGTCAATCAGTATGTTATTTATCGCTTCATCATCTCCATTTATTTATTTCCACGTTTTCTATCAGCTCCTTGAACCAACTCCGATCTTCAGCACGACAACGGAAAGGAATGTTCTTTTATGCCAAAAACCAAATAAATTCAATACCAGTGCAACTACTACTACTACCACCAACCTCTAACAATACATATGCATGTGCGCTCGAGTATTGTGAAATGAGTAGAAAAAACTTTTTATGATCTTGAATGTGGTTTTTAAAACTGGCATTTTTATTAAATTGTGCGCCTGCACATGGAAACTTGATTATTTGCATAGGATAGGATGGGGACGGGAAACCTCTTTATGAAACTAATTTATTACTGACGTACAGTAAAATACGCAATGTTCAACAACATGCGACTGTGCTCACAGCTAATTTACTCTATCAGTAATGTCTCATAACTTGACAAACTTTACGTGATATTCTAAAAGGTAGTTTTGCTTGTCGATCGAGTTTTTTGGATTTTGTCTGTCGAACCCTACATACCTCCATCATGCCTTATTTTGCTCGGAGTTAATATCATCAATCACCCGTGGTATTATGATTGGATTACTAATATTATACGATGCCAATTGTAAATATGGCAAAGCTTGAATACTTTCCTCGTTTCATCCATTTTGTTCGAACGTAGGTAACACATGCATACCTTAAAGGTAATGAGATTTTGAACAAAAAAATGAGAGCAGCTTTCATTACCTATATAATATTCATGCAACTACATTGAGTGCACTGTCGAATTTTGTAACATGTTTGTTTATAAGGAGACTGCTTTAATTGTCCTCAAAAAATTAAATTGACAAGCATTATTAAAATTCCAATAAAACTAATATGTTTCTATTTTATAGCATCATAAATTTTTTAAAGCCTTTTTAATATTTTTGCACCATCGACAAAAGTGCCTTCACTAAACATGAAAACCAGAATCTGCAAACTTTGTGTGGTTTCTATTTAAAATACAACAGCCAACAGCTTCTACTTACTACTGTTTAAAAATATATATGTTTATTATTGATGAATTACAGTCTACATCCTGGTAAAAAATTAAACACAATCAAGTACATCATCCCAAGCAGCAGGCAGTTAAATAATAGATTGATTGTAAGGAAAATGTGTAATGATGAAGAGTGACTACCAGGAACACATCTGAGCTCACATAATTTATTTTTACCACACACACACACAAATTGCTTAGTTTTGTTAGAAAACTGAAGCTTTTTACTAGGTGCTAGATGAAAGGAGGTACAGGTACGCAAGTTTAAGGAAAATTAGTTATGCTTCATAATTGGAAACATAAAGCTTGTCAGAAACAGAAACTCCTTTGTAAATTTGGCATCGAATCCCATTCGAGGTACCATTTCATTGCAAAATTCAATGCAGTTCAGATCAGGAGAAATGTATAACAGCAACAATCAAATATATATCCATTTCCCAATTGACAAGTCAACGTGTGCATAAAAATGTTACATACTTTAGAATGAGTTCCATGTTCATGTGATAGTTGTACATTGTTCAAATAAGCTGCATTTTTCTTGTCGAGCTTAAAGCAGAATATTTTGATTTCTCTTTTAAATAAATGTAATATTCGTTATGCATGTACCACCACACTAAAATAAATCATGTGGCCGATTTTGCTCCACGTACCTTATAAGAAATTCATATTATCTTGAAAAGCACATGTACTGAAAATATGACATAGAAGTAACGTTAGCATTAGGTTGGATATAATATGAATTGAATGAATTGATAGAGATTGTTATCAGAAATCGTAAAAGTAACGAGAATTCGATCATGATGATGATGATGATGATGACGACAACGACATCACTAGCCAAAGCTGCTAGTAGTTGAAGCTACGCAGTGTACCTTGTTTCCTAAATGCGCATCAAATTCTTGAACACAATAGACCAGTAAAAAGCAGTCAGAAGTCGAAAAGGCTGACTTGACCTGTGGGATTGCACTGGTTGGCTTTGGGAATTTGCGAGTTACCTGCCACACCCAAAGAAAGAACGAAGCGAAAGAGAGAAAGAAATCAACTAAATATTGCATCGATGTACAACAATATTACATATATAAATGTTGTTCATACTTTGTACTATCTGCTTATAACCAGTTGCATCGAAATGCACTTCAAATCGTTACATTTATACTTTACACAATGTTGCAAGTTGCCAAACCTCATTCATAGTTCCTATTTTTGATACATGAAATGGTGCATTGGGTACAGGGATAAGTACGTTATATTTACATTTTTTTGCATACGTTGATTAGACTTAGCCGGTTCTGTTACACATGTATCCAAAATTTAAATTCCTCCCCTACATACAAATAGAGTAACAAAATGAAGTGTAAAACTAATACTCATTTAATAGCATTGCATTACAAAAATAACTTGTGTGAAATTACACCGGTAAACGACAGGTTTTGCTCCGCATGTTAAAACAGATTTCCTTTTTAATTAACGTTGCATATATGTAGCTCTTTGTCTACTTATTCACATCACATCAGGATCGACGACTTTTGTTTTTACATGGTCATCGCCATTCTTAATCTCAGCTTTTTTAAATCTTACCACACACCATCATCCTTTTTTACCGATGCAATGGTGCAACCGGCAGCTGCACACGCTATGTACATGTCGTCTGCGTCTGTGTTCACTAGCAAAAAAGTTTTTGACACGCTTCTTTTACCCATAACAGTGCTTTTGTGAATCACAGTTTCAAACAATGTACCATGGTATAATATATTACCCTGTGTATCCAAGTCGAGCTACTGATACTGTTTGAGTACATTTTATCGTACTTGGGCAACCTATACCTAGCACTGACTGAAGTGTACAGTCAGATAAGAAATGAATTAGGTGTGTGCAGTAAGTATGATCGTGAGCATTACTTTCAATTCATTCATCATTAGATATTAATAGGTAGTTAATTAAAGACTTTCTACAAACACAGATGCAGATTAAATGCTCATTATTTAGCAAAATGAAACAGCATCAGGTGGTTCATCTGACAGATTCCTGACGCAGAAAGTCTGGCATTTTGTTACAATTTTTAAAAAGTAGCTTAGATAAACTTCACAATGTGATGATGAGACCTGTCAATATTTCTATCATTCATCACAATTTTAGCTACTCACAGTCATCTTACATAATCGAGTTTGAATTTCAATGAAAATAACAAAAGCAGATCGTGTTAAATTCAATTCCAGCCCTTATTTTACATAACCAATCACAAAATGTTAGCTAAAGGTTTCTTTAAAAGCAGTTGAAAATGAAATCGTCAATTTTATAGGCTAAAAACTGCTTAAAAATTTGAGATTCCTAGAGTACAATATATACTCAATTCTGGAACACACATGACGCTGCAATGCATTGGTTGTCAATTGAGTACAAACGCAAATGAAAAAGATAAACATGCACACGAAGAGTACAAAATGTACAATTGTATAATCCATTAAACATGCGTAAGGGGGAAGCGACAGGTTTTCATACTTGTGCATTCACTCGATCAAATAATAATCTATATGCTCTCCTGACCCATTTTTGCTCAGATCACATAGTCAACAGTAGTATACACAGGCCATTTGAAGTGGATCTGACAGGATCTATTCTGTGAACCATATACCTCCTTCAATTTATATCACGTCACGTCCAGCGTTCCACTCTGACTTTCTGGATGATCATGATCATTTCTATTGTATTCATATATATTTACGTAAAACTGGATGTTGAATGTGTGGATGGTTTCTCTCCAAAATCCAAAACAGCGAATTGTGTATTCAACGTCAATCCAAGCAAATTATTATTCCATGTTTTTAGAATCAAAAGCATAGAAAAAATTGTTAGGAATCACATTTCTATGTTGGACACATGTACATGGAACGAGCATGTTTAAACATAATTTTAATTGAAGGACATGACATGCCTAATACTTAATATAAGAGCTGGCACAGAAAGTTGGTTAAATCATTCATTCTCTTCGTATACGATGTCATTTCTATCCAGTATCTGCAATTGCATAATACATACTCAAGTCGGTATAGCCACATATATTTAACTAGTTGTTTGAATTACTGATGTGGTAATAAGAGAAATACATACTGAATAGAAACTGAAAGGAGTTGAAGTTAAAATATGCTGCTGATCCATTTTAAGAATCAATAATAATAATAATATGCCACTACATTTTACATTCGAGATTCATTTTAGTGTTTTCCAAAAAAAAATAATTAAATAAGATTCATTTAAAAAGCGAATTGGAAGAGGATGTGAAGAAAAGGGAATAAGTATGCCGGTACGAATGCACATTAAATTGGATGTGGTGACCAGCAAATTTTAAAGTTTCTAATTTATACACGTTTCTTCTCCTCTCTTGAGAACTACCGATGCAGATAAACGTGATTTATTTGAATACGTGAACGCTGATGCGCATGCGACTACGTTTTTTAAAAAAAGAATTCACGAAATGGCTTGACTCGACAACATTTATTCTTCAAATTATGTTTTATGTGGTTGTGCAAAGGAGCAAGCATTTAAGTATTTTTGAAATGCCATTTCAACTGATACATTTTATATAGATATTTTTTTAAGTTTAAACTCATTTCTCTCAATAAAGACAGTTAACAACTGCTTTTGCTTGTTCGTGTCACTTCACTGTCAATCTGATGTCAGTAAAGCATTTATAAAACAGAACACAATTGACTTTTAGATTAGAATACAGTATAGAAATGCAGTGAATCAGCACCTGCTTCTTTCTTATGTATAAAAAGGAATCGTGCAACATTTTATTCAATTTTTGGTATTTTCTAGGTCAACCAAAGTTTAACAGAACGTCTGTTAATAAAATGGTTGATTTAGTTTTAGGTACAGTACAGGTGCACGATTTGAATTTATTTAGAAAAATGTTTAACCAGGGTTGCACTGTCGTACCATTGGTTTTATATAGAAAATCAGCTTTTGTCACCTGTGGACAGGTCTATTTAAGCTTACAACAATCTACACTACCTTGCAGTTTTAGTCCTATTTATACAGTAGCTTTCCTGTATTTGTGTGTATACGTCTTCCTATCTGCGTGCTTTAAATTTGAAATTTGAATTCGCAGAGAAATACTACTACATTTCCATGAATCCCATCTCCTCAAACCTTGCATTAATATTACCGAACCTCCACAAAAGTAATAATATTGAAGGTCAACGATACGATGTGTTATAATAGCAGGAACATAACAATTTAATGCTGACAAACAAAGAAAATGCTCGTTTATTTCTTCCACCTACCACTTATTTGGCAACTTCAAAACAATATTTGTAAATGTAGACCAATGTTTCCAAATCGATTACATTTTTGTTACTTTGCGTATAAAGTAAATAATAACTTTTGTGCCAATTGTGTCAAACATCTGAATAATAAGCATGCATATCAACATTTCATAAAGGTTTACTTCCCAATTTCTCATCTAATCTTGACACAAGTAGGTAATTCAGTACCCAACAGAAAATGTCACTTTGAAAATTTACACAACGGGCAGCGAGCATTTAATATTTTGGAAATCCCAAGGAATTCGCGTTTTACTGCCACTGTGTATGGCCATAATAATTTCCCTTACTTAAGAGTGACTGATTGTGGTGGTATGGTTGATGGTTATAAACAAAAATGTTTACCTCGATTGAGATGTGAATGAAAATAAGTCAGAACTTTTATCATTGTCAGACAAAAAAAAATTGACATCTAAAATCCAGCGGATTAAATGACATCAAAAGTTCCAAACTGAACTTTTATCAGCAAGTACGTAAAATCTGTGACAGTATAGACATTCAACATTGTTATTTCAGCAATAGGTACGCATGTAAATATGCCCCTTGCAAAGTGGTAGAAGACACGCAGCTGAATAGAGTTTTTGAAAGTAAGCTAGAAAAGGCGAAATCCTCTGTAAAAGGTAAAAGAAGGCAGTTGAAAATTAATTGGGATTGATTAAAAAAAGTAGGATTAGGTGCTAAATGTGGTTGATGAAAGTATTCAACACATGATCTTGAAAATTCGAACAGACAGACTGACAAATCTAGTGAAACAAGTACATATGCTAAAATAGATTCACCTGTATAATAAATGCAAAAACGCTTTTATCACTTCCAGATAATATTGGTAGATATGTTGTAACAGCGAGTTATGTGTTTACATGCTGTATTGTATCCCCGCATAAAAGTACTCCTCAACTTGCTCGCATTGCTCCAACAAACAAAGTGTCATTGAATTGATATTATTATGTTGACAAACTAAACCAGCACTTCATTTACTTAATCATGTATTATATGCTATGATGAACTGCAGTTTGTCCGGACTATCATCAAATATGTTGTTTAAGGAATATGATTGAGAAGTTCTGATATGCATATATTGTCATTGGATCAACTGCTGCGTGTTCTTCCTAAGCCTTCTCCATTCTATTCCATTCCAGCCATAACAGTAAACAAACAAAATCAAATCTTTAAATTACAATACACCAACGAAGACTTTAAACTTTTTATGGCATAAACATCCGTAATGGGTATAGTAATATCGGCTACCTTCTCACATGGAAAACTACCTCCTTTAACTCAACTCCCAATGCTGCATTGCATATCAAAACATTAAAGCCTAAGGTTGCTCATCCACTTTGCACAAAAAACTAATTGTAATTTTTGTTACAGCTTTTCCCGTATGAGCATTGAATTGGGGGGCTGTAAATTTTAGGTATATGATAACAACAATGAAGAACAATTTGGAATCTACGCGACTTGAATACAGGAAAAAAACAAATTCAGTGTCGTCTGTATAAAAAATGAAATGCATGATTTTTCCATGAACTTCAAATCTTACATCAAATTACATAGATATATATATGCCTACACAACCCTGTTTTCTCGACTTTGCTTGTTGGATCAAATCGAGATTGGAGAGAAGATTGAGTTTGAGTTACCTTCAACAGGTTTACCTTTAGCGAGTCTTTTAAATATGAAATCAATGGCCAAATAGATCTAGTGTTCTATACGAGGGATGAAGATAGTTTACACGTTCTTATAATGCACATGTTATGCTGCTAATAAAGAAAAAAGACAGGCGAAAGACCTGAATGAGATAATGGATGTAGTTCTGGAGCAAAAAACATGCATGTGCACATGTAAGTTGTAAGTCATGTACACATACAACTGAATAGTTTCTCATCTCCATACACCTTTCTAACGACATCACATTGTAAAGCTGGTTTATTTTTCCATCAAGCGAGCCTTCTCCTTTGGAGAATTCAGACTTACGGAGTAACTTTTTTTTAAACCCGTCTGATATCTTATATATGTAGGATGTTTATCCGATCCACATCGCAGCTTCCTCATCATACAAAAGAAGTCCAGAGAGAGAGAGAGAGAGAGACAAACTAGTTGTTCGCAATAATGTTATATCCCATCGTACTAGGGTTCGCTTTACCAATGTTGAAGGTTTATTATCACTCCTTCAATCACTGATTCCCCTACTCATATACCCGGACTATTAGCAGCATTCTTTCATGGATTCTCGCCGTGTGAGAGCTTGCAAAAAAAAGTGAACGTGCGAGGCAAGCCTCATGCTGCCTTCTGTATATGTAGTCATCTCAATGCGAAAATGTTTCAAACCAATGAATTGTCGATTTAATGCAGCTATATTTACAACAACTATATGCCTCCAACACATTTGAGCAAGCAATTTCAGACAGCCGATGAATAAAGCCTAGTAGTAGTAGATCGGATTAACGGATCTAATCTAGGACATTGAATGTATTCTTGGTAGAATTTGTTATAACATAATGCATTTAAGAGTTAGCAGCAGACAGTCAGATTAGACAAACAATTCTCTTTTGTAACTTTCTTCTCTGTTCCTTCTCTTCGTCATCAGTATAGGTATTTCTCTTTGGTTTTTGTGATGGGTGTGGTGCTGGGCTGATGATCTTACAAGTACTAGAACGATGACGGCAACAACAACTACAGATGAATGCAAATGAGCCGGTTTTCGAACTCTGATTCTGTGATCAACATATATAATGGCGCAGTTTAGTGCAATCCATGGCAAGGATATGTTGTTTCTTTTTTTTGAAGTCGAATGGATAATATATCTTTTTTGTGTATGTCTGCTCGCCTGGCATATTTTACAAGTACACCACAATGATGGTGAATTCTGATACTCTGAATCATCGGCTTTTAGGATTTGTTTGTTTGTTTGCAACAACAAAAGCAGCATACTTTCAGTTCTACTTTCATTTATTGAAGCAGCTACAGCCTTTTTTAATAGTTCCTGCAGAAATTGCTGCAATAATTTTTGCGGAGAGTTAAACTGAGTGGAGACACATGAAGTAAATTTTGGAAACGGTACACAATATGTAGTAATTAATACTTGCAGAATAAACAAAATGAAATAACAACCACTTATTTTTCTGTAACAAAATATCTGATAAAAAAGCAAAATGTTCTTGACTGACTATCCTCTAACAAGACTTGAAATCCCTCAAGCAATTACAGTAGGTCGAAATGTAGGGCTTCACCAGCTGGCTGTTTTGAGCCTTTCAAATGCCTGCCTTCAAGATACATAGAAAAAAAATTGTATGTAATTGTTAAGCGAACTTATGATGAGAGATAAATACCTACGTCCACTCATTCTTAAAGCTTCTGTATTTTCAGAAATCCATCATGATCGACGGGATTGCACGCACGGTACAATTTTAGCTGTCCCCTCTTTCATCGCACCAGACAGATAGACAACTAAGCTAGAACAAACTCAAGTAAAAAAACAGCTCAACGTGAACCCAACTTGACCTCTATTTTTTTCGTATAAAGCAAGGATGTTTGTTGCAAAACGACAAAAATTGATCAAATTCATTTAATAACTGCGTTCTTAAAGTAAAATCAATGCATTTAAAAGCTTGAAGTTTTCAGCTTTTACATATATGTATAAAATACTATTTAAGATAGCCGTCATAACGTCATGTATAGTAGTTCAGTCTCAAATGAAATTATATACCTCTTCTCTCTCTTTAACAGCGATTGATTAAGTGAGTAGCAAAAACATGAGCCCAAATCAACTCATTCTCCTTGACTCTTTTGACAGATTTAGTGACGTATCATCGTCATCTTCACCACCACCAATGCCAGCAATGCAATCTACATACTACAACAACCTGACCAGCGTGAAAGCTTTCTTGCATTGGGTATTATAAAAAGTTATATACATTACATTGCATATGTGCCATTATAACTTAAATTGCAATTTTCTACGCAGTAAGAAAGAATATATACACGTTTATAGTACAACGTGAGAAAAGACTTCTCGCCTTCAACGCAGCTCCATCCTTCACCTGTCAATTTACTTTTAAAGTGATGATCCCTGTGAACAAATAAACTTATAAATTGGATGTAGCAAACTGGCAACTGCAACAAACCCCTTTGATCGCTCTAAATAAAATTATTGCTAATCACAACCGCAATTTGAATATGTTGACAACGCAAAACGGCCAAGAATCATCAGCTAAGGTCATATAGCTAGACTTGAACCTTTACTTATAATTTTAATTGCCTAAAAAAGTTCACTCATCCGGCTAATCCATGTTAACTTTACTTATTCTGGCCACACCAGAATTTAACCGAGTTCTCAAGATATCGCACCACCTTACATACTCACTAATAATACATGGACGGACGAAGCCAATATAACGATTACCTGCAAAAAGTTGATAAAACATTTTGATCGTACTCATTCATTTGATGTGAGTAACATGAATGTAGTCGTACCACAAATAATGAAGATGTGTGCAGTATATCAATAAGATAATAATAACTTTGCTTCAAGTTTTGAATAGGTTGTAGGAAGCAATAAAAATATTATTTGATTTCAACCTTAATATTAACTATATCAAACTAACAGAAATGGGTTCGAATTTCATTTACAGCCTAAGGAATGTACAAATTTTAAACATGCTTTAGGCGTTACATCATGTTATTCTTTAATTTTTAAGTGATTTCTGATTGGATTCAACCATTATTGTGAGAAATAGAAAGTGATTTCATGCGCCTATACACAAATGAAGAAACAACTACCAGATAATAGAATTAACTGATTTTAAATATTGCAAAAATTAAGCCCCAAGTCATCATCTTGCATGGTCAAATTATAATATCGTCTTTACACACTAATCAACTCAGATATACGTATTTTAGATGAAGCACAGAAAGGTACAGGTATACTACTTCAAAAGGTTCATGTCAGATCAAATTCGTTCACATACGGCTACAAAGGATGTCAAATGAACGTAAAAACAGATACTTGAGTCAGTATTTTCATCCACAACATTGGCTCGGAAAATGTACTTTCAGATAAACAAGGGATGGATCCAATTCAACTCATGCAGTTCATTTGGAACTTTAAATGTCCATCCAAAATGCGTATGCTTATAATAATAGCAGATCAGTGATAAAAAAAATCGGGTCAATACTCAGCTCCCAAAAAGTTGTGTGACAACCATGAATAAAATTTGCAGCCGTTGTATTACACAGCATTAAAATGCATATTATTACAGTCATTACCACGTTCATAAGCTGCAAAATCATTTCTTTGTTGAAAGAAAAAAAGTGTTAGAAAGCTACTTTTCAAAAAAAAAAAAGTGCCGAACTTCACACAGAATAAAAGCTAGTCAATGCCTCATGATTCATGGTGACTATGTCTGACGCAGTCTGTCACATACAATGTAACAGCCAGCCAGTCAATGAAAAGTAAAGTTGAAAACGCAGACAGCGGATCAAACTCAACAATTCAGTTCAGACTAAATACTTCAAAATCAAATTCAGGCTTTGATAATAGCTTAGCTACTTGGTACGAACGGGCCCGTCCATTGAAGACGCTAAAAAGCTTCAAGCTCGATGTGTATATGTAGTGCTCAGGTATACGTAAATATATACGTGTTGTTCGTAATATCATATACTATATACATACATACATACATAGCCATGGACCATAATCGTGTGGGGAGTAATATGTATGTGCTACATACATTCATAATGTGTTTACAACTATGATGAGATCTGAAAACGGTATTGGATAGTAAAAGTAAGCACATTGGAAGCTGCTTGGGACGGGAAGCGATTCCATTTCAATGCAAAGCAAGAGAGAGAAAACATTTCAGCTCATCATCATCATCTTGATGATCATCATCATCGGTCTATTATCACCATACCAGGATGTTGTATTAGCGATGGCTTCCCTTTTATCATTTGCTTTTGATGATTCTCTTGGCTTTGGATCTACAACTTGATGCTCATGCTATACGATTTTGTATCAGAATGTGATACAGATACAGTATTATTGCACCAGTAGCAAAATAGATATAGAAAGGCAGAAAGATATGTTAGCGGATCGCAAACAAGAACTCAGAAGAAACGAATGAAACTGCAATTCACAAAGTCAGATATGCTCGTAATGTACTACACACAGTGTGAAGCTCGTCAATACTGATTTGCAAGTTTGTTATTTCCTTTTTATTCTCGGGTAAATCAAAAGTTTGAAAGAATTGAAGTTTTTAACTTTGTATACACATATCAAGTGAATCATGGTGTGTGAAGGAAGAGAACGGATGCGATGCATTGACAGCAAAAAAAGGAAGATGAATCTAAACGTAGCGAACGTACATTCAATATATAATGAGGCGGAGTATAGAATGCCTCCTTAACACTCTTCGTCACGACTCAACCAAAATTGCTAAAGCTTGATCGTCACAATGACACTGCAGAACCTAACCATATTTTTTGCTGAAAAAGAACATTTTCTCATGCCTTTCTTCAAATTTAAGGATACTACAAAGCAAACGCGTAAAGAATGTCCTGATTTCTAGGTCTATAGCAGCTCTGACATTTAAAATGCAAACAATGATGCACAAGACTCAAACTTTAGCTTGCTTATTCGCAAACAGGATAACTATTGAATTCTCACATCACATCGAACCATCTAAGAATGGTGTATAAAAGGATTCCTTGGATAAAGTAATTCAGGAAGCTAATTTACATGATACAAAAATAATGACTATTCAGGATTACACGAAGACGATGAGAATGAATGTACAGCATCTATAAAATAAGTAATGTGTATCTTTTTTATTTCGAATTTTGTGTAGTACTACATGTACACCCCATTTGAAGGATTTCGAAAAGGGGTTATAGGTAGTAGTAGTGATATGTTCCTAAATTGGCTCTAAAATTAAAAAGTTGACAGCAAGTCTGCTAACTATATCTCCTTTATCTTGACGCATTTCTGTCATCTCATTCTGCAGTTGCAACTGTTTGTAAGTAACATTGTACCGCTGCTGAAGCGCAAAAGTCTAAAGTTACAGGTAACAGAAACAAAAGCGCATGCCAGAATTTCAAACTTGTGTATAGCACGCTGTTGTTGACTATGCTGACGATGATGAGGGAATATGTTTATATGTTATAAAAATTCATTCATTCATTCACTCATTCATTAAAGTTCAATTATTTTTAGACGAACAGTAAAATGATAACAATGAGTTAAAAATGGAGCAAGTAAAGTAGACATTTATATCTTCGCTTTTCAAAAAAGATACTCTCTCGCATTCTCTTGCAACAGTCAGAGCGCTATATAGAGAGGAGCCACAGGGTATTTTGATTTCTCTACAATGATAACATGTATTGTTAGCAAAAGTCTTCTCCTCGTAGAGTTGAGAACCTGTTGGTTTCGTTTGCTAAAAGCAATCGGTATGAGATCAACTATTACGTACGTACCTAATCCACTGCAGACTGTAGATTACCTTTACATCCTTCACTTACGGAATTTTTACAGCGCATGCAGAGGTATATGAGAGTACAATATGCATAATTCCGCACGTTGCTCAATTACAGAAAATGCCTATGCGTATATCAAAATTGCATTATTGCAATATTTTTTATAACTTTAAAGCATGAGCATATAGACAAGTTGGTTTCATTCTACAATGCAAGTTTATGCAATGGCTATATAACACATAATATGTATATACATATTACTTGTCTTGCATTAAATGCAATTTTAGTAGACAGGTAATAATTATTACAAAGCCATTGCATGGCCCAGGAAACTAACACTCCATTTTTTCCCTTCTATTAAAAGATATGAATACGTCGTTACTTTTATAAGATTAGCTAGCGCTACTTCATGTTTGTGACTTCATTTTTAAAAAAATCCCATCTATTAAATCTACCCGAATATTAGTTACTGCCTGCTACGCTTCAAAATATTGAGGCTGTACATTTTGCGAGCACAAAACCCATAGAAATGACATGCCGTATTCTTAGTCGTTAATGTGTATCCGAAATTCTTAATCCTAAAGGTTTGTGTCACATACATAGTTTGGTTTCTTTGTGTTGGTTGGTCTGGTACCAGTACCAGTAACAGTACAGAGCCGAAAAATCCTACGTACATACATAAATAATGTAATTACACGGATGGAGGGATAGCCACAAATTTGTTTTAGAAATTGCAGAAAATCGCTCCAACCCATCACCGTACGCTTTGTTATGCAAAATAACTTAGGCTATAGGCTAGGCTTGTCCCCTCATGTGAATACGAATAGTGGTATGTGACGCATCTTGTACTTATTCATAGTAAGAAATTTTGTGGATTCATTTTGAAACATTAAAGATGAGCACCAAAAGTAAAGAACATATCGATGAGCGAAAAAGTGGAGGAACATAACATAATAAAGCATTTTGGGTTAACTTTCTAATGCAAAGAATTAGGTAGACGATGTATCCACTAGCAAATAATAGCAAATACTAACATCGGCAACCACAGAAATATATGTGGTTAGCCTCGTCTAATATGCAAATAGTCTGATAGATTCTTTCAGCGATAAAATCCTCAAAGCGTCATTTTTTAAATTAATTTCTCAAGGTGCGAAAGAGGAATATCAGCAGACAACCCCAATTACTAACCAAAGGCACCGTGAGAAAACAGTATGCAAACGAGCAGTGAGTATCTGTTTTACGTGGCCACGTTTCATGTACATGCCCACCCCAACATTTACTAAAACATGTATAAATGCTGTTTTTAGCCGACAACAATTAAAGTCGAGTAGCGTAACGTGACGAGATCAAGTAAATAAAAAATCTCTAGAAGACAGTCATGACTGAAATAAAAAATAGTTTTAGATTTATATGGGAACTTAGTAAGCGTCTAAAAATGCTAGAAACTGTAATTTCATAAAACTACTAATGTTTCCACATAACAAGCCGCATGGAAAACTAATGAGGTTGCTGATGGTATAGTAATTTTGCAATCTATTAATAAACTACCGTTACCGACACAATCAGGTACAGTGATGGATGGCTAGAGGGATGAGTCAAGGTGAAGTACATATATTTTTCCATTGTTCCCTTATTTTTTCATGTTCAGTGGTTGACTAGACTGCATGGAGTTTAATACAATTTATTTACCACTAAACATTAAAACAAGTACTAGATAAATATTAAACACATCAAGGATGTACTAGAAACCAATGAGCATCAAATAATTAAAATTCATCGAAAGCATAATAGTCTCAATGATATCATAGTAGTAATACTAATAATAGTCTAGAGACATATTATCTTATAGAATCCATCTATAAAAATACATTTTTATTGTTGACTTGACTCAAAGGTGTGTTGCAAGTTGCAACAGTAAGTATAGTAGTCAGTTTTTCTTTTCTGCTGTCTAAAAAAAACTTTTAGATGTATTAAGGTCTTTTAAAAATCTAGAAACCGTATGAAAGCCTTCAACTAGATAAAAATCCTCAAGAACATTTTATCTAGAAACGATGAGAGAGATGAATTACTATAAATTATGACAATGGAATTCCTTTCCTGATATTATATTATTGAGTGCCTTCAGCCGGCTTAGGCTGAACGAGATAGAGTGAAGATAACTGAAAGCTATTTTTATTTTCTCATCCTGTGCTCTTACCTTGCCTCAAGGTAATGGTAAACCTGATACATTTCGCTTTGTCAAACAATCAAACAAAAAAGGCAAACAATCATAATAACATCATCATAATCATGGCATTAAAAAAAGGGTTTTCTGTAAACAGAAAAATGCCTGACACTCTTAAAACAAAAAGAGACGTTCAACAAATTACATTTGATCCATTGTTGATGATTGTAGGTAGTCCTATCACAGAGAGAGGTGCAAGTGTTAACATTCACAGAGCAGTTTATACAGTGAAGGCATACGAGCATAAAAATAGTTTCCGTCCAAACCGGTATTGCCAGTACATACAATGTGCACACAAGGCAATAAGCTCGCCTCTCATTTTTTTGATGCATTCTTAAAAGTGCAAATAAAATATTGCTGAGAGATGACTATAATATACTCTGTTTGCTTTATTTGCACTAGGGTTATTATTCTGCTGATGCACTTTCCGGATTTCTTTTTCTGATGGATATATATACGAATGTGTGCTTGGTTTGTACTTTATTCCGTGCCCATTTTTTTCGAACGCGAAAAATCAATGTATCATATTAGGAAATCTAGTACATAATATATATATATAGAAAAACTATGTATTACATATATATTTTATACCTTCTTCCTCTGTTTCCTATCTTTGCCTTCCGTACTAAAACTTCAAGTTGGGATGCTTGATGTTGAGTTGATGCTTTTGTTGAAGTTCTTTGTATTTTATTAGTTCAAGATCCAATCTGATCTGGTTTTTCATACATTGAGCAAGGAAAAAGGAGAATGTTTTCGAATTGTATTATGAAAGTTGAGTGCAAAATAAGATTTTTGGTAGTATAAATAGCAGCGAGTATCTGGTGAAGAGACTTGACGCTTCAAAAGTTGCATTACTCAAGAAGATTTTTCGAATCATTCATTTGATTGTGTGAACGTGAACTGTTATAGCTATATTGCATACGCGTTGCACTGCAATCTCTACAGATGAGAGGAGATCTCTTTACATTCACAAACTCTCATAATCGCAGGTGTGTAACTATGTAGTACCATCATTCTTGTTACAAGATGCTTTAGTTGAAATGCTCTTTGCTCCCTCATTCATTTGAATCCGTTGATCCATCAACACCTAATCTTTTACACTTGACCAAAAATGAAAGAATGGTGAAGTGATTTTCTTTTACCAATTCTTTTGCAGCAAAAAAGGTTAAGAATCATTGTTGCAAATTAAATTCTCAAGTGAGATGATTCAAGTTCAGGCTTAGTGGAAAGGGTAAAAAAGAGTATATTCTATTATGCGTTTGAAGCATTTGCTCATCCGCACAAATCGTTAATGGTCGTCCCAAGTGTGTATTCTTAATAATAATGCATTCTATCGACTGTAGTTAGTGGGAGTGTTCAGAAGTAAGGCAAAAACCAAGTTACTGGTGCAATGAGCATTTATTTTACGCTAGAGCATTATAGAAGAGCAATTGATTATTTGTAATTTACTGGTGAACGCATTTTTCAATAGACATTTGGTTGTAAACATAACATTATTCTCGTTTACATTTAAAAATGCTCTTCTGAGCTGCTTAAAACTAAGCATTGAAAACATTAACTTTATCATCAAAGCCTCGCATTTTGTTAAAGAGCAAAAAAGTGTTCTTCAGTAAACTGTAATTTGTAATTCATGATGAAAGTAATTTGATAGAAACGGTTCAATGAACAACGGCATGAGTTTATGTAACCAGCTATAAAAACTGAAGAGGCACGAAATGTCAAAGAAAAAGCCGTTAACAGACCAAGATCCTCTTTGTTACTCAATAAAGATGAGTTGAAATGTACTTAATGGAAAAAATGTGCAAATGTTTTGTAAAATTCAATTTTAGTTCTTGCAAGAGCAATAAAGTACTGATAAATGGTACCGGTTAAGAACGTTTGTTACTCATTTGATATTGTTATGAAAAGGAGTTATAAATGCTTTAAAAAGGAAGACAAAAAAAACAAAAAACAACAATCTTACCTGGAAAGCATCATTCAGACTGTGCATTCTTTGGCGTTCACGCTCATTCGACTCTAACCTTCGCATATTTCTCTCTCGTGCACTCATTACAGTTTTTCTTCTTCGTTCACCACTGCCGGATTTTTCACTTGCACTACAGTTGCCACCATTCACTGAGCCGTCGTCTCCAGCGACACTTCCTGAGCTTCCTCCTCCACTTCCCCCACCACTATGATTACTATTACTTCCGGCTCCGCGTCTCCTCCCTCCCGTCTTTTCAGCTGAAGTCAGTCTTTCCTCGGAACCGGCAAACGAGCAACCTTCTTTATCAGAAAACAATGCTGAGCTCCCACTTCCTGAATTGGAGTTTCTTGTACTTCTCAAATATTGACTTGAGGAAGATGTTGATGTGCCATCGATATTGTCGTCACTAGTGTCTATCTCATCATAATCGTCTAAATCATCCCCTGCCCCACTTCCTCCACTACTTGTTCCTCCAGTAACGATACCAGTTGAGTTTAGAATGCTCTCCATCAATTCATCTGACACAGGGATATCGTCATCAAATAGATCTATATCAATTGTTTCTAAAGGCTCTGTGATTTGTTTCGATTGTTTTCGGGAAGTTTGCTCACGCATCACACGTTTACGACCGCGTGATGAACGTTCCTGTGTCCTACTTTCACTCATCATGTTGCTCTTTACAACCATGACCTATGATTTAAATAAAAGAGACCATAGATAATTATGCTATACCCCCCGACAATATACCATCAGTGAGTTGACCTTTGACTTTTATGTAAATGTTAAAAAAATTATTAAAAAACCTTTGAATATTTCATGGTTCGTTTAGCCTTAAAAAAATTTGTCTTTCACAACCAATATATTAATATTTTAATAGACTAACAAATTGTGATGCCCACACACTACACTGTCAATTAAACTCGCAGTAAAGTTTTATTTCAGTTCAACGGCTCAACATTGTCATTGATCTGCGTCTATGCACCACTGAATGAATACTACGAAAGACTAAACACTAAATTACAACTAAAACTTCTCTAAACCTCTCATCATTATTTCTATGTAAATTCTCAGAAAACAAGAAGTCCTTCAGCAATTATCAAGCTATATATTAATGAATACCATAACGTCTCAGAAATGCTTTTACCAGAAAACCATTAGCATAATAACCCTATTACTAATTTCTTTGATTGTAAAGTTAATACTGCCCTTCGCAAGGGCCACTAATGATATATCGCTTATGAAATAATGAAAACATTATACGAGCACGTTATATATATATACATATGAAGGCGGTTAGCCTACATGCATACGTCAAATCACTCATCAGTATCATGGTGCAGATAGATGATATGCGTCCTGTGGTACAGTACCTTAAATTACATATGTGTGTGTGTTGCAGGTTTCACAGCATTATTGCTATTTAGCTACTTGTGCATTTTCTGTATAAATGCTACAAATACAAGCTTCTGGGAAATGAAAACAATGTAGTGCCAAGTGTGTAATGTATAATTTTGTACTGTTTTTATTTTTTTGCTAAATTCTTGAGCTTAAGTGCTAGTCATTGTTTGATAACCAGACCTCTAGCGTTCTTGCAAATTCAAGCTCCCATAAGATGCAAACTACCCACAGCTCATTCATTAATTAGATACCTATGCTTCCCGTAGTTGTAAGCCTTTCATACACATATATTATATACTAGAAAATGCATTCATTCATTTATTTTAAATTTTAACTTTCTACCTACAGTATTTTTCCCTGGCTTTGCAAAAGGGTGGATTAACGAGTAGATGATTGAAGAGCACATACCACAGGTACTATGAGTTGTTTTAATAACAAGAACGCGACTTTCATTCATCTCGCTCAGCATGCTTCACAGTCAACAGTGTAGCGTATACTTTGTATAATGTACAACTGGACTGAATTGAAGGACAGGAAAGAAGAAAAATAATATATAAAGCAGTGTGAAGTTTTATACGCATTTTGGTTATAATGGCCAGGTGAGACTCATTATCATTCACTGTCAAATTGTAGACTTTACAGAGCACCAGCAGATGACATAACGATGGGACGATGGTCTAATTTGTCATGTATTTTGTAACAAAGCATGAAGCATCTTAAGCCCAATATATGAACAAGAACGCATGCACACTAATACCGTTGACTGATTTGAAATTGATGGCATGCATACATATATACGTACATAGATATGCATACACGTTCCTTATCTACGAACTTTCAATTGAATTTAATTAGCCTTCCGTGTATTAGGGAGGATCTGATGCGATGAATTGAATCCCAATCATGATGAATGCAAAGCTAAAACGTGCTATTTATTCCCGATTCCGAAATATGCCTAGATGAATGAAAGATGATAACGAGATAGAATTGCCTAAACAATTTACGAACGAGTTTATAAAAAAGGATGAAAGGAAATTTCCTTGGAATCTGAAACTTTTCTATATTTAACCAAACTGATGGGTTATCAAACAGGAACTAATATGTGACATGCATCAAATAAATGAATGATATAATAAGGAAATACACTGGTAAAAACTAAAATCCTTCTTCATCACACAGAAGAAAAAAAACCTGCATGAGAGGAAAGAAAATCTTAACTTAAGGGAAAGGCCAATAAACTCTAAAATAGATTCTCATAACATAGTGGCTATATCGAGTGAGCCCTATTTTTCTCTAAAGTCACAGTAAAAAAACTCACACAAAAACTGCATGAAAACATGCATACTTAAATTTTTTTGTGTGTACAATACTTAAAACGTAAGAATGAGCATAAGATCTTTTATATCCAGAACAACCACAGTATGAAACGTAGAGAGAAAAAGTATAATGAAAGATTCTCTGGGTAGGTCTCTCTCTCTCTCTCAGACTTGTCTTTTTTCCCGCAGAGTAGGTGCATGTTAGAGTTTCAACAACATTGATGATTGAGTAAAAGTTGAATATATAGGAACAGATAAAAAGGAAGCAAAAAACGTACGAGACAAAATAACGATCGGAAGCCAACCAGTTACCAGTCAGCAGCAACCACACACTCTTGAGCTTACGTATTCATATGCAATATATATACAGTTTGTACAAAATATTTAACGTGAGTTTAACAACGCGACATGCTACATCACATTTTTGGTTTGTGCATTTATTTTTTGTCATTTTGAAAATAACACTCACTCAGATAAATACATTTAAATTCTTGTATAAACTTTATCCTTTCATTCTTCTCTATGCATAGTGCATGTAATTTATATTATTTATGTAACAAAGGAACTACAGAAATGCAAGTAGTGCCGTTCTCTAATCTAAACTACATACAAGTTTACGCGTAATTTTCTTATGCCTATATCGTCGTCACAAACGGTGTACTAGTACTAGAGTTTTAGCTTCTGCAAAAGCAATTTGCGTTTGTGTTGGTTACATTGCGTGCCCAATGTGCAATACGTTTGTATTCTTTCTTACTTCCCTAAAAATCGCTTGTCTCTAAAAATGTCCTTCTAACACGTTTCATCCACTCGCATCTCGCTCGAAACAACTATTGATCGTTTCATGAAGATTTTTTTGGAGGATCTTGTTTTTCAAGAATTTCAAATTTTTTGTACATCTTGTTAAACCCTGGCTTTCTAATATAAATCAAGGGGATTGCGTTAACATACGCGAATCGGAATGAGCTGATGTAAAGGAATGCTTCGTACAGTAGACAACAGAACAGAATTTTCACTGCAGTTTATTGTACCATTTCCTGAATCCTTGTGCGTAGTCCAGGATTCGACAAGCAGGAAATCCAAAAAGTTAAGAGTAGTCTAGCCACGGAGCATCTTCTTGTCTAACATTTCACGATCGTGATCATGATCATTAAGATACCGGCAAGTGAAGTAAAGAAAGGAGGCTACGCATCACTAGGAAAGCAAAATAACTGAAGTTGTCTATAAATACATTTTGAAATGTCTTAAAATACCTTGATATTTATCGTAACTAAACTTTGTGCAACATATATGTAAAACGTCTATATATTGTATTGTATAACCCAGCACCAAACTAAATGCCGAAGCTATCGGTAATTTTTCGTTGATGACAACAACGATAGTTATTACATTGGCATTTTTTTCACGTAGTGAGAGCATTAAATACATTTTATTGGTATTTTAATGAAAGTAGTCATATTACTGATGACTGGTATATACTGGTTTACTAGTTTCGAATCGGTAACGCAGTTCCCATCAAACTAAAATATTGAATACCACTTTGTACAGTTTGTTTGTAGGGTAAATAGACATTTCATGCAGATTTACGGGGTATGAAGCACCTAATTTTGCAAATGAAAGTATAAATATTTTTATGACTTACTTACTTCTACTAATGAATCGAGCAACGACTCGAGATTTACAAATACTTTTGAACTCTATAGTTTGATGACTTATTATTTTGAACTAATAATTTAATAAAACAATCAATTGCGAAATAAATGGAAAAAAAGTATAAAAGACTACTAAGACCACATTTTGAGCACAATTTTAACTTAAAGTCCTTTGTCCATACTTTATACTTACTTCCCGTTACTTAACTTACAGTCCGAAACTCCTACACTATGTACCTAACTACCTATCTTTATGTGTTATATGTATGTGTAATTGCATACTTATTCCCATATTTACTCTATTTCATTGACGGTGTACTGAACTTAACGTGCACGCATGTAACAAATGCTAAACTATTTAATTTAGGAGGATCGTTCATTTCCGTTTAAAAAAATTTGCATGTAGCGCAGCAGAGATTTTTACGTGATGGGACCGTGAGTACGTGTTCATCCTCTTTTAACCTATGCAAACACTGTTATTGCTAGTTAAAAAATTCAGAGAATCCAGAGTGAATGAGGTACTTTCATAAAACCTGCTCTATATTATTTAAAATTTAATAATCCAACCACAGATTAAAATCGTGAATTAGTGGACACAGGTGGCAACACACACGAATGATGTGCGTATAACTTAATGCCTTGCTGGTGAAACCTGACATTTTTTAGAGCACATATGTAAGTACGCACTTCACACATAAACACATTTTGTTGCGAGTACAAAGCCATACTATCGTAAGTACTTCCTGTATATATTTATTCATAAAAGGCACAATATTAAATACCTGAGAATTGAAAGTGTACGAAAGTATACAAGATGGTTTATAAATTAAATTATCAACGAAATTACTATACATCAGAAAAAAACAAAGTTTTAGTTTTTAGTATAAGCCTATCCGCATGTTTGTTGTGTCATACAGCCAAAATAGCCTGGTCATGACAGAGGTGAAGGTCAAACAAGTGAAAATGTAAAAAAAAAAACATTCGCAGAAGAGAATTTAATGATGAATTGTTAAAGTCAAGAGGTCATATTATGCGGGGAACCGATAAAATTTCTTTTACAATCTACATCTATCCCCTATCCGGTACATGCGTGTAATTACTTCACGAGTTGTCATAAGTAAAAATTAACCTAAGCGAAATGTTTCCCTCTTTCAAAACATATGATAGGTCTGTGAAACATAAATAACTGCAAAGATTCCTGCAACAATAATTAAAATCGTCTCCTTTTTATTCCTAGCTTGTAACGTCATGTCAGTCCTACCAACCAGCAAAGTCTGTGCATACCTACTGTACCATGTACCACGAAGGAAGCTTTACATCTCATTATGAGTAGTTAGTTTCACTAGTCATACTTTACCAAAAATGAAACATGACAGAATAACACACAGTGTCAGATTTGCTACTGTGTATACCTAGTTTCACAACTTTGGCTAAATTTATTGAAATTTAAAAAAATCGCATTAACCCCGACTCTTTTTGTGACGGTCAAATGTGTGAATTTGTATGTGTGCTTCATAACATACATACATTAATATGATGGAAAAGAATCAATTTCATTAATTTTACGAACCAGTAGGCAACTTTTAATGAAACCTTAGTGCCGCAGTCATTCAGACAGGAATCAATGTCTCGTGACATGAATGGCACGATATAAAGGAAAGGATGATATTATATGCTACCTGTAGACGTATTGACTACTACTACTACTACTGTATGGGCGTCAGATGAATGACTGATTGTACTTAAAAACATTCAATTTTACACCAAAGAAGTTTCTTTGGCATTTCCAAAATTGAAAAACTCATTACTTGCATACTTATTATAGGTTATATACGAATGTAAACTAAAAAGGATGCTTATATAATATACACATATAATAGTTAACCCGGACCCCCTACAGAGAACTAAAAGAGTTTTGAGAAAACAAGCAAATTTGAGTAAAAAAAAGTCATAAAATTACTTACGATTTTCACATAACTATTTAAACTATTTTGATAGCTCTGACGGCTTCACTTGGAGTTCAATTCAGTATTGTTAACTTTTAATGATGATGAGCAATGCCCCAAACAGTGCAAAACTCGATTGATGGTCCAAACGGAAGATATTTCTGATTGTCATGTACAATAACTGATGAGCAGTCTTTAAAAAGTGCCTAGACTTCTGGTTTTGGTTTACTGTCAAAACAAAAATGCGTTAAACTCTTGTTTTACATACAATCGCCATCGGCTAAACTAAATGACACAAAAAACAAGAAGTACTACATCCGTTTTGGTGGTTTGCATTTCTGCCGAAGCTATGATTTGGGGCATCTAAACACCTACGCTTAGGTGAATTAAAAGTGAGATGACTGATCTATCCGAGCTGGCTTTCGGTGATTATTATAAGGTATATATAAATGTGCCTCGTAAAACCAATTCACAATCACCGTTTCACAATATTTCGAGTAATATAATGACTGTTTTGCACACCTGTACGATTAAAAGAATTCATGGGTTCGTTCAATTAAAGCAACGCTGAAAATTGAAATGCAAATTGGTAATTTTGATATTTTTTTTTGTCCTGCTATTAAAATGAATATCTTGACATTGCAAAGTAGGAAAACATGGATGCACTACAAGGAATCCTGTTGACATTTCCTAAAACCAGACTGGTGGTGCTTGAACCAAGTGAACGCATCCACTAAAGAATTCTGCATTCATACATAAACCAAGTTTGTCGATGAGAAATGTCCTGTATATCAGGTGCAGCTCTTGCGCTTTTCATAAGTAAATGCACTTGAAATGAATTTAAATGTCACTGTTTTGTCTTGAGGAGATGATCTCAGAAGAGATGATGAACAGTGGAAGCATTACATAGCAAGGCTGTAAATGCGATAATTGTTGAGGCACACCGGTTTTGGAATTTTAAGTCTTTATGTACCTATTTACTCCTAAAGTGTTGTTGACTAAAGCCGTGTCACAATACACACACTCATTTGACGTTTAAGAAGAAGGTGAGAGGAGAGTGCAAAAGCAAATTTTCTCAAGCAGCTCGAGCTCGGCAACTGCATCAGCCTTGTGTGTAGCAGCATCAAGTGCTGAAGAACCACTGCCAAAGAACGAAACCAGTGAGCCTGTTGTTGTTGATGATGTCTACTACTACTATAATATGTGTAGGAAAGGTAACCGGCTAACTATTTTACTGCAATGTAATACAACGTAGGTATATGTAGATTGTGCATACACGCATGATGATTCTGATTAACTGGTGAAGACTTGAATGTTGCATGTAGCAAAGTTATGGCTTATTGCGGAATTGAAAACATCTCATGTAGAGCTCTTGTATCAGGTCTGAACACAAGCAAGTAGTAATGCAATGTTAGCAAGTACCAACTACTCACGAAATATTCACAATCTGCAAAATGCCGGCACAGGCCAACGTTGATGCAAGTAACAAAACATTATCTTTCACGCTCTTACTTCAAGAGACTCATGAACTGATACCAATCAGTCATAAAGAATACAATCGATTTTTCTAAAATAAACTTACCTAATTATCCACATCCCATCAATGAATCCCCATTTATACTTAATACTTTTTTAACGATACTTGACTCAAAATGTTACTACTAATATGCAGCCTACAATATAATCCATGAATCCTTGCAGCTTTAAATTGCAACTCTAATGTTAAGTTTACATTTAGTCTTGCAGGCAGATTTTGAATAAAATAATAATGCACATTACTGAACCAATAAAACTGACTTTAAAAATCATTGACTTGACTTGACATATTCTCAGCGTCGTGGCACCGTCTTCCAACTAACGTGTCTGGTAGAGCATGATACACACTAGCCTCAAATTTTTTAACACGAGGACTAGAGCACGAAGTTTTGGAACAAATTGGGTATCCCTAACTTATTTACATTTCATACATAAAATTTGCTACATTACCCTTTGATGAGAAGGGTTTACTGACTACATGCATTGGAAGTGCTTACTATAAACATTAGGTGGGTGGTTCAGTTAAAAAGACGTTTTAAGCATCAGCATCACAGAACAGATTTATAATAGTCCATAAAACTTGCTAACTAATCATATGTACTTTGTTCATCATTAACATTTGGATCTTACCGCCATGCCCCAGTATTCCTTTAGTCTAATTTTAGAAGATAATCATAAGATAAATAGCTAGTAACTCCTTTGCTAACCGATTCCTAGTATACACACTAAGATTTCAGCCTGGTTGATGATCAATTAAAAAGATTAATCCAAAACACTT
This sequence comes from Orchesella flavescens, assembly GCA_964034955.1. Lineage (NCBI taxonomy): Eukaryota > Metazoa > Arthropoda > Collembola > Entomobryomorpha > Orchesellidae > Orchesella > Orchesella flavescens. The sequence continues at coordinate 18,023,958 of OZ035954.1, forward strand.
AATGATTACAAATTATCTGTGACGAGTGCGAGCGGCTTCTCAGTAGCAGCAGCTTGTATTGCTCAAATCCGGAATAAAAACGTGTATTAGGCAACACAACTACTTTGTTCTGTTCTTAATGTCATTTCTTAGGAATACATAATGAAAGACGCTAGTATTTCATATGATTTTTTCTAGACTGGCTGGACGGCACGTTATATAGCACACTTAAACAATATTTCAGAAATCACTCTTCTTCGGGTAGTAAACATTTTCTTACGTTCAACGTTCTGTTACTTTATGCAAAGTGTTAGTAAATTATTTTGCAGTCACTTAACATTACTCTATAAAAAGATTTGATTTAGTGATGATGCTACGAAACACAAAACTATCCTGAGTTATATGCTAGTGTCTAATTGATTGAAGCAGCTTTTCTAACTTAGCATACATCATTTCCTTTCCTTTGAATCTGAATCTCTTCTTCCTTTTCATGCAAAATTTCTGCATTAAGCAAATTCCCCACGGTAGGGGTGAATCACCTTATATTTATTCGTACACTAAATTCTATCAGAGAACATAGATTTTCTACATTAGAATTTAATCAAAGTTTTATGGGTGCACAGAATATGACAGAACACATCGACTCGTCTAAAATCATGTTTTTTAAGGGAACTTATTCATTTGTATAGTCAAAAAACCTTGAAATGGGAATGATATAGTTGTTGATACTCATAAAATCACTGAAATAGAATTTAATGGCTTATTTTCTCTTAAAAAGCGATACAAAAATGTCATCAGTACATCATTCTTCGTCTTAATATTTGTATAATATTATTTAATGTGTTATCTACCAGAATTTATCACATTTTGATGTAGTATATTGCAGTATACGGATTTCCTTAGTCTACTGACTAACAGATAGTCTAGTGAAAAGCATAGGAGAAAAGACTTAACTCAAACAATCCAACGCCGAGTGTAAGGAATCAATGCATATATAAGCATATCAGTATAATGTACATCATTAGTACTGTTTAACAGAGACTAGTTTCTTTGCCTTATAGACTAGCCTAGACAATTATTATAGTGGTTTCGCTATCTATATATGATGGATGGATAGTTATATTATCCCGTATCAAAAAGTACAAAACCCTGCCTACATTTGAATTAAAGCACTGAATGTCTAATTTTAACAACATCATAGCATGTAAATGCAAATTAAAGCATAGATAAACATAATGTAGACAATTAGGAAATCGAAGAAAAATAAATCTTTAAATTTGACCCGAGAAATTAGCTCCACTGCGCTGCTCCACAAATGTCAGGAAGTTTTAGAGCTGCCACGTAGTCGTTCCACTTCTGCCTTCCACAACTCAACCAACTATGAAAGTAAAAATTAATCAAGTTAACAATATTTATACATAAAAAAAGGAACTCTTCATTCAACTACACTCAACGTTAAATTACTCTCAAGTCTTACCTCACGATTTCCAATATCTAAATTTATTAGATCTGCACAGCAAACAAACCCAAGGAATACAGAAACCTCAGTGAGTAAAGACCTATTTCCCAACGATGAAATGGTTATTTTTCGAATTTCTGTAATATAAATACATGTAAATATACATAAATAATATTATCTAGCAATATTTATCACTAGTGAATTCAATTTACAAAATCACTAACTTTTCAAGTCTCCAATAAAACGTAGTTGGTCTAGCTCGTCAGAATCTACTAGTCCATAGTCTTGATCACTATGCATTCGCTGGCACAATTCAAGTGAAATACCTGTAATTCCTTCGTCGGTTATTGGACCATGTATAGTTAGAGTTTCTAACAGCGGCATTTTTTCATAAATGTTCTTAAGAACAGAATCATTTCCGTTTATTGACAAAGATCGCAAGCTAGGAAATGCGTTTGCTAGTTCGCTTACATAACTTTTAGCATTTAAATCCCAATACGCCATCCAGTCCCGTAAGTGTGACAAATTCAAAGCTACCATGGGACACAATCCCACACTGCTTAAAACAGGGTGAGGTGGAATTTTTAAGTTAAAAATGGAGTTGTACATTGTAGTGGTTTCATGAACAACCGATAATATTTTCAGATTAGGAAGTTCTTGTAAAGAAACAAAAGGAAACGAAATATTTGTAACCTTCAAAGACTCCAACTTTTTCATACGAGGAAACAATCTTAGATCCACATTCAGATCCGGCCGGTGGTTAAATAGTTCAAGCTTTTTTAAATGATCCTGAAGACTCACAAGTAGAACTGTAAGATTTTTCACATCAACACTTTCCAAGCTCGGAACTAATATATTGAAATTCAAAGGCAAAAACTCTAGGTGAAACTTCATTGCAGCAAATTGAAGCATTTGCTCATTAGTAAAGTACAGCATATCACCGACTAGTAATCGTTTTAACTTGTTCCATCTGTTTCTAGATGACAACACCTTTGGAACAAATACACTTCGACAAAACAATGGACTAGCTTCATCAGTTTTTAAAACTTCTAGGTTGACTACGGCTTCCAACAAGTCTTCAATAAAACGAGGTCTTTCTAAGAATAACTGGTGTCTCAAATGTAGCTGCTTTAGGTTGGGCAATCTCCATTTTGGTGATAAACGCTTTGAATTCTTGATACGCAAGTATTTGGAATATTCGCTGACTGGTGAGAGTCGAATAGGAGAGGAGATTATTTGCAAATCTAAACTAGTGATATTTGTCGTCTGATAAAATAATAATTTCTGGAAAAAGTTAGCTCCACAGTCACATCCTACTTTTGCAATTTGCAGTTGCTTGATAAAATGCCTGCAAACAAAACAAACATACCATTGAGATGATAAAAGTTATCCCCAATGTCAAAACCAAAATTAACAAAAGTTTTTAATAAATTATTCAGCTTACCCATGTGTCTTAAAGAAGTCCTGGGCAATATCATGACCTAATCTAAAGGTGGAGCGCAAATAAATCTTTGCAAAGGGCACTTCTCGATTTGGTTTTTTAAGCAAATTTTCATCCATCAAATACTTGAATTTACTGATGTGGCAAATGTCTTGAAACTCTAATAATAATACTTTTCTAAGTAATCTGCATACTTCTGCATCCCATGACGTACAAACTAATCGACAATTTAAGAGATCCTTCCGTGGAAGATACGTCATAACATCGTAAGCGACCTGTAAAAAAATTAATGCTCATATTAAATTGCCTCTACGAGATCAGTTATAACAAAATTAACTTATTAATTAAGAAACTTTGACATACCAAGGAATTTAATAGGGGATGATTAAGAAAGTTGACATCTGTTTTGTGACTGGAAGATTCATCACTATACCCTTGTATACTAACTGTTTGCATGTACGATGAGCCAGCGGTTGCTGCTGCTTCTGAAAATGGGGATCTCTTACGAAGTGTCATTTCCGCTTCGTCCATTGTTCCTCTCGACTCCGAATTAAAATAACAATTACTGTCTTTGCTGACGCTTTCTTGGATCTCCTTCCCATGCATAATTACTCTTGCGATTGCAACTTACAAGTTGTTACTGCTTTGCGAGATGTAACTGCAACCTGCAACGAAAAAACAAACAATCTAATAATGTTCTATAATCTGCATAATAATGTTACAATGTCAAATGTACACATGTATTGTTCGTGTGAAACAGCATTTACATTTAGATCAAAGTTTATCAACAATCATCTACTTCTTACGAAAATTATATTATATTCTTACAAAGCATGTTTTCAAAATCAATTGTCAATCTACAATCTACGATTGATCATTGATCAGACAGAATGGACACACTCATTTCATACTGATTGAATACACGAGCAAATTAAAACTAACTTGATACTAACTTACTCGTTTGGATTTCACAACAGGTCGTCGTCAACTTCAAAATTATTAGAAAACACTTCACCTTCCTCCCTCTCACACTTTTTTACAGTAATATTTTTTAAAACAATTTCCTGGATTAAAAATTTAATTATAACGACATCCAGCTTTCTTAACACTTAATATCTAACGATTGACAAACAATTGGCTATAAATACAAAGCTTTTAAAGTGAGTGAAAAGCAACATCAACACCAAAAATATGGTTTGTTTTGATGCTCAGTCGCTATCCCACAATGCTTTTACTCCTGTAAATACGATAGATGCATGTAAACAGAACGCATCATCATATCACCAACCACCAACGAATATATCTATCTATCTACTTACTTCACTTGTTCTCCTCTTATCGTGCGTAGCAGTGTAGCGTAGCTCAAAGATATTTTTTATGGCTGAGCTGGATGGATTGATTGAATGCGACTTTTCCATGAGATATTATTAAAGTGAGATTTCACGTCATATTTCTAATATTTTTTAGTCACAATCAAATCAAGTGGGTCAGTTATCAATTTGCAATTAGTTATGTAAAGTCCCATTTACTTAAGTAAGGCGGAAGGGTCGCGCTGGAAACTGGTCACCGATTTGGCTGAAAATTTGCAGGAATATAGATTTTGATGCGTAGATTACGAATCTGAAATCAGTAAATCAACTTTAAAATCGTGGCGCCCCCCAGAGGGAAAAAACCGTTGGTTGCCATGGCAACCCACCGTTTTTTTCCTCCACGATTTTAAAGTCGATTTACTGAGTTCGGATTCGTAATCAACGCATCAAAATCTATATTCCTGCAAATTTTCAGCCAAATCGGTGACCAGTTTCCAGCGCGACCCTTCCGCCTTACTTAAGTAAATGGCACTTTACTTGCTCCTGACCTAAAAAAACTCACCTTTTACATGCTACTTTTCCATTCACCTTTCGTTGTTTTTATGGTATAAAAAATAACTTTTCTTCTGTGTCTGGTTGTCTTGTTAGAAATTTTATGAACAAGAAATGCTATTGATTTTGCTTGAATTTTTAATGCAGATTATAAATGCTAAATGCATTTCTTTTGGGAAATGTGACGAATATAAGAATGGCTGAAAGGATATTTTTAGGTTGAAACGTAGTGGATAAGTAAAACCGTTTCACCGTAAATTTAGCGTTTGTAGCGTCAAGCGTTTGTCGTAAAACCGTGGACCGTTTGTGGACACGACACTTTCTGTTTGAAATCGAATCGAATCACTAATTTAAAATTTGAGGTATCAAGTTTATAAGTTTCGAAGAACAACAATTTTTTGTCAATAAAATTCACTTGATCTAGTATGAAAATGTAGGTAAGCTGTCTTTATTTTTGCTTTACTTACATATGTATATCTTATCTTACCTGATTGCCTTTTATCCTTTCTACCAATGCTGCTCACGATGAGGTTTTGGAAGTATGCTAATTGATTTGATTCTAAGAAGTTTACGTGTACTTTCTTCGAATACACCAAAAATAGCATGTATATATTTTGATATAATAGGATATATGGATATGAAATGAAAAGAACATTGAATTCGGCTTCCGTAAGAGAAAGCCAAAGCATGTATGTAGCAAAAACTGTGTTATTCTGACTTGTGACAGTTTGTCGGTGGAGTAGTATCGTATCATCATTAAATATGCATAATTTGATCGATTGTAAATCAACGTGAACAAGCTTACCATTTATCCCTCCCATTGCCTGGGTTTGGGTTGGTAAAAGGCTTTTATAATATATATATTGATATGTGCCTGTGCATGTGCATACTAATATTTCATTCCAAAATGTCAGCGTATAATATTCATGATTTTTACCCAGTCGGAGGTGGGGTAAAATGGGTGGATGCGTAATTTATTTTCAATGAATCTTTCATTTCTTTTAATTTAATAACCAGCCTACCACCCATCTCATCCTACTTTTATCGCGATGAGGAAATCTAACATCGGGTTCTTCTTAAAACGGATGTATGGAGAGACTGAACTTGAGACGTTCACCACATTTTTATTAATCTTGTTCCCACTGCAACTGTTACTTTATATAAATTCTCAAAAAATAAAGTTTGTTACCCAATCCCAACCATCTACGACTGGTCATATTAACTACAGCTATTAATTTGCTTGCAGGATCCTTTTCACACCCATCCAACTCAATATTTCACATTATGTAAAATAAACTAACTGAAATCTACAAGTTTTGTAATCGAAGACACCCTACTACCATGTCAGTAACAACACCTTGAGCCAACAATCAATCAAAGACTATACACAGAACTCATAGACAGACAAACCGGAAACCACACAACCGACGACCCCGTCCATATTGAGAAGCACATGCAGCTGCTTTAAACAACACATACCTTCATAATTCCTTACCACGACAAGCTCTTCATTGCAAAACGATAATCTTACTTTAACAAACAAAAACTATATACCTATAGTCTGTTATTGGTAGAAATACTTTCAAAATTGAAAAATGGCAAATTCACGCTCTAACAAAAACAAAACTGCAGAGCTTCCAGCAACAAACTACAGCTCCACCGGCTTCATACCTACCACGACCTCAAAGCCAACAACAAAGGGATTTTTAGATCGCTATAATGTCATCAGTGATGACACCCTCCCCTATGTCCTACCACAAACTACGCCAACCAGAAAGTTTAACACAGCAGGATCCGCAGAGAACCCATTTTCATGCAGATTCGTTATCCCTCCTGGACTTGAGGATTGTCCAGCACTTGACTTTGATGATATATGTGACACTTGTTGTGTACCTGAAAAACCAATCTGCTCGCAGGACCCTAACTGCCATATGTTCAAAGAATGTGGACAAAACAATTATGGAAACTCCTGCAAATATTTGCGTGCAAGAGGTCCGAGGATTCCATCTTGGCTAGCCCATTGTGGCCGTGTAAGTAGCAATAATATAACGCACAACATCTCGTTCTCTTTGACCCTTTCCAATCATGAGAACTTTTTTTTAAACTGAAGGTTCTCACGTTTAATGGATATTTCCAAGAACCTGTGCCCGAGTCAGATAAGGAGACTTACAGAATTCGAAAGGTTTTGATTCGATTCTACATGGATGATAGTACAACAGATGTATATGAACCAAAGACGTTTGACCCTGGTTTTTCTCAAGGACGTTTAATACGCAGACATAGAATTCCATTACCGGCACCTGCTGACCATGAGTTTTATACCATTGAGCATTTTAATGTTGGATGTGAAGTGGAATTTTATGGCAAAACATTCCTTATCTGTGGATGTAATGATCCTACCCGGAAGTACCTGCAAAAATTAGGAATAAGTGTTCCAGCAAATATAGAGGTGCCTGATGATCCTTACACTCTTTGGAGACAAGATGTATGTACCTACGTAATTCGCTGTTATACAATTTTTAAAGGAAAATTGCGTGACTCTGTAGAGGTAGTTGATTTTTAATTTTTACACAGAGGATCACTAGCTTATTTGCAAGAAGAGCTAGAATCGACTTGACACAAGGGAAATTCAGAAACTTTTTGGTCAATAATCGAAAAGTACTAAGATTTTGGGCATTTTGGGATGATAGATGCAATTTACATGGTCACCTACGGAAATTCATTATACATTACTTTCTTGAGGATGACACAATAGAAATTAAAGAAATTCCACATGACACAAGAACTCAAATTATCCCAACGTTTTTGAGTCGTGCAAAGTTATTCAAAGTAATCATTATTTTATATCATACTTTGTAGTTGATATCATTCAATATACCGTAATATTTATATCTAATCTAACACTGCATGTGTCATGATGATAGGGCAAAAAAATCATTTCATTTTATGCAAGCCTTTGCCTTTATGTTATATGATATAAACAGGATTACAAAGGGTTGGTTACAATCCCTGGGAACAAAGATGAAGCCCTTTTGGTTCTGAATACCACCGGAGGTTGTCAAACAGTGTTTATGGGCCAAACATTTTTAGAAGACCGCCTTTGCCCAGGCGTTGACGAAAAGCCAATCATAAAAGACAGTGATTTAGCGATCGGTGCTGTTCTAAATGTTTATGGACGAGCTTTCATTATTACTGATTGTGACGAGTTTACCAAAACTTATTACAAGGAGAAATATGGAATCCGTATGAAATCATATTTACTATATACATTATTATAAATACTACCACATTCACATATTCCATTCATTCCTCTATGTATGTTTCTGTTTTTATTACATAATTCCAGAGGATTTCACACCTCTCACACTGACGGCTGAAGAAACAAAGAAAGATCTACCAAGAATGGAAGTGCCTCCACATATAGGAATCGGGGACGAAGTTGATACACTAGCAAACTGGGATAAAATAGAAATTCATCCTCCACGAAAAGATGAGTTGTCTTTGCTTGTTATGGAAAAGTAATTGAAAAATTCATAAAGTCAAAAAGCGTCGTAGATTATTGAAAAATGAATATAGGTTACTAATATATGCATAATATATTTTTCTACAGGGACGTACTTGGATTTGAGGCTCGTTTACACAAAACTCAACATAAAGTGAATGGAGATAGACGATTCGTCATAAATTATTTTATGGCTGACAAAACCATAAAAATATTTGAAAAGCCTCATCGCAACACGGGTAAAATTTTATATTATTATTTAATACTAAAGTAGACTCGAAGCATTAAAAATGAAAGCAAGTGGTCGGGTTGCTTCTTGTTCCTTTGCTATACTACATAATATTAAAATGCTTTCCCCATTTATAGGTTTAAAGCAAGGCACATTTCTCAAGCGATGCCGACCGAAGAAAACCGAAACAGGAATATTGCCTCGCTATGAGCTTGGAGAAGTGACCGAGTATTACCAACCCATTGATTTCTATGTTGGAAACATACTCCATTTGAATGGGTTCCAGTTTTTGCTGACGGCAGCTGACCCAATGACACATGAGTATATGGAGAGGAATAAACACTTGGTGAGTGAGTTGTTATTTCCTCTCATATTTTTAGGATAGTCTGAAAATTGCCAACTGCCACAAGATAATTTGTAAAGTTATTAAATATTTATTGCATGTATATACGTCTCATTGATTTCTTCATCCCATCAGTTCCCTCAATCCAATTTGTGTCTAATTCTGGAGAAAGTAAGAGAAGCAATTGGGCCATTGGTTTCTGGCGAGGTCCTTGCTTGTTTTTCTGAGAGGGATACAAAATGTATGGGAGTGAGTAACGTGGATGATTTTAGGGACTCTTTAATACAAGTGACAAGATGTTCTTTGAATGAGCATGAAATGACAACGATTTTTCGAGCGTTTAAGGTTCAAGCTGATGACCCTGGCCCAGATATGAAGATGCTACAGTAATTTCTTATTTTGTATCCTTGAATTGAATGCGTTTAGCTTTAAGGAGAAGTTCATTGATTTTACATAATGGATGGTGGGTTCCAACCTTGTTGTAGGTCAGCAATTCAAACGGAGCTCAACAAAAGAGGTTACGATAGATATTATCTGCAAAGAATTGAATACACGCTGCGATTTCATGATCCCTGTCGAACAGGAAGAGTGGATAGGCATACGATGAGAAGTGCATTATTAGCGGCTAGGCTACCAGTAGAAAAAGCTTTGATTAACTTTTTGGTTGAAAAGTGAGTTGGAATATTTCGTATTGCCATTGCCTCTTCCATTAAAATAATTCCAAATTCATTCTTTTTTTGCAAGGTTTGAAGCAGCAGACGACTGCGATCGTGTTAACTACTGTAAAATTATGGAATTTTTGGATTATGTAAAAAATCCGGCTCCGAAGCTCAACCCAACAAATATATGTGTAAATGGAATGCGAATTTTAAATTTAGTACAAGAAAGAAAAATTATTGTTAATATCATTTCATGAATTATTTCGGCAGTGCGTGATGAAGTGGCTTGAACCAAAAGTCCCCTCCAAAATATTCTGTGTCAACTACAGGGAATTTCTTGAAACCGTGTGTCCAAATTATAGATGCTCGCTTCCTGATAAATGCTGCCCACCTGAACCATGTTGTGAAAATCCATGCTCTGAAGGAAATCAGCGAGGATTTATGATTAACCCTTGCTGTACAGAGCCGGATGAAAGATGCTTAGCTGGCCGTGTTATAACGGATAATAACCCATGGAGTGAAAGAGATCGTTGTGATGCTCAAGATCATTGTGAATTTCAGATGGCATATGATCCATACTCAAGTAATGACCTTAAACGACCCGTATGTTCTCAAATGGATCCACGGATAGAAGCAGAATACGAATGTCCTCCACCAAATGATTGTGATTCACCGGAAGGCGGAAATCGAGAATTGTTGCATTGTGGTGATCACATTGGGTTTGAAGATTTTTACAGATAGCAAGGTAGGAACTTAAATTTAGGAACACGTGTGCACATGCAGGAAATGAAAAGTGAGTAAATTGAAATCAATCGCAGAGCACAGATGGAAAATGAAAGTCGAGGACATATGCTAAATGCTGTAGAATTTAATATGCTGCCTTGGATAATCATATAGCTCAGTCATATACAATAATGAACAATCACATATTCAATGAACAAAAAAATAATTATTATTTCTAATGCATCAAACTTGATTCACAATAAACAATTTACATCTACATCCCAGAAAACTAGTTTGTTCTCCCGTAATCCTTATCATTTTATCATTTACCCCAAAACTCTTGATTTTCATACCCATCCCAATTACTTTTTATGATCATGGGAATCTGTCTAAAAGTTTGCATTATATCTTGCGCAACAATGTTGCTTCTCGTTAATGCGAAAGCTCATATTTTAAATTCACAACCACGATTTTCGTCTCCAACAAAATTCCAACGTACAAACATGGAAACTGTGAACCCTGGAAATTGTAACATAACTGGAGATCAGGAGCAAACTTGTGGGACTGTTGAATTCTTAGGTTGCACTGGAAGTAAAAAGTTTTATCATGAGTCAGCAATTAAGGTAAATTATTTTAAAAAACCTATACATAAGGAGTTACATATCCTACTTTACTGTTAACTACGTTTGTGCATTATTCGTAAATTATTGAAACTTCATTGCTGTAGATGAATTGGTTCGAAGCATGGGAATACTGTCGATCGATTGGACTTCATTTAGCCTCCATTGAGAGCAAATATGAACAAACATTTATTGAAATTTTTCTACCAAGCCTAGGTATAGTTTCTTTCGCAAGTGGTGTTCGTACACAAATTATTATATGAAGAAATCTGGTACTCTTTGTTCACCATGTACAATATTATTGTTTCAATTTTAGAGATAGCAAACACAGAAGGTTATTGGACTTCTGGAACTGACTTGGGCAAAGAAGGACAGTTTAGTTGGATGTCGTCAGGAAGGGCTTTTACTTTTTCTTCTTTCAGGCCAGGTGAACCAAATAACCGATTCGGTTCGGAGGATTGTATTGAGATGGTTATAACTCCTGGTGTCACAAGTTATTCTTGGAATGATAGAAGCTGTTTTGGCAAAGCATACGTACTCTGTCAGCAGGATTTAAGGTACCCTGACAAACTTTTTGGCACTTCGAGCTCGTGAGAAATTTAAAGTATGTAAAATATTTTATTGCCATCCTTTTTCTTTTCGTGACACACACACAATAAATTACATTCATAACATTATTATTATTTAGAGTGAAAAACATTGTTAAATATTTATAGCAGCAAACACAATAAGTTACTTTTTCCAAGAATAAAAGAATTTAAACCCCCAAACATCAGTTACGGCGGTGCTTCAAAAAAGTGTCACCATTCAACCAATGGCGTAGTGAAACACGTTCATTTTTTCTGAAAGCAGGCATATCACCTCCAAAAATTTCATCAAGAGATCTTAGAACCGATCCTAGAAGGTGGATATTGAATGAAACACCCAAATTATTAAATGCATAAAGTATGAAATGGATTAAAGTGTTGCTTTGAATTCTGAATCACGACCTTCTCTGCGGCTAAGAATGAACAAGGTGGTTGCCAATAATGAAGCAAATGAAATACTCCCAATTATTCCATACAGGTCCAAATTATCATTCTCAATTATATCCGTGTGGTACATTATCTTATATGCATTCTTGCGGTTGTCTATATCTTCGTGAATTTTTTGAGGATGATGTTGATGATGTGAGTATGCATTTTTAGGTACAGAATCCTCCTCTAACTCCACATCTCCATATTCTTCTCGGTGTTCGGGATAGAGGATGGAATCACGAGTAGGGTCATCAAGCTGTCTACAGATTTGAACATTAAAGTAAATATACTTAATTAGTTAAAAATAATTTCTTTAATATTAGCTCATGAAAATTAGTAAAAAAATATAATCTACCTTAACTCGTACGATCTCCCAAGAAGTGTTTTTCCTTTGCGAAATAAATCCCTGAAAACATTTTGTTTGCAGCTACCAAAATGTACCAGTAAAACTGTCACCAAGATTCTCAAAGTAAATTTCATTGTGCAAATAAATTATTATTACTATAATACACAAAGAACTATTTTTTATTTGTCAATGTCACAGGTGTTTAATGCAGACTGAACTGAATGCAAATGTCGTTTATTAATTTTGAGTTAAACACCGGCTTTTACTAAGCAATGAATGTGCAATTGCCAGCTATGCGCACAGCCCAGAGATTGAAGGCAGGTGCATTTTACAATAGCATATTTTCATACTCCTGAAAAATATTCGAAAGGTTCAATGTTAAATAGTGCATGCAGCCATCATAGTTTGCTTGAGTAATTAGAGCTCTCATCTGTACAAGAAAATTATACAAAATTGACACTTCACAAAATGTTCGTCATGGCTTATATTTTGTCATTTGTCATGCATTTCCGCATTGCTGAGAAAAAAGTGACTTTGGGGCTCAGAAGCTTTTAAACATCGCAAAATATGTAGGACAGTGAGCATTTGACTGTGAATTCGATGGAATCAATGAGAATAAGTTCTTATTACCATTAGCTGGTATGAAGTGATGACAATGCAAAATTTTTAATGAAAACATTCGAAGTAAAAGTAATGTGGGTGTACCCCGAGTAAAAATTAGTAGCCCGTGTTACTTAGACTGTAACTTACTAAAAATGCTTCATGCACAGAAAGGATGAAAATGTAACAATTAAAAAGTAACTCATGTAAATTCATTTTCAATTCGATTTATTCTGTTTTGGCAAACTACAAATTCACTACTACAATGTAACATAAATAGCTAACTGCTAATGTCTCAGCACCATGTTAAACACAAAATTATTATTATTTAAATAATTATTTTCCACCCCAGCCAGGAAGAGGAACCCCGGGATTGGTATTGGTGGTGATGCCTCCTTGTCCAATGACTCCTTCTCCTACAACGAATGATGCTCCACCGGAAACGGTGTTAATGTTGTTGCCAGAAGCTCCAGCAGCAAAGTATTCAACACCATCGGCAGTGTTGTAACCATCAATAGCTTGAAGAGTATTACTTTCGCCGGTGGAAGCAATGTTGCTGATCTGAAGGATTCCAGAACCTTGACCCAAACTGCTGGAACTACCGGTTTGGATGGTGGCAATGGCTGGGTTGGAAGCATCACCTGTGACAATGGTTTGGGATCCATGAGTAGCACCAGCTTCTCCAGCTCCAAGGACTGCGCTTTCACCAAGCATTTCAATGTCAACTACAAATAGAATAAAAAGACGTTTATTATTATACTATTCAATCACACAACTTTTAAAAACATGCCACCTAAAATCAAATTTCTACTTACTTGGACCAGCAGACCAGCCGGGAGCGGGTGCAGGCCATCCTGGAGCAGGTGCAGGCCAACCAGTTGGTGGTGGTGCAGTTGCTGGCCATCCAGTAGTGGGTGGTAGAGTTGATGGCCACCCAGTTGGAGGTGGTAGAGTTGATGGCCATCCAACTGTAGGGGGAGCAGTTGGAGCCGCAGTGGTTGCTGGCCATCCTGGAGCAGGTGCAGGTGCAGGCCAACCAGTCGTGGGTACTTCAGTTGCAGGCCACCCAGTAGTGGGGGGAAGAGTTGGAGGAGCAGTAGTTGGAACGTTCCAGCCTGGACCCCAACCAGAAAGTTGTGGCATGACTGCTCCCAATGATGGACCTCCGGGTCTTGGTCTGCTTCCAAGCATGCTTGGTGCTTGTCCTTGGACTGTCATGATGACAGCAAGGCAAATGCCTGTGATTTGAAACTTGGCCATAACTGACTTTTTGAGAGAGAAATCTAAGGAGATGTGTATTGGTAGAAGAGTGAATGTGGAATGTGACTTTTTGAAAAGTTCACCTCCTTTTTATACTGCCAGGTCCGTATTTTTCCACGTCATGGTGTTTCAATATTATATTAAAGCCTTTTGGTGTAAATTGCATAGGTAGTAAGTGCACAAGTAGTTGTCTCCTCTCTTCCATAAAGCAGCCGACAAAGTTAGGTACTTAAAAAGCCCTTACTTAATTCATTCATTTGCATTTCACCTGCTCCTGAGCTGCGGTCAATGGGTCCTTAATCCAGAAAGGAATGCATAAAAAGTAAAAATAATACAATTTACACCTTGCAGACGGCGACAGTTATTTAAGCTCATTTACTTTTTAAGCATTTCAATGTGAAGGTAAACCGAAAGGGTTAGAGATGGGCTGACATTTTTTTTCATTCAGGTACACACACTTGACTTTTTCATTTACCTGTAACGCATTACATACATACTTAATATACACCTGTAGAAGCTACAAAAATCTAAAAATTTGTGTAACCAAAAATAGTTTACGTGAAATGTGGAGTGTCAAAAATACAAGACAAATATATTAGATACCAAAGAAGTAACACATAAGCATTATGAAATGGGTGTTGAGAGCTCCATTAAAGGCACTTAAGTGACCGAAAAGTTAGGTTAGAAGTCAACTGGACAGGTGCTTACTTGAGTGTAGCTTATATGCTTACGCTGGCTAAAAATATAGTGAATAACGTTCCCATGGACCTAGATGATAATGAAATGATTTGATGATTTTTTATAATTTGCTGTAATATTCTGCGCAAATTGGGAAATTCGGGTATTCAAAGAATCAATAATTTATTAATTATTACTTTTCTACCAAGATTTTGTGCATCCTGTTTATAAACTGCTTCTTCAAACGTTTTCGAAACTGTATCCCTTTCGCTTTCATCATTATGCCAAAGTATCAAAAGTCGGTGCAGCGACGACCGCGGCAGCATTGCAATCGGCCCGAACCCCGTCTACAATCAAAATCAAATGCTTGTAATCCAAACAACCCCATTACTGATGTGCCAAATGAAGTATGCAATAATCTTCATAAAATTACATCTGCCTTTTTAATTAAGTATCATTGTACATGACTTCCCCTTGTATTTTTACACAGATACTGTACGAGATACTAAGCCGCTGTGACCATAAATCTTTGCAAAACGCCAAGCTAACTTGTCAAAGATGGTACACCGTGATTAATGAATCAATTGGAGTCAATGTTGCGTTAGGAAGACCATGCTCTTCAACAATAAACCAGCCCAAAGTCCCGTTCCAGCCTGTTGAAGTAATCGAGCAAATTGGGGTTAAAAATTGTTATGTTGGCGAACTAGATGATTTTAATGGATGCCCTTTCACCTATCCCCAAACTGTGCGAAATCTTGTGTTTGACGGACCAATTTCCAACTTTAATCTCCTAACTTTACTGGTCCCCCTACCCAACCTGTCCCATCTATCTTTTCACTACTCAGCATTGGAAAATGCGAATATCGACCACAACACGCTCCGCAGCGTGTTTCTCAAGTCTCTCAAGTTATCAAGTCATTTGGTCAACCACCACTATGCCCGAGAAAAAGCGGAATCAGTTCTCAAAAATGTGATTGCACTCTTGCAAAGCATTCAATCTCAACTACTAGAAACGCTTATTTTGGATCTTGTCTATGTTCGCAAATACGAGAGAGACTTAACTAAAGCTATTTCAGTAGTTTTGGTCCGTCACAAGCTAACATTAAAAACCGTACAGTGCTACAACGTCCTAAAGATTCAAGAGCCTGACGCTGAGCCTCCGGGTGAGGAAAATCTTGGTGGTAGTGATGATGATGATACCATTATGGAGTTGGACGAATGTCCCCTGGCAAAAGAGGAAATCATATGCAAAGCACTTCGGGAAGCTGTTCACATCAAGCGAATTTGTTATGCGGGGCTACGAGATATGGAGTCTGATGCTATCTGGAATCAATTAATAGTTTCGCAAAAGGGATTACAAGAGCTATTCTACATGAATGACAGCAGAGACATTCAGTCAACGGGACTTCCTTGTTTAAAAATGAATGCGACAACGCTACGTAAAATCCTGTTTCACATCAATGCAGTGGATGAAACGAGAAATGTCATTCATTTTGATTGCGGAATCTACAAGTTTTTTCCAAACTTGACTCATTTGCTAATTCGTGGTCGTCAACTTATCTTCCAACATGCGATTGATGCTAATGCAAATTTTACCAGAGTTTCAATGAAGATCCCTGTCCTGAGAAATGTTGAGTTGATTCCTCACACTGTGACGGTGGTCAGCTTGAGGGATATTTTGGTGGATACGGAAAGCTTGTCAAAGTTTCAAGCTTGCTTGCCTCCTCACCTTGTAAGTTTACGGTTGGTTGATATCGGCTCAGGTGGGGACTATGGGATTAAACCTGAGACGTTGTTGGAGCTGCTCAAGTGTACCCAACTTCAAGAAATTGAGATCATAAGGAGCTTTAATAAAAGCAGTTGGGAGTTGGCCAGAGGAAAGGATATTTATGAGGATGCACTGTTTTACAGGGTATGCATATCTTTAGTTGCATTTGTTTCATATGTACAAACGTGTACAAATCCAAAGTACCTAAAATATGGCTTATAAATAAAATGTAATTTCCTCATATTTAGGTACGAAGCATATGGGAATTTCATGGGAGTCGGGATTACTTAGGAATATTCAGTTTTAAAACTTCACCAATGTTCGATTATGGCCAGGCTGAGAATACTTTGAGAGCTAATGACGTTTGTGAGGTGGTATTTCAATGAATAATTAAGATACATACCTCAAGAAACAATTTCAAACCCTTTGACGTGATACATAAATATTAGTAAGTAACGTAAAGACTGAATTTATAGTGTGTGCCTTATGTAGAATAATTTATACAATGCTCTATAATTAACCTTCGGATGAAAATGTTCGTACGTTAGGCCAATGTATTATAAAGATTTTGTAAGAACAATTCGTACAATTTTAGTTCATTGTAAAGTCATGTATGAAATGAAACTTTTTTAAATAAAGAAGAAAAAAATGTTCAAAAGTTGGATTTGATTTACAAGATTTATTTTAGGTATAGTAATCGCAATGAATTCACAGGTAATATCTAATGTAAATTCTTTTGATATTAATTTGATGACATTGCCTCCATTGCAATTTCAACCCAGCCGGTAAGCTGGAGTGTAGCTGCGCATAGTGTAGGGCGCCCTTGGCATGCCGACACCTTTAAAACATACGCACAAATTTAAAGGTAATGGTAACGGGTAACGGGTTGAGAGATTTAAAATTAAAATCTGTGATTGATTGAATAAATATACGTACCTTGTTGCATATGAGTAAGTTGTTGATCGATTCTGTGGATGTCATCACGCAAGGTCGTTTGACGAAACATGATTTGTATGAGTAGCTCCTTGAGCTCAGTTTGCTGGGATGATATCAATTGCAGCAAATGTGGCGTAGCTGAACTTTCATATTCGTCTGTATAGAAAGAAATGTTGAGTAGTTGGAAACACTATATTTGCATTGCATTCTTTCCAAAAATTTCTAATTCAATTACCGTATGGTGCGTGATCCATAAAACTTGCTGCTGCTTTCATTACCGGACGACGGTGGTTGCCAGACCCTTCGTTGAAAGCCTTCCAATATGAAGCCACTTCTGAAGGTGGGACTACCACAGGAGCTCTTCTGTCATTAGGCATCATTCCATAGTCATCTTGAGTTTCTGAAGCAGCATTGTATTTCTTATTATAGATTGAACTCTGTTGTTCAGCTTCCTGTTGTCCCTTTGAGTAAAAATGTTTCTCCTTTAGTCTGATGTCATCCGACTCAATTTGCTGATCTTTAGTACTACTGCCGGAAGTAAAGTGAGAAGACTCGCTCCTAGAATGTTCGCCTTCATTTCCCCAAGAATTTCCAGTTGAGGGATGAAATGCGTCTGCAACATGAGAATTATTATAATCTTTTGTTAGCCCCGCCTTTCCGGTTGATGGATGAGATGCGTGTGCACCATGATGAGAATTGCCATCTTTTGTTGGCCATTCATTTCCTGTTGAGGGATGAGATGCATCTATACCATGAGAATTTTCATGTTCACCCTTATTTTGCCAACTGCTCCCAGTTGAAGAATCAGATGAACCAGTTTGGGAGGTTTCATCCTCAGTTGGCCAACCACTTTCATTTGAGGAATGGGATGCATCAGCAGATTTTGAATTTTTGCCTTCATTTTTCCAAGGATTGTCTTCGTCATCAAGATCCATATGAGCTGGAACTGGAACTATTCGCTTAGGTGACTCTGTCGGATGCTCATAAAGATCAATTAGGATTTCTGGATTTGACTTGGGTTCTGCACTGGCATGCAGTGATTCTGGGTTCGTTTTAATTCTATTAATTCCAGGAAGGAAACGAACTGGACCTCCCAAAACAGCGGTTTGTTTTAGTTGTTGACTATCTAAACTAGTGCTGACTGGGCCATGAGAGTCA
The DNA here is from genome assembly GCA_964034955.1 of Orchesella flavescens. Taxonomy (NCBI): domain Eukaryota; kingdom Metazoa; phylum Arthropoda; class Collembola; order Entomobryomorpha; family Orchesellidae; genus Orchesella; species Orchesella flavescens. Next base: position 18,042,537 of record OZ035954.1, read on the forward strand.
CCTGAGTTTGCAGAAGCCATACGGACATACCGGTTTTGTTGAGGGAATGTGGAAACCAGTCCTAATTCAAACAAAAGCATAACTAAAGTCAGTCAACTATAATACACTATACAATAGCTGAAGAAATTGACACTTACCCCATAAAGTAAATCCTACGATCACAGCTAAATTGAATTGAGCCATTACACTTCAGGTATCAGCCAGGCTGCAACAAAAAAAATTTACCTGCCACTGTCGAATGCAGAAAGATTAATACGTTTAAACACTCCTTGCTTGTAGGAACTTTAATACAAGTAATGATTTCATCATCCAATCCTGCACTATTTTTAGTTGCAGTTTAAATATTAGCCAATCTACATCATTAAATGCAAATGTGTTGACGCATAGGGCAATTAAACCTTAGATGCATATGAGCTTTGAGTTATGCAACCTTAATTTTTAAATCTACCAACATTCATATACGTAATGATGTAAATGATCATAAACTACAAAAGCTCTAAGTTTAATATGACTATTTTACCAAAAACTAAAGTTGCTAATTTATTATTATTATATAATCTGCAGAAGAATGATATTAAATACAAATGCATTAAATTAGTCATCGCTGGACTTGTCTTGAATTATAAAAATTAAATGCATCCAACTGGTACTTCAAATTCAAAGACAATGACCAAGCCTTAAATCCTTATTCCTCTGTCCCTTTGATTTCAGTAAAAAACAAACATGCTATGCATATATGCAGAAGCAGATCAACCAACATATTAATACATTTAGAGGAGGATTCTTCACTGTAATCCAATTCTTTTAATCATTTTGCATTTATAAATGTACGAACAGCTTCGATTCACAATAACATGTTTTCACAAACTTAAAGTGAAGAAAAACTAAATTGAAATCAGAGTAATGCAACCATGATGTTAAGTATTGGTTTCTGCCTTCAATATTGGTCTTCTCTCGCTTCTCTCCAATTGTTATTTGGTACATTGATTGGGATTGGCTCTATGAAATCAATATAACTGTTAGGATTAAATAATAATAATATCTTGTCACATTTTTATTATCATTTCCTTATCATATGGCATCATCAATAACAAATATTTATTACCTTCATGGCTGTCATTAAAGGTTAGAAACGGGGGATCTTCATAATCATTGGTAGTGGCAGTTGTAACTCCAGAACTCTGATCGTTTCCGTTTCCATCAACTTCCAATCCAGGAATTTTGGATGGAACTGCTTGTTCTGCCTCCGCGTTGTTTTCAGTTAGTGGTTGAAATTTCTGCCAATTCTTTGGGCTGTCATAGTTGATGTTTTCACTTTCAACTGATTTAACTGGTTTCGGTTTCAAAACAGGATTCTTTTGAGGGAAGTGGGGCGCATCAGCAACGACAGGTATGGGGTCTTGACCATCCAGGAAGCTATCCATAACAGAAAAAGCGTTAACGTGACGGGGCCTAGCCTTTCTTTTGTTTGAGTCACCAGTATATGGAGTAATAGCTCGGATGTTTTGAAGCTCATCCAGTTTGAAAGGTATAGAATCGGGTTCATAATAATCACTTCTGTCCGCAATGGGGTCTGGAATTGAATCATATTTCGAAAAATATTTTGTCAAGTAATCCTCATCATAATAGGAGGGAGCGTCCCGTAGTTTGGAAGAAGGAGATGGAGTAGGAGGAACGAGAGTGGAACTTATTTTCCTAGTTGGGAGTTTATTATCACCATAAGGTGTCATATAGTAGTCGTCTACTTCGTGGGAAAATGGTAGATCATCAAGATTGGTTAGTAATAGTTTTCCTTGGTCATCATCTTCTTTGGCAGGAGCTCCGATATCCTCCTCCATAATCTTCATAGCTTCTTCCATAAACTCGTTGTCAAAGTTTGCTTTTTCATCACGAAGGAACCAATCTGGGTCTTTTGATACATGGTCTTTCAGGGAGGTCACAGATTGTTGTTTCAAACATCCAGGTGGGTTGCAGTCAGAGTTTTCAAGATCAACGTTGGCATCCAATGAAGTTACAGTGTTGATATGCTCAGTCACATCGTCATTAGTATCTTCCTTAAGTTCTCCTTCATTTGCCTGACCTTCTGATAAGTTTGGAGCGGAATTTGGTTCATCTTTTGCACCACTTTGCGTTCGATCAGGGTACGCTTGTTCCCAAGCAGCTTCAGCCACACTTGGGGAGTAACCTTCAGCCTCTAAAGTTATTGATATTTCTTCTTGTTCTCCCTTTAATGTGTTGATTGGTGGCAGGGGGGTGTTATCAGCAAGGAAATCCTCTTTAAGGTCAGCAGAGGTTGGTAGATTATCAGTACTCTTTTGACGGCTTGGGCTATTTTGGAAGGAAGAGGAAGACTCTTCCACACTGATAGGTGCTGCAAAGGCAAAAGTCAGCAATGCGGCTTTTGGAAAATCAGAGAAATAATGATAAGTATTTTGATAAGATCCATATTCATAAACTTTCCATGTGATGCTTCATTGAATACTATTAAATATATCTTTCTCAAAAATGTTAATAGAATATTGCTCAACTTTTCTCTTACCCAATACGCAAGCTATTACATACCACTTTTTAAAATTAGGCACCGTCATATTTAAAATTAGTCGGTAGCAGGTAACGAAATCTTGATTAAAACAAGTAGTGTTTAGTTAACTTGAAAAAGTTGAGCAACGAGGTAGACCATACGTCAATTGTCAAGTGTAAAAATGACACGTCAATGAGTAAGTGTGTGGTTGCATGCCGGAAAATGCGAGGTGGCATATTAGTTCAGTTTGTGACAAATAGGTTTCTCAGTTTTGGACAGGTGCCAATAAGATAGCATTACATAATATCCGAAGTTGAAACAATTGCTGCTGCATTGTTTTAATGTATTCTGCTTAAATCATGAGTCATAAGTCATAAAATAAAAATTGTGCATGGTGCATAATATCCAGAGCTATTCCTTTCCTTCGCATGCCTTGCTTTGGTGCGCTACTGACATTACAGCTACTTTATATAATCAATATCAAGAACTATGTATATACTATTTACTTAAGAGTTTGGAGAAGCGAAGAAAACTCTTCCACTCCACCTTTTATTTCAGTGTGGTTCCATAAAAATATTTTCACGACTCATCCTCCTTTGTGAGGAAAGAAGAGATGGAGTTGCTAACAAAAGTTTAATAAATGCGTTTTTCCTTTTTTCTTTTGTGTAGTCATATCGAGACAAAAATGAAAGGTAAGGTAAGAAACTCCAAGAAAGGGAACCCAAGCTTATACAATATGTACCGCCATGCATACTTACTTATATTATGATTGTAGCTCCCCTTTTCCGTATCATGCGAGAACTTTGAACATTTCAAAAGCAAAGTCTGTTTAATATTCCAAGAGTGACTTCACCTGTCAAGTCTAAATGTCAATTTAAGGATGGTGGATGTTGACAGGATGTCAAGTAATAGAAGAGAGCATATTGGTTGGGATTGGCCAGACCACCCGATTTTTTTCAGCGAGTTGAGTTTGAGATGGAATAAAAAATCACAGCACAATTTATACACATGTGTATGTTGGCATATAATGTTATAAAGATTTATTCGTGAAACGATGAGCTAGCTTTGTGTAAAATTATATCATGTATAATTTATTTGGGTCTGATTATCATAAAGGTACCCAGCTGCCATAAATAAAAAAACATTTCAACCAAAATTTATACGAGTATACTTGGTAAATAAATGCAATGTTTAATCCGAAATGAGATGAATTTTTTGACGCAGTCACAAGTCAATGAATTCTATCCTATCGAATGGAGGCTTCGTTTATTGGCAGCGCGGCGTGCAGTGATACTGAATCTTCTTTAAAACACACAAATTTTCTCACTTACTTATCATCACATAAGAAATTTCGAGTCTAACTTGTCAAAATTGTAGACAATTTTATGATAGACAAAATATGGGGCATTGTGATAACTCGTAACACAGACCGAACCGAATAAATTCCATGATTTATTCACACCGTCTTAGCCATCTGCCCAAAAGTTTTGTAAACAAGATCCTTTTTTATTGCTCCCGTCTATTGTGTAATTTTAATTTATATGCTCACAACACAACAAATCTAATAACGTTACAAAAATCCACTTACATTTTCAGGTCACAGTGACAAACAGGCAGAGTTTGGTAGTACATAAGAAGTATTTTTTTACTTCATGCAGAGTTTTTGGAACGCAAAATAACCGTCTTTTAAAAACTGTTCCCGTTGTTTTCCATTGAAGCAACAAAATTGGACACATATTATTTTCCAATATTGGGTGTTTCCAGTTTTACTACTTCATCATCGATAAGCAATTTTACAACACAACTGTTTGCTTTGATTGCTGGTGATCTCATCATACATAACATCCATATTATGTACTATGAAAAATATGTGTGTTTTCTGAGAAATGGTGTTGGTTTGGTAGTTTTAGATTTGTCTTTTAAGGGGTGCGTCAAAGGTTGAAGGTACGAAATGTAAAGCAAGAAATGTTGACGTCGATATATTTCTCGAGTTTTCATTTCAGCAAGCTCAGTGCTCAGTCTCCACTCTACATAGAAACATTCACTTTCCGTTCGGTTGAGAACTCTCGCGAATCATAATTCCATTTCTATGCATTCATCTTATTTATTTCCCAATGCCATTTGTTTGAATTCCGTGGAGCAGAGAAACACTAAATTCAAGTATTGTATTGTTTCATAACAAGAGCACTTCTTTATGATTTGTTTTGTCGGATTTGCCGAAAATTTATGTACGTTATTCGCATCTAAAAATGTAAAAGAATGTAGTTCTCTGATACATTGCTTCCGCTTGTAGATTCAGACTTTTGTATGAATGTAAGAAAAACTTTTTCTCTTCCTTTCGTTACAGCCCCTGTGTGAGTGTATATATGTGTTGCAAAAGCTTTTTATATGCCATTCTTGTCTGAGTTTAGTACAGGAGTCAGTTTAGGAGTATTACATGTGATAATTATATATATGTTTGCTATATGTATGTACAAAAATTTCTGCTTTCGTTAGCACCACACACACACCAAACCCACACCGCGCGCTCTATGTTTCTTAACTTTTGTTGTCGTATTCAGTGAAGCAATAATACTTCCTTACGATTAGATTTTATGCTTTCTTTTCGGAACCCAGTCTAAATCTACTTCCTTTCCCATTTCCATTCCTAACAACATGTAGAAAAGAGAAAAGAAAACGAAACACAATTCTTCCATTTTATTCTCTTGTGTCAAGTTTATATGATAAATGCTTGGGAGTAGTGGATTCTTCTTGTTCATACAAGACTCCTAGTAAAACTTGACAGCCTCTAGATTGCTTGTACATGTCGAACGATCGAAAACTCTACTGCAGTAATATTGTAGTTTACTCCAGTTCTAGTCTTACATGAAGGAAAATATATAGGGACATATGAAATACAGCTCGAAGAAATGTGCATGTTTTCAAGGGAATAATATGTATATGCTTCAAGAATCACTAGTATTGTTTTTACTGATTTGAAGTACAGAGATTAGTATTTAGCAGATGAACTACTAGATACAGTAATCACCTCCCTTTTGCTTCTTCTCGACTATGAAATGATTTTGTATTCGGATTGTATTCACACACACACACACCCTTGACATCTCTCCAATTTTGTAAACACGAAAGGTTGTACATGGTACATTGGCAATCTGGATGGAATGCTAAAGCTCTTCTATGAAATATAAGCTAATAAGGGAGAGAAATGAAATGAACAGCAATATTTTTTAAAAAGAAGGTGACCAATGTGATTGTTTGAGATCATCATGATGATATTTCATTATGTTACAAGGGAAGCTTAATTAATTACTTACTTTAATGAAAGTAGCAGAAAGGCAAAAATATGTAACGGAAAAATCCTTCTCATTTCCGTCCATCTCTTATAAATTCCGCAACCTTTTTCCTGCCCGGTTTCCGGTTCATATTCAAGAAAAAGTCCAAGCCTTTTTCTGTAGTCTACACACAGATGATGTAAGTATGAAGTACGTAAAAAATGGTCCCATATCTCCTAAAAAATGGCCGTAGAGACCGATTTCTTCTTTCCCTAGTACATCTCCAGCATCAAAAATCTAGTTTTTGCTCACATCATGATAGAGTTTATTCTCGAGGAGTCCAAACATTTCAGCACATTCCATGTCATAATGTCGGAATAAAGTGACCAAAGTCATTGAAATAATATAAGATGGCTATTATCATCTACTATTTTTGGGATGTATGGAACGAAACGGATACAGAAGTTACATTGGGAGTGGACTATTCTGTGAAAATTATGTATTTCGATCTGTTCACATTTTCCTTTAACTACGAACACATTCATTCAGTCTCTCTAACACCACATCAGACTCAACACACACAAACCGAGTAGAGCATTATATGGGTTTCAGAGAGTCCAGGACTGTAGAGGTGGACATTTGAAAATGTATTATTTCTAACGAATGAGTACAGTAACAGTACAGCATTAAAGTATAGAGAACGAAATCATGGCATATTATGTGTAATACAAAAGCAAGTAGAAGAAGGCGCTAAAAGAACGGCTTCCTGTCTGAATTTTTATGACCCTGTTTTCCTCATTCCATTATATCTAAATGTCCAAGTCAATGCTGTTGTCCTGCAACAACCTTTACAGTCACTGGTGATGTGATGGGCTGTAGTCGGTCGGTCGGTCGGCCGGCGAGGCCAGGCCAACAACAGTTACACAAATATTATGCATCTATATATCTCTATCTTATAAACAAAAGTTGGAGAGAGATCTCCGTTTTTACGATATCTGTATTGTATTATTACACAACACACTATATAAATATATATATATATATATATATGCTTCGCTTGAATCATTTCCCTCTTTAAAATGCATTGCACATTGTGACCATCACACACGTTATTAAGCATTATTTAAGTTGGGAATCTCCAATTCACTTGGACAATTGCAGGATCTGAGGCTGAGGAGATGTTATTACTATTTGCTATTACAAATACGGCATAAAAACTAAAGATAGGACTTAGGAGCATCACAATTTGTTGTAGATTCCAAAACACATTAATTTTTTTGGGGGGGATACTCGAGCTGACAAGAGTAAGTTGTTAGGCTGCCCTTTTGTAAAATTTAAAGTTAAACTTTGTAAGTTGAAGCTAGACGTGCATTTGATTTTGAGTGTGCTTACACAATATAAGAACCTTTTTTACCGATGTGATTGAGAAGTTTTTTTTTTGGGAGGATTGTTACTTGAGAATTTAAAAGTGATACTTTTGATATTATTTAGCAGTGAAATTGTCTAAAGTGCTCCAGTTTATATTATTGCTGTTGTAAATACATTTCTTATAATATAGTGGGAGAATAAAAGAGAAATTTCTGGTAACAATATACAACTGACCAAGTAGTTGTTCTTCTGCACGTGTGCATTGTAAATATTTGTTACTATTGGAAAATTTTCCAATATTCCATTGTGAACAAAGAGGGTTTGTGCAAATAAACTCAACATCCAAACCATTGTGGGCAAGCAATAACTCTGTACCTACCTAAATGGGTAGAGTAAACTTGGTACTTGGTAAGTGTCAAACTTGACTTTTAATTTTAATTAGGACTTGAATTCTAATGGATGATCGGGTAATGGTAATGACTCCATGACTCGTTGGAATATGTATGCGTACGTAAATACATAAGTATATGATTTTACACATAAAGTTCCTTTATCTTATAGCATCAAAAAAATCCCATAGATTTTGTTATTAGTAGCATCTTGCAATTTCTGAAACAAAAAAAGCTTTTAGTAGCTTTGCTTGTACTACTTGTACCAATAGAAAGGCTTGTTTCAATTTGCAATAAAAACTCAACAATTTAAACAATAATTGGATTGGATCAATATGGCAAAAACTATTGAATTAATACTCTATATCTAACCAATTTAGATATCCATCTTCCCATTTTAATTATTTTTCATGTAAAGATAAAGTTAAACATTTTATTTGGATAAGCACATGCTTCCAGATGAAGCTCTAGCTTTTTTCATTACTAAATATTTCGTAAGTCTGTTCTATAATAGGAATAAGAGTTCTCCCTTTAGTAATGTGGAAAGATATACACAACCATAGATTTATATGATTACACAACACCACAATAATGCTATTCCGAAAAATCTGTAGATCTTTTTTCTAAAAAAAAAGAACAGTTTGGTTCGATCGACAAAAGTTGTAAGCATTCACAGTTTTACAACAGTGGCTGCCAATGTTTGGTCTACCCTTATTTTGCAGCCGCCGGAAAGCTTTATCTTGCTGACCCCATTTCAATGTCTACTATTTTCCACATCTCAATCCTCACAAATAATGTTGCTGACGCATCCCCATAATTACTATCGGGCGAGAGAGAAGCAGAGTCCATATATTTTCACTTACTGCTGCGATTCAATGGATACAAAAACACAAATGAGTGAAAATGGTTCTCCAACTGCTTTTAATTTACTTCCATCTTTACTTTGCTAATACTTTACACTACTTTGTCAACCCCGACTTTCTTTCTTTGGCATTATGTAATTGGGGACTGACAATTTTTCCACTTCAATTTAAACTTTTCAGTTGACAAAGTTTCACCAAAAGCCAAAAAAAAGGTGCCTATAAACTTTTTATCCAAAACGTTTGCATTTATGAAGAGCTGAAAAATACGAGACAAAATTGCAATCTACAACTTTCATCACTATTCTTTTCCACCATACCACCATGCCAGCAGCAACCATCCTATCTTTTACTTTTGTGTGGTTCTTGTGAGACAAAATGAAAGCAAGTGGGTTTTTCATTCATTCATACATTTATTCCCTTTTTAGAAACATTTTTTTGCTAGTTCTCCCAATACCACTCATATTTATGTGCTTTCCCACTTGCCATTATTCTATGTAGATACATATACATTTACAAGCATCAGCAACGATACATAACGGAATGGATCCCCTGTGAGTTGTTTTATTATTCCACGGTTTTTCGCTTTACAGTTTTTTCTCTCTTCTTTCCACACGCTCAGTTCAACACAATCTTTTTCTCTCGTATTCATGGACTTTTATAGCAAACCCGTTTCGTAATATGTAATATGCCTTGCATAACTACATACATAAGACGTGTTTCATCATTCCTATTTCCTCTTCTTTTTTTTCTTCTTCGTACTAAAAACCAAGTGGAAGACAAGACAGCCCTTAAATATATGTGGTACACATAGACTTGGATGGTGTATGGTGGTGCGGTGTAAGCAGAAGCCGTTACGCTGTCGTTTTTACTCTGAAGTGCTTATCTTTATCTCTGTTGGCTAGTTGCTCTCCTCTTTCCTCAACTTTGTTTAGGATTTTGCTTTTTATTTGGAAAGGTCCCTGGACATGTTTTGGCTCGCTACTAGTTTCCAAGCTTAACAAGCTGGACAGAAAAAGACTGATTGCAAGCCAAGCCAGCTAGGCACATATATACTAACTTCAAAGAGAGAGAGAGACAAGGGTTCATTCCGTCTGACGACAGTGTAGCATTCCATTTTTATTCATATTCACTTTTAGACCAACTTTCCATATTTTACAAAATTATCTATCCTATACATACACGTAGAAATAGATTGCACATATCACATCATATGTATCAACAACAGGAAAATAATATATGTATGTATCCATAAAACAACGTGTGTGTAGGACAAATGTGAAACCCCAGCCAAAAAAGGGGATTCTACTTTGAGAGTCAACAGAAAACTAAATAATTTGTGTAAAATTAAAGCACGTATGTAACTGGGCAAAAAAATCGTAACTGGCAGAAACAGAATTACATTCCAACAGGGAGCAACAGAAAAGCGAAAGAGAAAGACGGAGTTGAAACACTGTGAACACGTACATTTTAATACTCCAACTTTGTAACTGTGTATATATGTATGGCATCATGACTTCTACTCTCTCTCTCGTCTTTTTTTTTGTTTCATGCCATTCTATTTACAATTCAACAAACAAATGCTGGTAAAAATCATCAAAAGCTAAAAAACTATAGTTTGTATTACTCGAATTGTGTTATTATGCATGCATAATATTGTTATTGTTATTCTAACGGTACATTTATTTTCACTGAAGCGTACTTATTTTTAAGCATAGATAGAAGAGAGAGAGAGAAAGAGAAAGTAAGTACACGGGAACGTATACGAGAGTAGTAGTGTGTCTCTATTATCAGTACTTGTTTCGGAATGGATTATGCCAGTTTTCTCATTTCATTCATTCCGCCCTATCTTCGTCTGCTATCAAGTTTCTGGTGACATACACTAAAACATTTGTAGTCAAGTGCGTAGTGGCAATTGTATAATGGGAACAACTTGTGTAAACTTTTTTTACACTGTCAAGAATATCATGTATTAAATTATACTAGACTCTGCGATTGCTAAATGGAAATAAACTTATTGCCGTCACTGATGCTTATTTATACTGTTGATGGTGATCATGAGCATGCATTTTTGTTTCAAGAACACAAAATTTTATAGAGGAATTATTTTACTTTTTCTGATTTTCCACGTTTGCGCCGTGACCTGGCCTGGCGTGCTTTCTCCTTTTATTGTGTTAATCAAAGACAACAAATTTAAATTTAGTAGTTTTACACATTAACTATTATATAGCTTAGATGAAAGTCAAAACCATGAAATTCATGTTCGTCTCAGGGGACGACTCACGTCATACAAGATAATTCAGAAAAATGGTAAATGAAACCATGCTGTGTGTGTATGAAGAGACAGTTTGCTATGTGCTGCATTGCGGACTCCAAATTTCGCTGAAAGTTTGTTTAAATGAGTATATGCAGACAGGAATCGTAAACGAAATTTTAGGACATTCTGGATGAGATGCCAAAGTAGCACAGTTGGGTGATGATAATTTGTACTAACGATAAGAATGATAATACACGCATCTTAAATGAGAAAGAATTGGAAGGAATGTGTACACCTGCAACAACCACAAGAAATTTCATTGTCACAACGTTCTTGGTTAGAAACAAGAGCAATGCAACTTTTTTGCTATGAAGCAGAATATATGTACGTAAGTTGAAACAGTCAATAAGAGAAAACTGCAACGAGATTGAATTCAGGTGGTGATAAAATATATAGTGAAAGTACTTTTACAGTACAATTACATGTTAAATAGATAGATGTACAAATAAAAGCTTGCGTAGTTGTTGCTTCATCTGCATAACAAAAACTCTTGTTTTCGACCTACCAAAAGAATCTTCAGAGTACTTCAAGACAACAAAACAAGATCTAATTGAAGTAAAGCAAGAGTGATGCAAGTCCTTAATTTCGGTTGTGTTGTAAGTTGTAACACACATGTACGAAGTACGTACACATGTTGTGCACATTCTTTTGCATGTGTCCCAACTCTTGAAAACTTTTGCGTGTGAAGTTAATAATAATTATTATTGCGATGTGTACAAGTACATGTTTTCATGTTGGATACCACGCTGTTCATAACCTTAGATCATCAATTAATGTATTCATACAAACGTACGTATATTATACTACGTACATACGTACGTTCATATATTAGTTGGTAATTTTTTCATGTTACATTTTTCCACTTGACTTTTTCTCAGCCGTAATAAAATGTCGTTTTACGCTACAAGTTATGACTTACCAACCATACCATACATAGTGGAAAAGTATGATATTCTAATTTGTTGCATGAAGAAACCTCCCTTGCAGGGTTCATTTTTGCGACAAAAAAGGAACTCACTCCTCGACTTGGTTAAAGAAGCAAGTCTGTATTTTATGCCTAATCCAAACGAGGAAGAATTGTATACATTTGTTTTGCCAACAACATAAAAGTGTCAGTTCAAGCCAAGCTAGCATAAAAGCTACATGCTACATATATATTCCATAATAATAATAATATTATATAACTTTTCATCATCCTACTTTTGCATACATTCCTTTGCTACTCTACTCCTCTTATTATTACAGTGTGCTGTACGCTTGTTAACCCCATGAAAAAGTACGACTAGATGGCTTCCGTCTTCGATAACTACAAGTCATCAGAAATAAATTAGTCTTGGCGAGAGCTTTCGCTTGGGCAACAAAAGACACAAGGGTTCTTTTTCTGGTTGAATTAGTTCAGCTGTGGATGCTCTCAAATCTGGAGCAGTTTAGTTTTTACGTTTACTCTTATTCTCCTCTCTCTCTCTCTCTCCGTCTCCTTCTCTCTCATTCTGTTTCATGATAAAGGACTGTGGTATGGTATGGCAGTCAACAATTGCTAAAGTTAGTCGAATTTTAATACCACATTGTTAGAAGAGCACTGCTTTAGAAAATTGGATGTAATGTATTCATACGACGGATGATATTACCAAGTCGTTCGTGCACATTTTCCTAACCTCCCTTTTTCTCTTTTAACCATGTGAAGCGCAATTTCGTTAGCTCTCTCTCACTGACTGCATGTACTCGTTTCCTCCCTCCGGACTTCAAGAGCAAATATCAAATGTTAGTGTTGTGAAGTGTAGACATGCAATGCTGAGAGGAGACGAAGTGAAAGGCTCGTGGCATGCATAAGTACGTACGTACCTAAAAGTGTTGAATTGGAAGTGCAAGTCTTTTCACTTCACACATGTGTTATTATTTCAAGAAGTAAAAGCAAAATGAGCTCATCGTAAAGTTATTTCCTGAAAATGATCTAGAAATGAAGTGAGAAAGTGGAATATCATCTGCTGACTATTTGTAAAATTGGATGATATGTTATTATGGCTTATGTATCTATGAATATAAGGGCTTTGTTATGATATCGTAGTGATGTGTGATGTACCCTTGCCTTACTTGTCTATTACTCGACTATATATGGCTATATGCTATAAAGATTCGTGTACAATACTAACTTTCTCCCTTGTTCCTTTCCAACAATTTCACAAATTACACGAGGATTGTGTTCACTGCATCATAGCATAAAATATTAAATCTTGGGTTTTTTGGTTTTCCCTTTTATTCCCAATATTCTACGTTTATATCAAGGCTAGATTTCAGACTTTGTTCAGTCCTATATATTGAGCTGAATAAAACTAACAAACGAAGCATAGGAGAAATAGGGAGAGTGAGCAGAGTAACATTTAATGTGGGCCTGCTTTCAGCAGTGATTTTATTTTATTTTATATGGAAATGCGTTCACGTTTTATTCCCTCTGAATTTTCAACCAACTTCCCAACTTCGTTTTAACTGATGACCTTAAATGGATACGTTGAAATTGACCCCTCCAAATTATAATGAGATAAGGTTGGAATTGAGTTGCACCTCCTATTAGAAAAACCGCACGAGGAAACCAAACGCTTTGATGCTGCCGTTGCGTATTCTATTGCTTCAATTCACTTTTATTTATCTTGAAAATCCTTTCTCTGGCAAAAAAACAACAATTTTTTTTACATTCTTGAGGTTTTCATGATGGAACGTGAAACAAAAGGAATGTTTTAAACACACGGAAATAGTATGTATATATCTATATATATTCCTTTCGGTTCAGCAAAAATATAAGTGAGTCACGGTATTTGTATTTGTGTACTTTAACATCAGCTTCACATTCGCATTTATGAGGAGGAGGGACCACATTCAGAGTTGAGCGTACTATAAAATGTAAGCACCCACTCAAGGTAGGTAGTATAGTGGTTTCAGTTTGTTTGGGAGCTCATGCTTTAGTTCTCTATTGTTCCACTAAGGATATACATACCTGTGTAGGTATGTACATTGTGTAATGATTGACATGACGTTTTATATAATGGGAAACGAAAGAAGAGGCATCTAAAATACCCCTCGATTTGGATTGGTACTAGAAACTGACGACTTGACACTTTGTTAAAATGTCTGCGCTCAAAGAAATGGTGAAATCGTTCGTTTTTCTAATGTGGGTTTCATAAAAACTTTTATCAAATCGTAAGAAACATATGTGCACATATGAGTTGTCTGAATCAAGGGAGCTGTGATTTTATTTAAAACTTGCTAGTCGCTATTTAGCAAATACGACTTGATTCAGTGATTGAGTTTGTTGTTTACCATTAAATCGTCTGCGATGGGAATTTATTCGTCTTCAAACCCCTAATTCTTACCATAGAGCTTATCATGAATATCAGTGGCAGTGTCCAAGTATTAATTTTCCTTCCTACCTCTGTTAAGAAAGGGAAAAAACTGTAGTAATCAGTGTGAACTAATTGCGCTTGAATTACGATAGTAGCATAAATACTATGGGATTTTTGAAATCACCTAAATAAAACTTGTGGTATTACAGGAATACATAGTTTTATACATAGTCTTATCAGTTTTCGTTTGGATATTTGAATTCATGAGTTTATACTGTATGTAGCCTTGATCTCATCTCATGTCTCACTTTTGCTATCTAGTTATCATTCACAAATATGTACGTATGTATTTGGCATAAGCCAAAGTACGTAAAAATCTCTCTGTATTCTGGATATAATATAACGCTCTCCAGCTCAGCTTGGTCTAAATTGCCAAGGATGAAAGATGAAACTCGGTTTTTCTCGTATGCGTATCCATTCCTCTTCTTTAATAAGAACGAGTTATTAGTTGGAAAGGGCTGGGAAGCGAACTGAATACAAATCTTATCTAATTTAATGATTTCATCTATATAATCAACCTACCGCATGTAGCGTGTAGAATTAATACTTTGAGTTCTTAAATTCACAAGCTTATTCCCACTATGTAGCATCTAATATAATGGACCTCTTCTGTCTTGTGCTCCTTAATGAAACAAACTATGGAAGGTGGTAGAAGGAAAAGGATTTTGCATTGCACGGAGGTAAAAAGTAAAAGGCAAAACTGTTATATTCATACATATCTATGCATATATAATATTATTCACTATTTATTTTAAGTTCTTCTCGGTTTATTCGTGCATGCCTGATAAGGATGGGCTTTAGCTTGCTCAGCTGTAAAGTAAAGGACGATATCAAGGACTGTTCCGTGATGATACGCCCAAGTCTTTGTGAAAGCTAAAGGAAACTTTTCCACAAACGAGCTCTAATTTATGTGTGCGAGGTATGCAAAAGAACACACTTTGTTTCTTCACAATTTTCCGCATTAGCACAGCAGAGATTTCAGCTAGACAACCAAAACCAAATAGTATAGTTTCTCATTGCTTGGCTTCTACAAAAGAACGGGTATTCTATTTGTTGAAGAAATTCTTCGTAACGTAACAGACTAGAGAATTTTTTTTTATATTTCGAGTCTTTATTTTTGAACCTTTTGATGGAACTAATGAAAAAAATTAAACTGTGGAACTGGAGCCTTAAAAGCTCCTCCGTATCACTTTTTCATTTCAAAAGAATAAAGAATCCAAAAAAGCAGAGTCTGGCTTACTTGTGGTGTGGTGTGGTGATAATCTATAAGAACTATAAGAAGAATGAAAGATCGAGTTCTCATCCTGAATTTGAATGAGGAATGATGATACCAAGTACCATTGTACTAACGAAGAAGACGAGGTGAATTTGAGAATGGAAACCAATTAAGTATTTGATTACGGCCAACATAACAATAATTATTACGCTGGGGGTAAAGATAGGGCTCGCCATAGCTGATTTTTTAGGGGAGTATGCACATCCAGCAAGGTTTTTAAGATTAGTGAACAAATTTCAAATCTTTTAGCATCAAACTATCAAACAAAAGGTATCTTGATGCTGAACATTAAGCGCCAGTTAAAAGCTACTATTACCATTATTATTTTTATCACGTTCCTGAAATTCAAATAACTCATTGATTTCCTATTCCAAAAACGGTGGTCCTTCCCTATCATCAAACTATAGTAGGCAATGCAGTTAAGTCACACACAGGGTAGTGATAGGTGCGCATAGTTAAGTCCTGAGATTACACGAAGAAGTAGGTAAATATCAGGAAGGAAAAGTGCCCACACAAACCCTTTTCTTATCGATAAGCTCAGGTTTGTTCTCCTTGAGAAGCTTCCGTTTGAATGAAAGTGGTATAACTGTTATTATCATAGTAAAGATGGTGTTTCTGATGACAATCATAATGATGCCGGTAATGATGAGCATCATCATCCTTCACACGCATAGGTAAATGCTACACGTACATGCATATATTGAGCCACCAAATTTTATTTCTCTCTACTCATGTAACGTAACGTAACGTAACACAATCCTGTAATTTTTAAATGAATATTGAGCCTATCCTCATACTTTTTGCTCCTGGAGTGAGTAGCTTTGCTCTTTCACTAATTCACTACAGCATTTCTATATTTACCTTCTTCATATCCACATACATAAGAGTCTATGAAGAATTGAGCTGAATCCATGTATAATTATATACATTAAGGAGTTAATAGGACTTTACGAGATGTACACAAGAGAGAGTAGTTTATCTTACTTGACGATCTTTGCTACATAAAAGTCATTTTGACGGTCCAGTGAGCAAGAAGTCATTAGTGTAAATTAATTGTTGGTACTAAGTCGGCTATACATTGCCAAGACCTATGTGAATATAGATATATCTATGGAGAAGAGCACATAAAACAAAGCATTTAATTTATCCAATTCAGGCACGTAATATAAAATGCTACTCTTTTACGAGCAATCTCAAAACGGGCTCCCATCCCTTTATTTCGTCAATGATAGCAGGGGCCCATGAAAATGAGAGACATTACTCTGAAGAGTCAAAGTGGCTGAAGTAAGCTCAACAAAGATCTTAGCAAATCCTCTGTTCTGTCGCTCTTTCCTCTTTTTCTGGTAAATCATCTCTGTACAAAAATATTTTTCTTTAAAAATGTGTGTTGCTCTCTCTTGTTTGAAAAAAAATAAGTATATATAGTTGGATGCTGCTCATAGTTCTGTGTGTGTTCCTTGAACCTTTAATTCGTGTTCCTTCCTGCTCCTAGTTTTATGATGGTCAATTGTAGTCAAATTGGAAGTAAACTATGGACTCAAGAGAGGAGACAGTCGTCCTGTTGTAAATACTTTAGTTGACCCAAATCAATGGCTCGTTCTATTTCATTGTCAGTTGTTGATTCTGCCTTCGTCTACCCAATTTGTAAGGACTGAAAGAGAGAGAGAGAAAAAGAGCATTATTTATGTTTGTGCACGAAATGCCTTTCGTAAGAAAAAAAAGTCGTTAAATTGTACATATAAAATACAAACTGGACACATACGGTTTGGACAACCGTGTTGCAAACAGCAGCACAGCAATAAATGAAAAAAGAAGGATGTTGATGTTGACAAAGTAGGATGTAGTCATGTAGCGGATATACAATTAATACGTCGTCTATTAATGATTTTTGTATTTCTGACTTGAATCCATTCTTTGATATCTTTAATTACGCCTTGATGTATTCCAAAATGCACGATGTAACATTAGGAATTATGATACTTGTATGCATCTTTTAAATTTAATTGCTTAGCACTCGTTTTTAATATACTACAGTCAACGGTTTTGGATAGACAGATAAACATGAAATGGTGAAGTTGCAAGATTGATGTTACTCACTGAAAGAAAACCCTTAGTGCTACTACCTATTTGCCCACTATCCAAGAATTTTTGCTATACTAACATCCCTTTAGTGTATTACGAAAGTTCGAGGATTCTCTTTCAAACTTTGGGATTCATAAGCATTTGGTATTTATTTCTCATAAACCTCAAGCGGCATTCCTTGTGCCGAGGTAATAAACATGAGCAAAATATATTTTTAACGGGAACAAAAATGTTTTAAATGAGCACACTGAAGTCGTAAATGTTTATTGCTCCTTCACACAGATTCCAATATTAACAAAATGTCACAAGTGCAAGTGAGCTGGCTCCTCCGGGCTCTACTTTTGTTGAAGAATGTGAATGTACGTACATCAAGTTGAGCTGAGGCTCAGCGTGACTTGGCAGTAGAAAAACGTATCTTGTGAAATTCTTGAACAAAATTAAAGAGTGACTAAATCTGAATTGAAAGAATGATTCTATTGTAATTACAAGTGAGACATTCTGAATGAATCTTACTTAACCCCGTCGGTTGACAAGAAAAATGAGATGATATGCAAGCTCGAACTTATGCATAGTATATAATATGTATGACTAATGACAATGACTCTACATTTTGTACGACACACTCTTTCCCATCCTCAATAATTATTTGTGAAAGGATTTCTAATGAAAAAAACAGCAATACATTTCCTATCAATTTCAACGGTAGCCGGCCATTGCCCCTCCGTAATTGGGCCCCCCCAGGTACCTGAGCCCCTCCAGACTCGAGCCCCTCCAGACTCGAGCCCCTCCAAGCTCGAGCCCCTTTATACTTGAGCCCCTCCAAACTCGAGCCCCTCCGAACCTGAAACCCTCCTCATTTTTCAAAGTTATATGTGTACACATACCTGGTTGAACCATCTACACAGCAAAAGTAATACATATATACAAACATTTTGATTTATTACATTTTGAAGGTTCATGTGAATATGGGCTTATTGAAATGAAATTAAGCTAACCTTACATTTAACCACGTATATTTTTAACTAACAACGCAAGACACACGCATTGTGAAACCGTGAGGCACTGTTGCATTTGATAGAGACACTTAGTGATAGTGGTCGGGATTTCCCAGGCATAAGTGTCATTTAAACACTTAACACATACTTTGTTTAAAGTTATGTCATTCATTCTTAAACATATTTAACTCAATCAAACGTTATTTGAATTTCTGAAACTTTCAATATGAATACTATTTTATCACCTTTTTCGTGCAAGCAAATATGTACAGATAGAAGTTGGGAATAACACACAAAAAATAGATATTGGTGGTTACGGTTTGAATAAAATGCTTCACCTTCACTACTCTTTTTTGGCGTGGGTTTAATTTAATCAGAATCCGGAAAACTCGCAAAGTAAAGAGCATAAATTGGATGGAGCAAAGTTAAAGTTTGTATTATTTCACATTCCTCTAGTTATCTGTGCTCAGCATGGATTTTCATTAGAATTTGCATTGGATTTTTCATTAAGTTTAATCATTTCCTATAATATGATTTTTGGTAGCATTAGATTCTTTATTTGGATTTTGGATTATATATTGGACTTTGTAGAATCATATAATTTTTAAGCACAAACCGTTTTAAAACTTACCTAAGTTTTTATATAAAAATACATTTAATCAAATTCGAACCATTGTATAATGATCATGAGAGTTTCAGGTTCGGAGGGGCTCGAGTTTGGAGTGGCTCGAGTCTAGAGGGGCTCAGGTTCAAAGGGGGTCGAGCTTGGAGGGGCTCAGGTACCTGGGGGGGCCCAAGTACGGAGGGGCAATGGCCTAGAAGCATTTCAACACTTACGAATCTAACAGATACTATTTACAATATATCTTGTAGTGTTGTGTGTGGTACGCTGCTACTTATATTATGTAATGTCGTTTAGTGAAGGTGGGAAATCGGTCCTAACATTTTGGAAGTGATTTGTGAGATTGTCGCCCGTAAAAAAAGATACTTATAATGCCCTCCATAACAAGGAAGGCCCAGTTTTTATAACTTCCACGCACTTTTGGGGAAAAACATTTCGTGGCATTTTGAGTTTAATGTTGATCGTTTCCTTACTGAAGACATAATATCATCAAATAAGGTGGTTTCCCTTCAATACTACTACCAAGGCATACTTCGTGCATGTGCAACCCATCATCTTGAGTATATTAGGGGTTTTAAGCATCTTGTATGTATCTATATCTATGCATGGGTCTTTGCTGTTATGCTCCAAAAGTATTAGGTTTTGTATCTATTATATGGTCACGGCCCATGGCATTATCTATCTTTTCAAAGCGTATTGCCTCAATGAAGGTTATTGCCACTTACCACTTTCACAACTACTTTTACAATACCTTTTTTCCTGAGTTTTTTGGTTCACCCTTAAAAATATAACAGTTTGATCAGCCAGAACCACTGAAATGATACGCAATATCTGTCTAAAATGCTCGCAAATCATTTCCTTTTGACCATAAAGTATTTTACGTAATAGCCTTATCGTTCTTTTTCATTTCTTCATATGTTATTGACCGTATAATAAGCAGGGAAGAACTTAATATCACGGCACGGTCGGATGAGATTCGAGCAGAGAAGGTGACAATACATAACGTGGTGTGGAGCGTTATCGTAAAACATTTAATGACCTCTTAAAAACTGCTTGTGTAACAGCACAACGTTGAATAGCAGCACAAGACAAAAATGATGACAAGCAAACCTGAATGGAGCACTCCATTTCTGTACTAAATATTATATGGTCCCTGCTAGGACTCGAGCCTCACCAAAAGTTGACTCATTTTCTTTATGACATTATTCAACACCTTTGAGGAAGCTGGAAAAGGAAATTAAGGCAACTTGTTACACAAACTAACGTAACTGACTCAAAGTACATTGTAAAGTGAGTAGTAGATTACGAAAAACATGCATGAAGTAAAAGGCACTTAAATTGTAACAAGTTGTAAAGAATGCTGTTACACTGATTAACGACTTGTCAAACTCGAGTGAGTGAAACTGATGACACGGTTTAGACGAAATCGAGGTTTTGATGCATAGGTTCCTATTAGGAATATAGAGAAACTGTATGAATATGCATTACAGACAGGCAAGAAAATTCGCCATTAATATTATGCAATAGATCAACCACACACACCCAAGAACCTTTTGTTGGTTAAAATTATTAAAAAACTATTTTAAATAAATAACGGCACCTTAGTCTACAAATCGTGAATTTAATTAACTACATTATTTCATACATTCTACTACGCTTTAAATAGTAAAGCAGATAGAAATATGAACCGTATGCATCATGTTGATAAGATAAGCACAGCAAATTTAATTGGATGAAAAGATATTTTTGTACTGTCCATACAAAGCTGCATCAAATGTGTTCTGATGTCTACAACGTTATCCAGCCTCTTCGTAACTTCGTATTTCAATGGTCTATCAACAATTAGTCTGTATTTTCATCTAGCGTATTTTTTTACATACAAGCTTAACTGGATTCAAAAGAATGACAAATAAGAAACTATTCGTACATGGGTTTTCTTTGCGAAAGCCCTAGCTACTTCGCTTCGCTTTCAAATGAAATAGTTTTGAGCTGTGACTAGCGAAAGTTTTTTTTCGAGTTTTCTTCGAGACCTTTTTTAAACAGAGGGTTGTATTGAAACTGAAACGAGAAGAAATTCTCCAAAGAAAATTAAGCTTTTTCATAGAAAAGAGTAAAAAAAATTAGTTCAAGTCGTTGTAACATGGGGAAGTGTGCACTGATTGTTGTTGATCTTAGTATTTATATACAGCGCACAGTCCCAAATGCAGCCAACCGGAACCTATAAAGAAGTTAAGCATATATATGTAAGAATTCATATACTGTCGTACCCACTGTTACGATATTGCCTAAAAGCAGCAATGAGCCAAAATATGTGCAATTTTACTATGAAAATTATCAAGAAAAATACGCTGCCTCTTTACGCTTTCTAGTTATTACTGCTAGAGAGTAGCTAGAGAGAAAAACTTTCTGATCCTTGAATGTTGTCTTTTATGCTTCTATTTCGACTTTTACTGACTCGCCAACTTGGTTCCCTTTTGTATATATAAGTATATGTTGCATATTTCAACCACTTTTCTGGCTTTTCCATTTGAGCTCCTAACTACATCTGCTGCTCCTGCTCTAACAGTTGTGTAGAGAGATGAACTTCTCCAAGGCAGGCCAAATTCAGAGGCAACCAGCCAAGAAAAAATGTTCAATGACGGTTTCTGGGAAAGAAAGGAGGAGTCAAAGTATGTAAAAAGCAACAGCAGTGGCAAGAAAAAATAGAGGAAAAAAAATAAATGATATCATGGAAAATGACTTTTACTCAAGAAAAGAATTGTGAGCAAAAGAAATGAAAGTTTACCAAGCGAGAAAGTATCGAATTCAAGCCGGAATCAGCACAAAACTTGGAAATTACTCACTTAAATTCGTCATTGTGTACATGTGATATGTATAGGCTCACTGCTTAAACCTTACATTAAGTATTTTTTTTGAGGACCGTTATTTTTGTGTCATACTACAATTTTTAAATGCTCACATTGAATTGGCCCCACTCAGCTTATAATAAACAATTTTATAGCAAAATACGCAGGAAAAAATTGTTTAGCTTACACCATTACACTACGAAAAGGTTGAAATTAAACGACTACTTCATTGTGAACAACTTTATAATAATTGTATTCTGCATGCTTTATATGGCGTCATCAATACTATAGAGTTGTTCTTTTATATTTAGTATTTTTTTAACGAAAGAGACTTTTCTGATTGTAGACTTTTTGCAGTTTCGTGGGTCGCCATACGTCTGTATTGTAGCTATCGATAGTCGCTGAAATGATAAGAGATAGCTTACACTTTCAAAATGCCAATCAATTAATAGTATTTTAAATTGAATGTTTCAAAATACTTTTGTTTATCTATAATGTTCCCTAATTAATACTACATATGTTTTCCCTTTTAGGTTAGAAATTCCGAATCCTTTTACTTGATTTACAAACTTGCTTTTTATCAATCAAGTGATAAATCTTTCAATAAATAAAATCAGCAAACTTAAACGATACAGATCACAACATTCAAAATCGTGTTGGAATTTGCATTACAGACATTCTCTCTGACTTGCATGCAACATCACATCCATTGTGTTCCAAGCTGACATGGACCGGAAGCCTAGACTCTAACTCCGACACAATGTGCTTAATGGTTTGTTTGTTTGCCCTGGCTCTATGCTTACTTACTTACATAAACACACACACATCTTACATAACATTGTATAGTATGCTGTTTTTGCTTTCCTGGAAATTCCCCAAAATGCATTTAATTAGCTGTGAAACATATCATGATTCTGTTTCATTTTACTACCAAACAACCATCATCCTACTCCCAGGCCAAAGCAGTATAAATAGTTGGCAGAAACAAAATCTTGTTTTCGTTTCAAGTCTTCCGTGAAATTCGGCATTTAAATGGGAGCTGATTTCCAATTCCACTGATGTTGATACGCGCTCTTGTTACATTCACTTGGAATAAAACTGACTAGCATTTCCGTGTTAGCTGCGATGGTGGTGGTGGTGGCCAATGTTCAATGATTAACATTTGTATTTTCCCATATAAGCCGGACTGGTTTCAAACCAAACCAGCAGCAGCCAGCCAGCCACCTCACTTTTATATAACACAATTTCAGCGAGCAGAGAGGAACTCTATCTCATATTACATCTTACTCTCGATCTCCTTCCTCACAAAGTGCTCTAGTGTGCAAGACTGCTGGAGCTTATTATATTTTGTATCTCGTAAAATTTAACGGGATATTCACATATAATCCTCGAATTTCATTGCAGCTCGATCCCTTGACTGCAAAGTCACAAGAAGGATCAAGATCACTTCACTATATATTCCCTACTATACACTTTCTAAACGCAGTTTCATTCAAGTCAAAAAGACTTTGTGCATTTATATAACCCCGTGCAACCATGTCACACATATGTAAAATATAAAAGGGCAATGCTTCCAAAAGGCCTTGCCTTTACCTATCCGACACCACAGCACATATATAGTCAGCCCTTTAAGAAAATGCTTTGTTGCTGTTTCTAATAATTCAATCTAAAAAGTTAACTCGAAATCCCTGTTTTACAGCCAACGGGGAAATCCTATTGAGGAGGATTTTGATGCTGACTTCTAAACACTTTAAGTGTTTTCCTTGTAACGGTTTAGGATATGCGATTCGCCGCAGTTTCACATTATGTACAGAAAAAAATTGCTATGTGTATCGTTACGTTACATCCTCCAATCATCCTTTTAGTAAAATTTTTTGAGAATGAGTTTTGCTACGGTTTGCCAAAGAGAGGAGATATATAATATAGGTATAACTCGGAGTTAGCCAACACAGCCATTTCAATTTCAGTTGCGGTTGGTGGTACGGTATGATGAGTTACTTTAAAATTGATAAGTTCTGCACGATAAATTTTCTTTTTGTAAAATTGCCGACAACTTTCTCTTTCGTGTACCGCAAAGCCATAAGGGAGTTTTAAGGTTTTTCCATCCGTCGTAAGAAAGATATTTTTGAAATATACAAATACATGCATAAAATAAGTTGATTGATGACAGTTGTGCACCTTTTCGCAATGCTCTCAGACACACACACACCACATCCATGATCTTCCATACATATGGTTGATTTTGACCCATATGAAAAGTGTAAGCTGTGTGTGGAGCTCATGAATAAAACAAAGAGACTGTATACGAGCTTATTTCTTGTTCTCGGAACTTTCCTACATCGTTTTTTTTCTCTCACGTATTTCGAACTTTTCAGCATCAATATATGCATTATGTACGTGGGATAGGAAAAAGTGGAAGTGAGGAGGAAAATTTTTGTGTGTGGAAATTCTCCAACAACCTTCACCATCCAAAATGTGTATACTATATATACCAGACCAGCAGAGCAGGAGGAGTAGTTTCTGCCACGAAGAAACATCATCACCCGGTTTCCCTACTTGTTCTTGTTCGTACCCAACCATTTGAGAGTTTTTGTAAGTGTGTACACAACAAATATTGTGCAATATATAATAGCCTTCAACCTTCTCTACTACTCCTTAAAAAAAGATGTGAAAAGAAGTAAGATAGGAAACGAGACCTTCAGGCAGTTCCTCTTTTCCTCTATCTCTTTTGGTTGCCCTCACACTCTCATTCCTCTCTCCTCTCCGTCTCAACATTTTGCTTAGATTATGTACACGTTCCTGATGTACTTCATTCTGTCTTTTGGAGGCTGCTGCCTGCCTCTTCCAATGATCAAAAAAGTCTGGATGGCAAAAATACGGAGCGGCAGAAAAGGAGTCACCATCATCCACCATACCACACACTATCCATCCGCAAGCACCACGAATTTCTTTTAGCATCAGTTGCATAAGTATACTTATATAATATCAACCCGAGAACCCAACCACCACCCCAAATAAGGAACCATATTCCATTTTCTTTCCCAAAAAAACATGGTATTCTTTTTTCTTTCTGAAAGTATTATAAAGCCTTTTCAGATCCTTTTTACATCTTCTTGTTGTACGCTACATGTGCTGTTAGTTTTCTGTACTTTTTTTCTTCTCCTCTCTACTTTTTGATACAGATCGACTGTGTATTATCATATATATACGGCATAACATAATATAACATAACATAACATACACACAGTACCCAAAAAATGCAAGCATCTAAAAGGCAGAATGTTGTAGTCAGTCCTCGTTCCTTCTTTTTCGTTTCATTCATTTTATTTCTAGTAGCATGGTTAAAGGTTATATTCGCGGCGTTTGACTTTTAGGTGCGTTATTTATGGCAGTGAGCTCGACGAGGGGGTAATAAAATTTATTGCTAGGATTTATAGTTGGCCATTTGCTTCAAAATTTGGGGGTCTCTCTCTCTCTTCTCTTTTGCTATTATATGGTATGGTTGAGGCAGCAGCAGCAGTAACTCCGTCGTTCAGCTTCTTCTTCTTCTTCCTTTTCTATGCCCACATTGTGCATCTCTCTCTCTCTTCCTTCATTCTCCACATAGATGCTTTTCTCTTTGCTTAAAAGGTTCTTCCATGCTCTCGCTTTTGCTCTTCATTCCTTCTATCTTTTTATACCGGGAGAGAATAAAAGCACGAGCGAGTTGTGTGAGCAGCCAGAAACTTTTGTGTTATATACATATATATTTATATAGCTACAGTAAACCGGAGTAGTAAATAGTATAGGTATAATATATAGGATATAAAAGCACCACCAGCATTTAATGTTTTCTATATTTTATAATAAATATACATATTTACACATCCAAACCTATTTTCCGCTCCTGTTTTCCACATTGTGTACTTCTTTTACGTTTATAATGCATATAAAATATTAACTTTGTTCTAAATATCATTATTATTGTACACATGTACGCATACGGTATCATACATTCATAAGGGCATGAATGATGCAACTGAACTGGGTTATGTTATGTATGACAACTTGTGTGTGTTATATTTTATATTATAATATAAAATGTGTATGTACATAATACAGTTACGCAGTGAGAGTAGAGAAATGATTTCTGAAACGTTGCTTTCATGATTACGAACACACACACACATATCAAAAGTCTGCTAGAGCAGCGTTAGTCCAAGCTCGCGTTTATAACACCTACATTCACTCACTAAAGGTTTAAGTCTATTGCTTCCAGATCCACATGCTATTTTTTCCACACATGATGATGATGATGATGATAATATAGAGAAAGAAAAAGGATGGATGTGATGTACATATGCACAAGAATTTTTGAATTAAGCCACAGTGGAAAAATATATATGTTTCACATCACAGTGAGAGTTTTTTTTTTTGGGTTATTGCTCCTTTAGTGCATGTGCTACCACCACCGCTTCATACTTTGAGCTTACTAAGAGAGACTACTCCTTTTTCTCGCTCACTTTATCTGGCATTATTATTATGATTCTTTGCTTTTGCCCGTTGTGTGTTCTTCACTGGCAAGTAAAGTCTCCAGTGGTCCAGAGAGACAGTCTCCAGACTTGACTGTGCACAATGCACAATCAACAATACAAAATATACATACATTTGGCATATTCTGCTGATGTTTATTCTTTACTTGACTTGACTTCATGGGGAGAGAGAGTAGGACTGTCGTACATACTCATTTTGAGCATGGGATACGTAATACTACTTTGCGATTGTATAATGTACTTATGTGTGTTAACTGTACATATACATAATATTATATACAGAGAGAGAGAGAGAGGGAGAAGGAAAACGCTAGAGGTATTTGACAAGTTTATAAGAATGCGGGGTTTAATATAACTCAAGTACTTTATCTCCGCCAGTGTCTTCCTGTGCCGTGGAGTCATGAAATCTACTCTCAACTTATTTGCAAACACACTCGTACCCAGCACAGCAGCATAGCAATAGGGAGCAGAGAATAAGCAGCGTCTTGGAGAAGTATATACGTACATTATTATCATCATCGCTACATATCATTATTTTTTTCCCTTGAACAGAGTGTATATAATACTTCATGACTTCATGTTGAAAACTAAGTGAAAAAGGTTTCACAAACACATAACTGTTCTATCAACAATTTCCTTCGATGAAATACCTAAAACTTTACTCCACTCCACTCCATCCACACACACCACACCACACCACGCTCGGTATTGTGTATTATCCGGTTTTTCACTTTTGGGAAGACACCGCTGCTTCGTTTCGTCGTAACATTATATAACCTTACCTTCACTTCAGAGAGTAAATACGCAGACAATGCGAGATGTACTTGCATATTAAAAAAAAAGTTTGTAAAGCCATAAATGGTATGGTGTTGTCGTTGTCATCCATTGTAACCCAGAATTTCAATCTTTACGATAAACTTATGGTGTTTGTGCGTTACGTTACTATCACCGGCCAAGTATGTAGTCACCATCTTTTAAAGGAGGAAATACTCTGTGCTCTCAAGATTTTACTTCACTTTATGGACCTGGGCTCTCTTTATTGGTTTTAGAAGCATGGGGCGACAAAAAAAATGTACATTTAGAGTTCAAGATAAGTTGGGAGGACAACTCAGGAGTTGGGCTCTGTTGTTTGTTATCCGCGTCCCTGAAAACACTGGCTTGGTTGATCAACCGTGCGTGGGATGTGGGATGGGATCCGAATCTAATCCAAAGTGTTTGAGGCTCTTGTGATCTGTTTCAATTTTTAGTTCGTCTTCAATAATAATTAGTTCAATTAATTAATAATAATAAAAATTTTAAGTTGCTACTCCAAAAGACAAATTATAGTAATAAGAAGTTTAATGAGAATATTTAAACAAAGTACTCTGGCTGAATGAACTAACTGGGTATAAATTAAGAGAAGGAGAAGAAGGACTATACTACTTTGTTCCTTTGTTAAATTTATGCATGTAAGAGCAAGTCCATGCCAAATTAACACTAAATGTTTGAATTCATTTGTGTCTGGGAGAAGAAGTGAAAGGGATCATTTGTCAGGGATATACCGAAATATTATTATTATTATTACATTGTGGCAAGCAGTCTACCTTCATTTATCTACAAGTTGGGTCAGGCTAATGATCTTTCTTTTGTAAGTCTGTGT
The DNA here is from genome assembly GCA_964034955.1 of Orchesella flavescens. Lineage (NCBI taxonomy): Eukaryota > Metazoa > Arthropoda > Collembola > Entomobryomorpha > Orchesellidae > Orchesella > Orchesella flavescens. The sequence goes on from OZ035954.1 coordinate 18,070,651, forward strand.
CTGTGAAGCTGAATTGTAAGGAAGTTGCCCCACAATTGTTTCAGAGTTGGCTAAAGAGAAGGAGTGAGTAGTCAAAAGTAATAGTGTATATGTAAATTAAGGGTATTAGTCCGGCCAGAAATGAAAGAGAAATCCGTGAGTGCTCATTTTTCATATATTATGTACAATAACTAGTAAAATCTGCAAAAGGAAGTAAAGGGAACTAGTAAAACTTGTATATATGAAAAGAAGGAGCAGATGAAGGAACATCATACATTGAAATACAAGTTGTTTTATTCTCCTCCACAAAAAAAAATGAAGGAGAATGATAAAAAGTCTGGAAAGAAAGTCGAGTTGATTGCTGAACCACATGCCGCCGCCTGCAAGCAACTTGTGCCATTGCCATGAAGAAAGTACATAAAAATGGAAAGCTGCTGACTGACTAAATGGAGAAGCCGTATTGCATACCAGTGCGTATGAGCACTATTATGAGTTTTTTTCCCTTCTTCTTCGGTTTCTTCCTGGTTTGAAGTAGAAGTAAGTAGTAGTAGTATATGGCATACACTTGTTCTTGTTCTGTGAAGAATAATATGTAAGCTTGCTTTGGCTATCACCATGGTCTGTTCTGTTTGCTGCTGCTGCTGTGCTCTGTGCTGGCTTGTTTGGACTCCTGTCTGAGAGAGGATACAACATTGTTCGTTTGTATGAGAACTTCTGTACATTTCTTCTAGCAAACAGAGCCATGGTCTCTTGGTTAGGTTTTCTACTGTTGAAAATGGAATGGTGGTGTGGTACTGGCATGGCATGGCGCTAAGGACGCAACGTAACGACACTTTCCCTTTACCAATCCCGTGGATTCTGCGGATAAAATTGGATAAAACACGCGTTGCCTTGCCCTCCTGTCTTTGACGAAGACCCGACTTCTCCACTCTTCTCTCACTCTCTTTTCTTTTTCGCCTTGCTCTTTGCCACACTATATAAAACATAGGAAATTGTGTGTGCATGGATGGGTGTACAGAGGCCGGGAGAACGAGAGAGAGAGAGAAAAGACACATACTCTTCTCTCATCTAACTTTTTCAATACGTTATATATACAACTACTGGATAATATTGCATTGGACCAAAAGCAAAAAGACATTTTCTGAGTAGTACGCCACCAGACCACCACCATCACTTCCATCATATATGTAGCATTGCATTTCTTCTTCTTCTTACTGAAACAGAAAGTGGAGTAAGACCACTTGTATTTGCTTCTGCCTCATCATCGTCGTTGTCCTTTTCTCTTCCTCTTCAACAGTCAGTCAGTCACTATCAAATAATATAGGAGACAAGTTGAGATCTGGAGGAGTGGTGGTATGGTGGTGGTGACTTGTTGTTTGATTCCATCCGTCTGTCTCCTGACATCCTGATTTTGTCTCCCCAACACAAAAAAAACTTTCTTTTCAAAAAGGACAGAGAGAGAGAGAGAGACAAGATGCATACAACATCTTGAGCATAACGTGTTTCATCTGTCACTCAAGCACCAACTCAGTGATTTTTTTTATCCTGCAATATATATACAAAAGTAACTAAAACAGGCTGTCTCCCCGTTTTACAAGAACAAAACATTCAACAAAGATCCAGAATTTGTGTTCTATATCATCATCATCATCAACATCATCTCCTTCTCCTCCGCATCTCATTGCATTGGTCTGGTCTAAGGCAGCAGTCGGACTTTAAGGAGTTATATTTATCATTTCCATTTTACTTTGCGACAACGACAACATCTGCCTCCTGTCATCCTCTATATAGCATCATCATCAACAACGACACGGCACAGCACAACACAACACGCTCTCCCTGCTATATTGTCATTTCATCACGTGGCCTTTTTTGAAGAGTTGAAGAAGAAAAAGCAAAAAGAGAGCTCGATCTCATTTCCGCTGAGTCACGGACCGAAGGCCAAAACCAACCTTGTAAAACATGCATCGGAAACGTCAGGAAAAAGGTGTGTTGTTGAAATAGTAGAAGTAGTAGTAGTTAGTTGGTAGTACAAGGGCAAAAAAATAAACACCAATTTTCACTTTGATGCATGAGCTCAATATTCCGTGATGAACACATGCAATACCAATTTTTTTTGCCTAATCACAAAACTGTGGCGCATTCCATTCCATGTTTTTTTTACGCAAAAAACCAAGTAAGTAAGGTAAAAAAAAGTAGCTAAAAAACCTAGCATTGTACAAGTATAATGAATCATGATGTAATGAATGAGAAAGGCGAAGAGGGAGCAACAGTACATATATATTATATATACAGTGACGGCTCAAACACTCTGATGGAGTTTTACCCACTTTAGCATTTTTTTTCTCTCTTTCACTCTCTTGTTGGCTCACTCCCTCAGTTCAACGCTACATTCAGCCATCATTCACTCAATCCATCTAACAAAAACAAGCCGTACAAAAGAGGGAGATCGTTGATCATGTTTACATTATGTATTAGTAGTACTCACTCACATTCACTAAACTTACAGAATTTATTCCAGTCGTATTTTGTAGTTGAGGGATATATAGCATATCAATGTCGTACATTTTTATAGTATAGGAATAGCGCATATATATACCTTAGGTGGAAATATATATTGTATTAGCTTTAGAAGCAATAATTTTACCCAAAAAAATCGCAATACTAGAAACCCATTGTATTTTAAAGTATTTTTTACGTGAAGAATAGTAAATGGTATCATCACTCGTCCTTTTTACTTGTTGTTACACAAGTCTGTACAAAACGGCTAGTAATCAGATCATTACTCAATCAGAACACTAAGAAACATATATTATGAGAGATGGTGATACATCAAGTAAGCAAGCATGTAGATAGATACATTATCAGCTTCACTTTTGAGTAAAACTGTAACAAGTGTGCTCAAACCCTTGTATGCATGTATTAGAAAGGCGTATAAAAGTTGTAAAGTACAGAGTAGGAATCAATGCCGGTATAAAAGTATAAAAGACGTCATGAAGAATGGATCCAGAGTGAGTTTCAGCTTCCACCCGACCAACCTGCTGCCTCAGCCTCGTTCCTGTTTTTTTCCTCTCACCGTAGATCTGCCGGTTTACCAAGAAATAGAACCTATACACATTTTACACTCCATATGGATACATAGTTCCATATAAATTTCGTCGTTTTTACCCCCAAATAATTTGAAGGGAAACACCGCACCACTCCAGGATTTTCCAGAGTATTTCACTTCCACAGAGAGAATAGAACCGAAACTCTGAAAGTCACTCACGCCACGTCTAAGTACTATATAGCTATCTCTATAGAAGAGGGAGAATTTCCAACATTTCAACTATAAAAGAGGATGCTGAGAAGAATGATTAAGCTGAAGGAGGGCATCATCATCAGTAGTTCAGTGTATATTGCAACATGAGACGCCCGAAAATTTTTGATGACACACAGTCGGTAAGAGTTATCTTTATATTATCTTTACTTTATTTCTCTAATATACTTTTTCACCAACCAAAACACCAAGCCAAGTACACGTACACTTTAGTTGAATTCTTAGCCTTGCCTTGCTTGTGTAGGCTAGGCAGGGAATGTCGTGTGGGATTAGAGGTGGATTAGAGGATTAATCTGCCAAATAATTTATGTACATTATATGCTATACTTATATAAGTATAAATTCATAAAACTCTAAAAACCAGCCCCCAACCTTATCTTCTTCCCGTCGTAATTTTCATTTTCGATGATTCTTCTGCTCATAAAGATCTAGAGATCCAAGCACACGCATGCATAAAAGTACATACATGCATATTTTACAGTTCATGTTGGAGTTGTTGGCTGTTGGTTTTATGGCACTTATCTGCGACAACTTATTAGATAAATACTCGGAGGTGGATACAGGAAGATATAGTGCCTCTATGTAATTAAAAATTCAGAAATAGTCTTGGATTTTAGGTGAGAACTTTTCATTACAAGTATTTCTCATAAGTCACTCTTCTTCACAGTCTTTGAAATTGCAACGGAGTGCTCACCAAGTCACCACAACCTTTAGGGTAGACAAGTTTTGAGCATTTAATTTTATACATGAATATTAAAAAAATATCACATTTTCTCGAGCATTTTTAAACATTTAATTTTTGTAATTAATTCATCCTGATTAATATGCGTGAGCATATATGTAAAAAAAAGTTTTACTCTTGCAGTACACAATTTAGTAATTTTATAGCTTAATAGTTTCATGTTTAGAATGATATTATACACAATGCAATTCACATGGAGTCATCTAGTTGGTACATGTTGAAAGATTACGTAAAAATATAAAAATATACACAACCTAAACAAGATGAAAATCTTTTGAGAGCTGGAGGGATCCAATAAAAGCACAGGCTTTGCATTTGAGATGGACGGTTGCTTGTCTGACGTTTTTATCATGATGGCGTAGATGCGTGAAAATGAATAAGGGTGAGAAAGACGATTGTTTGTTGGTTGGGTGGTCGGAACCTCTACTAGCTGCTGAAACCTGTTTTATTGCTAGTTTAGGATGATTCTGCAACACGCATGCCTGCACATAAGTGCTTTTTCATTTTTGCAATGGAGTGCATATAATGCACTTTTCGTTGATTGTAATCGACACGTACAAACTCATGCTATTAAAACTATAAGAATACTGATAAATTTTGCAATTTAATGAGTAGGATGCTTGCACATTACAAGTACTAATTAAATTAAGAATTTAAGGTACTTAAAACTGCATCAAAGTCACAGTACTGATTTATAACAAGAAAGACTGCATTTTGTGTGGGTGGGTGGTTTTTCACTTTCTTAGGTCATGTGCATAATGCAAAATAAATATATTTCGTAGCGTAATTATAATCATTTACTTGAACTAACAGCTAGATATATAAACTTAACCTTTTCAGTGCCAAATACACCACAGTGGTGCTTTTTTACACAAAACTATTGGCTACCAATGGACACCACTGTGGTGACTACAATTAAAATTACTATACTCCCAAATGCACCACATTGATGCTTCACGTTTTCATGCCGTGAAGTCCCAATTACACCACATAGATGCTCAATCAAAATTTTCCCTTGACTCCCATTGTCACACAGTGACATCAATGTGATGTCATCTCAAATGGCTTTCCGCACATATGTAGATTCACGTATTTGCACACTGGACTGCTTGACAAATGTTTTTTACCCCCAAATCGAAAGAAAACTGCAGGAAAACACTACCGAAGAAGAATATGTAGTATTTACTTCGTTCTCATAAAATATATTTTCAATCTAAAGCAAAAATAGCATTTCTCGCCAACTTTTTTCTCTCCAATTAATGTTTATATATGAAAGCTTCTCGGATACTGACGTGTCCGGCTTCTTATAAGATTGAGCTAATGTAACTGAAGCTGGGAATCCACTTCCAGACAGGTCTACTACACTCATTTCATTAAAAACTAATTTGAACGGTGGAATCTTTGTAACTATCTGTCAACTCTTTTTAGCTTCTACTTCAGGCTCCTAGTTCTGCCTTCACTTGCAAGTTTGATTTGGTTATATAATGATGAGGTTAATATTCTGACCCTGACGGCTCCGGACATCGGCTCCTTCTAGGGCGGTTAATGTTAGTGTGCACTGTTTAAGCTTGCCTACGCAGTTAAAAAGATGATTCTCAACAAAAAAAAATGTTTTACGTTGCTTTGCATATCAATCTATGTTAGGTTAACATCATAATCAGCTTAAGATTTCAAAATCTCTCCGGAAAAAAATTGGGAGCCAAGGGTCGTGGTGGCTGAATTTTCGTGGTTGTGATGGGTAATAGCATATGATAATATACTGGGCTCCAAGTGAGGTTTCATAGATATTTTATACGGTAGTCAATGAAAAGTTGAAGTCATTAAATTGGCACCGAAAAGGTTAAAAATTAAAGAAGCTCACAATAGTCACCGCCGCCATTGTTACAATTTATCATCCGTTTTAACAACATCATTATTCATTTTTCCAACGACTCATAAATTCCCATTTTGATCTTACATGCACATTTGTGCATATAAAATCAGACCTCTGTAAAAGTATAAATGTTGCATTTTTACTACTAAGCTCACTAAGAAGAATTATTACCTAACATCTTGTAATACAATTTTACACTTCGAATTACAAGATACTATTCTTCTAGCAAAGGCTAAAAAAACATGGTTAACATAATATTTCTTCCAGTGTAGATTTTAGTAAAATATTCTCTGCTCAAGTAAATATATAGCCCGTTTAAATGGGAGGTGTACTTTTCATTGTAGTATTAGTATCAAGAGGATGGTCTGACTGAAGCTAACCACTCGTGGATGATTAATTTGCCTTTGATGCGCCATAGCAAATTGAGCCTTTCTCATCCTTTCATCCATCATCCCACCTTTTGAGATGAAACTGCATTATAATATTATTCACTTTCATTGTGTAGACAGTTGTGCTTACTCCTCCTGACATGACTGCTATGTAACACTGAACTAGACCAGAACTCAGTTAGGAGGACAAAAATCTAAGTTAGTTCATTTTGCATTTAAAGGCATTGATTTGAGAGTTTTTATTATGCAACTTTTGCATTTGTACAACATAGAACTGTGAAAGTTACAAGATCGCAGTGACAAGATGATATCTTAACAACAATGGTAGAAATTTATGCGAAATATCATCAAATCAAAAACTGTCTCGTGTAGTATGATACTTTCTTACGTTCTCCCGTTTTATCAATGAACCTATTTTGTCTTATAAAATATACATTTTGTGTAAATTATGAATCGGCATCGTATCAAAGTATAAATAGGTATGTTTAGCATGCAAATAATATTATGTGTTGAAAGGTTGACTACTTACTTTCACTTCGTCTGACCAATTAAAATTCCCATTTAGGTGGTCTTACAGGGTGAGTACATTAAAGAGGTTTATGCTTCTCTAAACCCATATCAGTGTCATACAGCTCTGTACTAGCTAGGGTCATGACCGATAAACATGCCACTTGAGTGAGGGTGGAAAAGTTTTGGACATGGCTATTCCACACGCAACTATGTGGTTCGGCTTAGTTATTGGTATTTGCTGGTATTAATAGTAACAAATAGTACTACAAATGTCGTTTCATTACATTACTTCCTCCAGGAAAAAAGTTGGGAGTATGAAAAAAAAGTATAATCTAATAGCTTTCTAACTTGCTAACTGACAAAATTTGCAAGTTTATCGCTGTGTTTATTGTCATTTGATCACTGGCAATGAGCATGGTGACGTGACCAAAAAGTTTCCATTTAATCTTTTGCACATTGTATTTTAACAACGTTTGTTGAAGCCAATCTGAAAACTCAGTAAATGTCATTTTTTCTTTTTGTATAAATAATTATTACCAACGTAAAGTAGGATTTTATCAGATGTGTTGTGCTGTATAAAATATAAAACTAAATTCGACAGCAGCAGCAGTGCAGTATAACAGTTGGGCTTCAGAGATTGTGATTTTTTGTGAATATTTTTCATCTTCAAAATCCGTCCAACATTGAACAGAAATGGAATAGTAGTAGTAATTCATAAAATTTGACATAAGTAATACATTTTTGTAATACACGCTGTCAGAATCATGAAGTACTTATTTTGACTTTAGTGATATCACCAAAATACCATCCTTCCTTTCTCTACCTTTAAATGTTGTAGCAGCAGCAGCGTGTCATGATCACATCAATAGTATGGATCCATCCATACCAGACCAGACCAGACCCTATTCATGATGGGCTGGCTGGCATAGTGTTCGAGTACATATACACAAACGTGTAGAAGTTTTTTTTTGAATTGCCAAAAGCACTATACCATACGAGCCCCAGAGAATCATCATTTTCATTATATGTTATCGTATTCTCACAAGGAAAAGCAGTATACAATTCCTTGAAAATATATGTATGATAGTGAGTATATAGAAGAAACTCCGATCAAGCAGTGAAAGCAAGTAGTGGCAAGGTTTTTTTTCTGATACGATCTTCCATTCCAAAAAAGTTTGCATCTCGTCTCTTTCTTTCTCTCTCTCTCTTTTTCCATTCCGTTGTGGCTGTTGCTCTTTCATTTCAGTTTTCTCTCATGGTTTCACTATGAAACTTCCACGTACAACTACGCTCTACTCCATCCATACTAATGCTCTTGTACAAAAAGCTAGTGAAAAAAAGTTATGTACATCCAAATCGAATGTGGTGGTATGGCGTGGAGGGCTCAAACTTGCTTATTTTCCCACTTGGCAAGTAAAGTTCATGTATGGTTTCTAAACTTTTGTGGCTGTGGTCTCCTTCCTCCAGCGTTTCATTGAGTTGTCCATGACAAGAAGTGTAGTAGTAGTAGTAGCGGTGGTGGTGGTGGTAATCATAGTTCTAGTGAGAATAGGCTTTCTCTCCTCTCTAAATAAGAAATACGAAATGCATGCTAAGCACTCACACACGGTCGACAAAGTTGAGGGAAGGAAAGAGGAGATTGTGAAACGACTTTTCCCATTTTTCTTTCGAGGTGAATGAATGCATTTATTCACATGGAAGTTTTGTGTGCAAAACTCCAAATAGATTCCACACACTTTCCTCTTCTTCTCCTCCTTTTCTCCAGCTCTAGAATTACTAATACCTTTTACATAAGGTCCTATTTTAGTTTGGTTGCTCTTGGTCTGGTTGGTTCCTATATAGCATTCATTTCATCACTTGACTGCGGGTGGAATTGCACGTATGTATGTATATATGTATTTACTTGTATTCATTACTTTGAAACGAGATATGATATTTTTAGTGTTCTTCCTTATCATCGAGTTCTTGTAGTCATGTCCATACTCCATATTATCACAACGTATCGTCGTTCCCTTCAGAGAGTAGCTGACATGCAAAGGCAAAAGAGGAAAGCTAGACAAGGAACTACCACTGCTGTGGTGTACATGAACTCATATTATGTGTCGTATCGTCTTTCCTTCCCTCAAATCTACTGGGAAACTTACTCTTTCACTCTCTCTCTCTCTCTCTGGAAAGGCTGGAGAGAAATGAAGTTTCGCTTTTGTTACAAGCTCTGGCAGTGAAGAGTAGACGACTGAAAGGAGGAGTAGGAGGGGAGAAAAAGATGAAAATTTAGTTTTGGCAGTGTATGAGACATGCCATCATCGTCATAGAATAGGGAATGAAACGAGTGAAAAGTCAACGCAGAGTTTTAAGTCAATGCTCACTACATAGTTTCAGTCTAAACATGCCTCTTCCCTGTTATCAAACTGAAACTTTCATGCATAACATAAAATATACTTTGGATATATCTAGCGCAAGATTCAATGTTTGATAAATATATAGTGAGTGAGTGGGCTAGGCTAGAGTAGAGCTTGAGAGAAGTTTATGTTTAAAAAAAAGGAATTCACCAACGGCCGAGAGGGTATTAGGAATATGTATGTATATAATATAAAAAAAGTTGACTAGCTTAGTGTTTTCTCAACTCCTCTTCGTGTTTGGTTACAGTTATAATTTAGTCGAGCAGGTTTTTTTCTTCTTCTTCTTCTTCGTCTTCTCTTTTCAACTTTGAGACAGAATGAAAAGTCTCAGCGAATTCCCAACGAACATTTCCCTCTCAATGCTTTCCCCTTTTTTTCGTTTTGATCATGGTAGATGGTAGATCCTTAAGGATGCTACAAAAAGTCCAAGTATTTTTTTTTATATTTTAAATATTACAGTTTACAGTGTGGTCTGTTTCCCTTCTGATTTTTTTTCCTACTTGATTCTTGGCTCTGATTCCAGATTCGCCTTTGGAGAATGTATTACTACTTCACGTGTGTACTTGTACTACTTTTTTTCTCTTTCTCTGGTTGAGGGAGAAAAGGATTATATTAAAAGTCTTCGGATTCTACACGATGCTTTTACTGCTCCTCGAGTGCTGTTCCCTCATACTATACCCAAGTTACTTTTTCACTTTACAACAAGTAGAGAATGTAGCAGAGAGTTTTATGACTTTCCCTCTAGGATTTTCTTTTGCGGATGGGTAATAACAAAAAATCCTATGGAGAAACAGAGAGAGAGAGAAGTACTCAAGAAGAAGAAGAAAGAGAAGAAGGATTTCTAGATTTGAAAATTGGTTCGTCTTGTTGACTTGTAGTTTATGACAAGCTAGCTCGATTTCTCATACCCTGGTGGGTGAGTCCCACTTTTGTCTCTTGGAGAGACGGTTGCCAGTTTTTCATCAAAATAAAAGGCTCGGGGTGAAAGATTGCTTATCGTTTGGTGAGCGTGTTATCGCAACACAAGATACTATATACGTGTAAGTAAGGTGATGGTAGTGGTCTGATGGTCTGGTCTGGTGGTGATACATTCTCATCGCCAGTACTAGAAATTCACGTCTCGAATGAAAGATGGATTGAATTAGTCTCAAGTGAAATACAATCGTGAGTTTTTTCTCTTGGTGTAATCAGGCAACTGTTTGGGCTCTGCCTCTTGGCACGACTTGCTAGAATTGGTGGTAGGACGACGAATGTACGATGAAGGAAAATTTTAATCAGTGGCTAACAATGCCCGTCTCAGGTTCATGTCTTTTGGTGGAACGATGAGACTCTGAAATAAGTCAGTGAAAAGTGGGAGCATGAATGAAATACTGCAGCGTAAGCAAGGCTAGGCCAAAAGTTAGAATTTAATCGGGTTGCAATAGAACTCTATCCAATCTAACTCTTGCTCTCACTGTCAGGTTGTTAGTGTACCATTTCACCCTGCACTGGCTTTCTGATGTAATCGACCTCAACTTTACTATATTTGGTAACATATACGTACATACTCTTTTACTATCACGATAACCTTCAATTCTAATGTTAGCTAAAATAATGAAATGAAATACTTTTTTTTTGTCCGACGGCGGAAATTCGTATGCAAATTCAGAATTAGCTCTATTTCAAAATGTCACTGCCATTCAAATCCAATATAGAATTTCTATGTCGACACCACTAGCACTCACCTCGGTGGTACTATAAATGAGCGCAAAATGCTTTCTCAAGAAACTTTCCATTCAAAATCAACACTGCTACCATGTCATGCCGTAGTAGTATTGAAAGTAGAAAAGGAAATCCTATATAGGATCGTAGGATCGAGAACACTATGTTTCAGTCAATTTCATGTAGATTTTTCTTCAGTCTTGCTTTCCCTCAAAATTACTACTCTGGAAGTAGTAGTATATAGTACTTAGGTTACGTCACCGTGTAGCATGCGTCGTTTATCTCTTCCCCTTTAATGAAGGAATTCCTAACAAGCCTAAAAAAGCATCTAGCACATACTACAACTTCCTGCACGATACTATATATATGATGCGTAGCCCCGTACAAAAGGGTTTCCACACCAGAAAAAAGATTCATAAATTATCCGTCTCGTTTCCACGAAATTGCGATATGGCAGTGTGTATAGCACACTGGAAAACATAGAACACTAATGCTATAATTTATTCACTCCGATTTTATCATGCAGTAGTAGCTCATAGCATAATATAGCATGCAATACACAGGCATGCATGCCTCCAAGAATAGACGGAAGAAAAATGAAAGCCTTCAATTTATAAAAGTGCTCAAATGTAACGTAACGATGTATCCCATTGTAAAAAATATATTTTTAAACCATAAATTTTTTGCGAATAGCTCCAGTTGTTGAAGTTATGACGCCTTATCATATCCTTAAATACAACAGCTTCACCCAGAAGAACCACACCAAACCCAACCATCAACTAAAATTCTTTAGAAACAAGCTTAATTTAGATTTATATCTACTAAATCATGAATTTACTTATCTGCATAACGATTCTTTTTGTAGAACAAGTTGGCAAAAGTAGTTTTAAGAGTCATGAAGTACAGCGAAGTATGCAACTCTTATAGAAGAGGGAGTGGAATATATCTATTGAAATACGGTTACCGTACCAGAATCTAATGATAATTGGGTGCCTATTTACTATGTGATGAGCAAACATTGTTACAGTAGAAATCTGAAACTCCTATAGAATTGTTGCGTGTGGTTGTGGTTATTATGCAGCTTTCAGCGCTTGTAGGCGCGATAAGAATCAAAATCAGTTGGCAAAGTTTATCTCATTAAATTAGGGAAATTTCTCTGAAAGAAAAACATGGATGGATTCGTCTAAATAAATAAATCTGTTAACAGCAAAGCTAAAAAAGGAAGATGTCGACGGTCGAAATCACGGAGCCTATAAAAACTATACATACCTATATCTAACAGTTTCTCATGATTTTCTTTTGTTGCAGTGTTTTTTTTTTGTGATACACCAACCAAACCAAACACTAGACACTCGTTGACTCAACATTACTTGTGACATGTAAAGGAAGAATTGGTCATAAAATTCAATTTTATTGACATGTTTAACATCTATGCTCAGGTTAGCTACAAGGTTCTACGTAAAGACTTGAAATTTTTATGTATTTTTTTCTCGTCTAACAAGCTAGTTCCTGTCTTGCCTATCGCTGTACCTACAACCTTTTTTTGTTCACGACAATTGTAATAATTAAACTTGTCAGATCTCATACAGCGGTAGAGTTGTTGTTAACAAATGTTTATTATTATCATAACATTTGTGCCTACTCAAACTTATATATAACCATAATTTGGTAACCTGTTTAAAAAATGGAATTTGCCTTCCTCAAGGTAATCCTTGTAATTAACCGATTTGAAAACACTCTAGAATCTTAAATGACTGATAAAATCTCTAGACTTCCAGCAAACTTTTAGGAAATAGGACACTAATGTGAGCTCAAAGTAAGCCTAATGAGTGTGTACCTACTCGACAAGCTCACGCTGTTTGACTGGCATAGCATAGCATCATCACCACCAATATACATAGATTATTCACAGTGCTAAAAAAACGGCAGCATAAAGTCTTCTTAAGGTTTGATTAATTACCCAATTTATATTAAGTACCTGTGAAAATTAAAGGCTGAAAATCCAGTTTATAACAATGCATAAATATCTAGACTCTATAAATATCAGTTGAATACCAGAATTTGACATTTTTATTTTTGCTTCATGAATTCCATGGACAACATACCACAGCATTTTCCTTAGCTACTGCGCTACCAGTTACATATGCTCTCATCTCTCTTACTTACTTATAGTAGGTGTGGATTGTCCATCTTAATATGCGTCTACCTCTATACAATTTGTTTTGCATAGCATGCGTTCTCACTTCTCACTATTTGATAAAAAGAGCATCCAAGATTTTTAGACAGTGGTTAAGCAAACGCAATAAAACAAGAAATGCAAGCATTACGCCTCCTCTATGTTGACTTTTGGTACTTTTATATTAAATGTCTGTACGTGTATCAAAGTATAAATCATTATACTTTGTTACATGATCAGTTACATATTAGAGCCTACCTGCAAAAAAAAGAAGATTCGACTGCCCAAGCGAGCTGTTAGTTGTTACATTCATAAGCTTAGATAATCGAACTTTGCTCTTGCTCCTTCTAATTCTATGGAGTCAGCCATCATAATATCAGTCAGATCATATAAAGTTTGCGACACGATACACAAATACAATGAAACAAAGTTACATGCAATTGGTACACTGCTGTTGTAATCATGATAATGACAACAGTACACAAAATTGGGTACAGTAGCTTTTTTCTGGTGCTGGTAAAGCTGGTATAACAATATTTTCTGTTGTAAAGTAATGGCAGCGAAAAAAAAAACATGAACATTTACATTTACTCTTACATTAGACACGCAATAAGAAAGACAAAGTTGTGAGAGAGCTGTCATTTTTCTCTCTCTAATTTATTGCTAATGACTTGGTCAATATGTAATCAAGTCCTCTTCTTCTTTTCTATAATACAATAAGACCAAAGCTTCATCAGGATTTGCATACATGAACAATAATTTGATCCCAGTTGCAGGTTCATGCTACATTTAATTCAGTTTTAACTTATATAAGTAAATAATATATATATTTTTTAAGCACACCTGCAAACACCTACTTACGACTATAATATTAAGTATTTATTATTTACATAGTATCACTTTTTACAGCGTATCATAATATTTCACTCAGAAATCATAGTATTCAAGTTACTACTACTACTACTACGATATACCGACTCTTATATTACGCATTGGTAACATCTTCAAACATAGTTTTTCCATGGTTGACCAACCCCATGCGTTAATTCCGCTGCCAAATGAAACTGCACGTTGCAATGATTAAAATCAAAAAAATAATTACTTGGGAATTAAGGATTTTGTTAATGTTAATGTTAGAGTGCATCTTTCATCTGACATGTTATCTTCATGCCACATAATTTTACCTTTCGGAGATGATACCGACTTGTATAATATGAAAAACAATTACAACTTATCACCAAAGTGTTCATATGTATATTACATTGCATTCCTTGCTCCATCATTGTGTCCGTCGCGTCTGCACTTGAATTAGTTTTTTTTTGGTGGATTATATAAGCTCCATAATTTCAAGTGGAGTGTGTAGAAAAGTAGAAATGCAAGCGCTAAAACTTAACTACGATGTTGTTAATTCCTATTGCCAGTCATGGTGTGGTAAACGACAAACGATAGGATACGATGCAATAATCTCTAATGTTCATTAACCATCATTCGTTTATATCATTCCTCGTCCGCCCCAGCTGTGTACAAGCTCTTAACAGATTGTGTAGGTATGGAAAACATCAGAGCCGAAAGATTGTTAATGTCTTAAGTAATGCTGCTTACATGCATCTACTTTTCTACTTACTTACTTTTAGCTTGCTTGATCTTTTGGACTAAAGGTATATAATGATTATGATGATGATCATCATCACTATATATATATATATATATGTATGCTGCTTATGAATATCCTATTATGTCTCAGCTCACAGCAGTCTGCTTGCTCTTGGGCATATAAAAAAAGTTGTATTACGTTACGTTACATCTTGTTGCTGGTTGTAAGTAGTAAGTTGTGCTTACTTTGCTAACATTTTTTTTAAATATCTTCCTTCCAAGCCAGGTTTTTTCTGTCTACTACTACTTCTACTTCTTCTTCTTCTTACCATGTCTTCGTACAACACAATGTTCACATTGGCTTTGAAAGAAAAGGAGTTGCTAATTTGCATCTGTGAATTGTTTATAGAGGTTGCTGGCTCACTCTCTCTCTCTCTCGTTCTGACCAGACTTCTTACTTGCATGACTGACTGCATGCACTTGTTCCTCTCCTCCTAAGTTGTTGCTGGTCTTGGTCGGATAGTTTGGAGTTTTGGATATTATATGTATGGAGAATTCATTGTCCTGTATTGATGTTGCGAGTTCAAACTCATTACTATTCACCTCCGACATCATGTACAAGTTGGTTGGGATTATGAAAGAGGTAAAAAAAAGAAGACACAGGTGCCACTTGCCGACTCACGGTACACGTCTTCTGTCGTGAATTCACTACTTCTGAGATCACATTAATTTTGCATTGTCTCCGTCCTCCACTGCATTATATTCTATTTAGAGTAGCTTTACGTTCGGTTTAGTGTGCGTTGGTGGTGGTGTGGTAGTGGTGAGGTGTGCAATAAAATGCAAAGACAAGTCAAGTCAAAACTGATTTGAGAATATGCAGAATTTTATCTGTGTCTGTATTTTTGTGCAACGGGAAAATATCCCGAACGTTATATCATCAAGAGTCAAGTTTCTTCGGAGCTGCTTTGCAAATTTAAGAATTTAACGGATTTGTGTAATGTTGCGAATTGTTTATTTGTCTTTTGTCATATAAAGTTATGTAACATTGTGTTGATACTATGGGGTATGCATGGTTTGGTTTCGCTGTGTAGGTGCCAGTAGAAATAAATCTGGAATGAAAAGAGTGAACATCTAAAACGCAACCTAGATGCGATGCTGTACACAGAAAACCGTTCATTCTTCTTATATCTACCAAGCAATATGTATTGTATCTGCTGTATATAGTGCGCTTTCATCCTGATTTTGGGGTTGACATCGTAGTACTTGGATTGATTTACTATTCGTAAATATTCTTTGAAGATATTGTTAACACATATTGTAATATTATAACAATATTTTGTCTTTTGTTCTTTTTTGCACAGGTGAATTTTTAAATTGACCCGACCCGGTGTGCTGCTAGGGGACGATACAGAGATGGCAGTTGACAGTTGCAGGCGAAATTTCTGTGAGAACATATCGTATTATGTCCTACATCTACCCTGTAGATCCGAATTTGTCTGAATCTCAGACTACTTAACAAATTCGGTTCTAGAGAGGTTTGTGTGGGGCATACTAAGCAACAATTAACGGAAACAACTATTGAAAATCAAGGTTGAACGTGATAATTATCACTGCAATTACGAAATGCAATTATTGAGTTGCATGTTGATCACCGGGGGTCCCATCCTGTTTGTGGAATTGCATCCAAAAAATGCATATGGTACTGTTTTCTTATTTTAATCTTACAAAATAAGAAATTTCTATCATTCTCATATTAATTAAATTGCACTTTAGTCTATAATTACCGCTTTTTTTAAGTATTGACAAGTTGAAAGTTATCTATTATCAGTAAATAAAAATATGTTGAATATTTCAGCTAACAGCATGAGATCAAGATTATAATACTTTGCTCTACCGTGGACTGACTGGAGGTTCGTTGGCTTAAATGTTACAGCGTATAATATTATTATATATGTATGTATATCAAACAGCATACTACTTTGCTATGCACACTGCGTACAACCTTACAAGTATGAGAGAATCAGCGAGTGAATTATCTATAAGCATGATTGTACATACATAACATATATTATGTATTTCTATCTCCATGTAATAATAACATTATATAAGCCTTTTCAACCCACTGCCTTGGACGTGGTGGTGGTCGTCGTCGTCGTCTTCGTTTCGTTTACATCGAGATGATTGTAATTTCACAAGATTTCCAATGGATGGATACACCAACATTATATTATATACAAGAAACTGGATAGAGATGGTGAATGAGCTCCTCCGTGCATATTAGTTGCTCCTATCAAATTATATGATATAATATAAAGTATGTATGTATGTATTTATGTATATGTTGTGTATACATTCCTCCCTTCTTCAAAGCTCCAAATTCTCTCGCTCCCTGCTTCATTCTCAATTCTGCTGTTGAGTGAGTCGCACATAACGTAATATATAATGGAGAGGAGCATGTAACAAACCAAGATCATGAGGCAAGTCGACCAGCCATTATTATTACTACCACCATTACTTTTCTTACTGAACTGTACAATGCCAGTCCTCCCCACCTATTTCAACTTCGGAGCAAGAGGAGAGAGAGCAGGGAAAGATGAGAAGAGCATCCAACATTGCGTCTGCTTGCTCACCGTATAAAATATACATATACATTGGAGAAGCCCCACTACTTCGCAACTGACTCCGCTACAATAAGCATCTCTCTCTCTCTCTCTCCCCGTCTCCATGAACCAAACCAGGATCCCCCGGTAGGGAAAACGAATGAGATGGAGATGTGTATATGGTGGAACATGATAAAATATTCTAACTGCTGACTGGCTGCTGGACCCAAAATACAAGTCGATGCTCGCTTCTCTCCCTTTTCGGCCAGCCTAGACACGACAACCAAAATACGGGTAAAAGGAGGAATAACAAGCGACTCAATGTTTTGGTGAGTTTTCTAAAAAAAAAAAAAACTACCTAGACAAGTAAGTTTGTACATCTATAGTGGGGGATATATACGAGGTATATAAGTATTTGGATGATGACTGCTCTATATATGGTAATGTATGCATTCTCATGGAATATTAAAGATTGAACAGGGAAAACACTATTTTCGCACTTATCTTATTTAATGTGCAATGTGTGTGTTTGGTGTCAGTTTTTCGACCACCTTGTCCCCAGATTATGGTGATATGAACGAAGGATGAAAATTATTACCTACCTACCAACGTATGTATAGCTCATACTCAGCATTTTATATTCCGAATTTTGAAGTTTCAATCCTAGGAAATCCCCTAAATAAACTTTCTCATGAACCACTACTGCAGAACACTAAAAATGAAAGTAATATTATCAATAAAATATGAACATGCAAAATATAGAAATAAACAGCTAAAGTGTGAAATTTAAAGAAAAGAGGATTGTAAAATGAGTTTTTAAAGTTGCATAATATGTCATATATCAAATGCATGTATATATTCATTTATTTCGTTCCATTGTACAGTTAAACTCCTCCAATAATTTATTTAATACTTAAACGTTTATGCTAGCATTTGCCCACTTTACTACGACTTTTTTGTTTGGTTTGCAATGACTCACGTTAGTCAGCAAAGAATTTCAGCATTTCCCCATTTATGTTAGAGTACTACATCATATGCATTTTAATACAAAAAAATTAAAATTGGCCATCTTTGTAGATTAAGAAGTCTTCGTTAAGTCAAGTACGTACACTTACAGTGTAGACAACAATTTAGTTAGACTAATAATATTTGTTGTAAAACACGAATTACTAGATCGGTGTATCAAATAAATGTCAAAATGATATTATTTTTAACTTGTGATGAATTATCAAATGTGAAGTCAAATCATCTACATTACAACCAACCAGATAGATAGCCAAAAATGATGACCGAGTTAATTGAATCGTTTAGCAAATTTTGATTTTCTAGAAACCAAAAATATTCCTACTGTACACTCATTTATATACGATGTTAGCCTGCTTCCATTTGTTTCACCAAACATAATATATCGTGAAAGTAAATTCTCACAATGCGTTTTATGTACTCCCATAAATCTTGAATCTATTGAGTGTAGTTATACTCATACATCTATATGGCCTTTTGATTACGATGATTTGACGTTTAAAAGCAATAAAAAGGAAGAACTCTGCTACCAACCTACAGAAATAAAAGTAGATTACATAAGACAAGACACACAAGCCTATCGCAAGCATATTATGGAGATTTGAGATTGAAAGAAAAGATTTGACAGTAGCGCTATAAACAATTAAAAACCTATTAATCATTCCTGTGAATGGATTGTTGACACGAAGATGTCAAGATGTTTTATATCATGCCGATTTTGGAATGATGTATCATCTTATCACCTCAACATACATACCGCTACCATATCACACGTCTTTAATTCAAGCCATAAAGTTATACAAATCAAAGCCAACGATGGAAACTCCTAACCTAACCTACGATCCAATGTTACTTTCAACACAACTTGTGTGGTAGCTCGTAGCACAAGTATGAAATCAGAAAGGCAAAGAAACAGAAACCACAATGAGCTGCTGTATCAAAAGAAGAGAAAAAGAAATTTCTTGCATATCATTTTCATTTTACATGGCAATCCGTAATGATAAACGACTCACACCAGTCATTCCGACATGTTTCTACAACTGAAACCAAATAAATAGAATTAACAATTCCAAAAGATGTGTAGGATAACTGAGAACATAAGCAACTTGTCCATAAAAATCGCATGAACGATTTATATCATCATTTAGTAGGAATATGAAAGCTAACAAAAAGGAACAACACAGCCCTAGTTGCAGCAGAAACACAACAAAACATTTGCCCCATTGAAATAATAGTTTCAAATAATTATTATATCAACGAAATTGAAGTCTCTAAATAAATGCCATCTGCACTACTTATTAAAGGTTTCGTATATGTTAGGTTGTGAAAATTAGTCCATAGATCAGTACTGCGCTAAGCATCATCAGCAAACTTTCTTTGGTAGAGAAATAAATGTTGAGAATTTTTCTCAAGTTTCTACTTGTATCATCCCCCATCCACCATTTACGGCATCTATCCCTCAATATTTTTACTAACACCTCGGCTCCAGTTTTTCTTCTACTATTTTGATGCAATACACAATGTATCCCCTCTTCTTCGTGCTTCTTGTCTGAGCCGTCAGCTCAACCTATGCGGAACCATGGAATGTGATGCTGGATTGGATTTGGATGTTCTTTCAGATTCTCATTTCGTCTACAATCTCCTAGCCTTAGCAGCTCACAACAACAAGCTGCTCAAAGTTGTATGAGTAACATTGCTTTTGTCCTCTTCTGCTCTACTCCATCCAATCCAAGCCTTTTTCGTAATGTATCGATGCCCCATTTAGAGACTCCACACAGGTTACCCATTGATTTACTCTCAGCCCTTTTCACATTTTTCAACTTTTCAGTACTCAGGTCTCGTACACTGATAAAACCTCCTAAATTAAGAAAGGGAGCCCAAAAACTCATCCTCAAAAGATGCTCCACGTTATAAACAAGAAGGAAAAAAACAGGAATTCAATCTTTTTTACAAGAGAATCTTTTTTTACTTTGTTTGGAATGCACAATACATACATTCCAAAAATCTTTCATATACACGAACCAAAACCAGACCTAGCTCTTATGTTGTTAACGCACACTCTCACCCAGCACTACTCACCAAACCAAACCAACGTTTGGAACCATCCCTGAAGAAATTTCTCTTTCAAGATGCTTGATGGCGACATTGGTGAGAATTGCCAATAATAACAATTGATTGTTAGGAGAAAAGTTTTATATGCCACCCACAACGCGCATATCATCACCACAAAACAATCGTTTCGTGCCTTGTGCTTCTCTCCTGAGCTCAAACAGGTTCTTATTCTTATATGCTTTCACTTCCACCCAACCAATCTAGCAAAGTTGAGAGTGCCTAAGGATAACAAAAGGAATTTCAAAGCTTTATATCCTTCATATCCTCCTATTCCCACTTCTTCTTTTTCTGTTGCTTTATTTTTCGTTACTATCGTTTGCTATTTCAGTAAAAAAAACAAGAGCAAACTGTTATGGAGAGATAGGTAATTTTCCAACTACTTCGTTATTCTGTGGCTTATCTTTTTGGAACAGGAAGAAGTATGATACTGATAGCAAGGCATGCATAATATTTATGCAAATGGGCTTTCTCCGCTGTATTTTTCACACATTTTACATTTTCTCTCCTCTCAAATACAAAAAACCTTGTAGTACTACTATTGTGAGAGCGGTGACATGAATTGCAACAAGCAACTCTGGAAATGTTATGAGGAGTAAGGGAATCTACATGGGAAAAGGCTAAAACAGTAAAAGCAATCTGTGTGAAGGAAAATGAGCAAGTCACCATGAACATACACTTATTATATGTACACACACACACACATACGCATCCAGGCTACAAAATGTGTTTGGAGCAAATACAAAAAGATTTTTTAGATACAAAAACTTCAACATAACAGCAAAAGCGGAAGGTAACAGACCTGTCTTTTGTCATTCTTTTGGATATCTCCCAAAGAGTCTTGTTCTCATGAATATAAAGTAAATAACTTAAGCATCATAGCTTCCCTATCACTACAGGCACATACATACATTGTGGGAGTCGAGTAGAGCTTCTGATGCTGCTGCTACTACTTGTTATCTTAAAATACATTCATGATATGCACACTAAGGCTTCTCCAATTTCGTTGAGATGAAAAGTGATAATGTTTTTTTTGGGAAGAAAGAAAGTCTGGCGGGTTGGGTTGGGTTGGGTGCACACTTCATATCAAAGCTCTCTTGATAGCTTTCGCAACTTGAAAACGTACGTTTTACACATTGAAATGAAAGCCCATAATATAGATTTCAGTTCTTCCAATCGACTCAGTAACTCACCTCTCTTGTTGAAGCAATATAGTCAGCGTCAGCACTGGGAACTTTTCCCAGTTGTATGGGAATGGGAGTAAGTAATGTTTGCATGATGATGATGATGATGGTGCGTTTTCGTCTTTCCGTTTTGCTCAATGAATGAATGTATGTGCATATTATGGAATTTGACCTGTTTGCTTTCATTTTGCAGTTATATAAATAATACACAGTGAAAATAAAAAGTTGCACAGATGAAATACAGATGCAAAATATCGTTTCATTCTCCACCATTTGCAAAACAAAACGAGTCTTTCATTATCTGCACAGTGGAGCAGTCCTCCGTGATTCTGATTTTTTTTAAATCTTTGTAAACCGAAACCATATATTTGGTATATGTTTGTACTGTAATGTTCAATATGCTTGACGTTTCTATTTAGAGAAATGCTACGTGTGTATGCTATATATAATCTGCGTGTCCGTCCGTCTTCAAACCAAAAAAACGCAAACTGGGGATGAGGATGAATGTTTCTCCTTGACTCTCTCTCTCCATCGTGTTTAATATAATAGGAAATAAATCATGAAATAGCTTTCAAATGTGACTGGTCAACTGCTTAGCATTCACAATCAGACGTGTTATTTTTCCCAAAAGACAAACACAGGTCTGCCACTTTCCGCAACTGGTTTCGCTACTTTGAATACTCCCATTTGGTATTTGTACATATATGTGGTTTATTGTTACCATTTCTGCAATGCAACAAAAAAACAAACCACGAGAGAATCCATAACTTGTAGTTCTAAGCTATTTTTTTCTTCAAAAATCGTAAATTTTCTTTTTATGGCTTTGCGGAACAATGTGAAAGCTCGTTTTAAAAGAGCATTACATGAACTTATACTCTTTTGAGTCTTTTTCTACCCAAATTTTTTGAAGATATTTTTTTTGCTTGTAGTTCTACATATATCAAAACGCACACACAACTTTATTCATTCGTTGTGGTAAATAACTGCAACTTCAGACTACTTATGTATGTACTGTCTGTGTAAATGTAGTAGTATGGTATATTATTCGACTCGACTGACAAAAGAACTGATCGATTTATCGCTGAGCGAAAAATATATCTGGTATTCTAAATCTAAATTTGGGGCTTTCCCACCCAGGACTGGCAGAAGAGCAGTCTGATAAATAAAATGTTTGCTAATTTACTCCAAATCTTTCCAGCATAAGTTTCTCGACAGGGGTAACCCAACTACATTATATGATGACAAAGACCATGATATATGATATTATGATATACTATCAACAAAAAAATTGGAATTGAAGTGTGTGGAGGATGGCAGGATGGCTATAAGGTTTTTTTTAGCTAAATGTCGCATGAGTAGGCACTCTAGCGTCATTTAATGATAACTTCACACTATACCATAGTATAGTATAAAGATAAACCTTTATATTTGACAGGGCCTGGTTTCTTCTTTGGTTCTTCAGTGCTTCCTTTTTGTTCTTGATGCATGATATCACATGAAGGAAAATGCAGAACGCTCATATTATTCCTGAGCATTTAAATAGATACACATGTATGTCATTACATTATTTCATACACAGAAGAAGAAAAAAATACAACACACGCTCATTCATGACTTTTATCACCCACGAGCGTGATATCAGGCTGAGGAAAGGAAAATTTGGTCTCTGAGGATTTTATTACGAAATGAGCAGTTTTCCTCTTCAGCTTTTTCTTTCTTTCTCCGCGTCTCCGATAAAGATAAAAACACAGTAAAGCTTACCAAAGAGAAAAAAAGCAACCAAGCTGAAACGGGAAACGTATCAGCATATATATCGCAGACACATTCACATATATACATATTCGGTTCTGTCTCTGCCTTCCATCTTTTTATAAACTTCTTTTCCTTGTCAGTTGTCTTGTGTACTTTTTCCATTTCCTATATTCTCCCTCTTATACGATTACTTACTGCTTCCTAAGTAAGAAGTGGCTATTACTACTCACTTGTTTGATGCATAAGTATTAGTATATCCTGTACTGTGTGCACTATACTTACAACTTTATGTATGAAATGCATTGGACAAAGTTATTCTTTCACAGACTCCCCACTGCCACTCCACTCTGTTTAGTCCTAAAAAGACCTCATTCCTTTCTCGCTTCGTTAAAAGATAGTTTTTAGCTATTGCTTTTTTTTCTCTTGTAGGGTGTGTCTTACTTTTCGTCGTCGTCTTTCTGCTTATTTTCTCTTAGAAAGTAAGAGCGAGAAGATTCAACCATCCGTCTCATCTCATCAACTGGAGTCCGACTCAGCAAAAAGGCATGGCTTTCAACCACTACCTTATACTACTTATTACTTTGCAGGAGAGTGTAGTAGTGGGCTTACTTCGTTTCGTTTGTTGCTGATGAAGCTTTCCTTCGCCAAAAATGGCATTAGAAAGCAGTTCAATATAACCAGATGAAGAGTCTTTCAAAGAGAACCTCATTTCACTTTCTTTCACAACCAATTCTATGGTGAGGAAATGTTGGAAAACTTATTAAAGGGAAAGGCTGCAACTGTTTGTTTGTTATGATGACGAGAAACCCTTGCGTTTAGCGTTGCCGTTGAATTATTGAGCTTTTGGTTTTGATGATTTAGTCCCAAAGTAAAGAGAAAAATTGGAAGACAACTTTATTGGATTGGATGACTTTTGCATGTGGCCCAAAAGTAAATGGTACACATTTCAAAGGTTATCCGAAACAAAATGAGAGATACTTTATGCAAAAGCAAATTTGTTTACGTCACCTCCAGGTCATCATCATTGCTAGGAATTATACAGCATTTCATAGTTAAGAAGAACTGATTTCAAAGTCAAAATGACTTTGACTTCAGCTGTGTTGTAATATTCAATGTAGAACCAGAAAAGAACCCTTTACGTGACAGCGTCCAGTAAATATATAGATATATATTTCTACCTTTTGGACGAGACAGTCTGAATTTCTGTGGCTCAGAGAAAACAAGCAATTTTTTAAACAATAGAAAACCATTAATTTTCCTTTGCAAACCTTAAAACGTCAACTCAGGTCATATTGGTTTTGGTCCCTTTTCTATTCAGTAGTAGTAGCCATAGCCATATTGGTTTGAAAAGCAAGGAAACCCGAGTTGCAAAAGCACGTACCTTTAAGTCAATGAGAAATCATTTCGTGGACCACAACCACAACAACTCTGACAAAAGGTAAACGAGAAATAAATAACAACCCTTTCCATCTCCTATCGATTGTGTATTACCACATGCACATATTATCGTCAGCAGCAGATCAAAGAAACATCAACAGATCGCTTTTTTTGAAGGTCCGTTTTGAGTTTTACTAACTTGTTCACTATATACTCAACCATTTATACCATAATCATTGCCCATTAGTAAAATAACTATGTACTACCACCACATAAGTCTACGTGAGCACGAAGTTCATACCAATACATTGGCCTTTCAATGACAAAATTACAATGTTTTAGTCACTCTGAGACCGCCGTGGCCAAATGAGCAAGTAAATAAGAGTATTACACGCATGGGTTTGGTTTTGGTTGCACATTTATATACCTAAACCGACTTTTAAAAATAAGATCGAAAGTCAAAAGTATGCATCTTACGAAATATATATAAGGTAAAGGTACCCAATCCAATAGTACTCAATTGGTTTAGAGGTCACATGAAATGAATGTAGCTTCAAAACACCGACGATTCCACAGAGGAGGAGAAGAGGAGTTGAGTTTCTTGGCACGAAGGAAATTTCTCCACGGGGAATAATAAAATACCTTAACCAAGCCGCATGACTTGGTTTGGCCTAAACTAAACGTGATTTTATAGATTTTCAATTATCTTTGCATTCACAAAAAAAAAACATCCTTAAATCGCTACAGCTGTATGTAATTTTAAACATCCTCAAATTCTCAAATATTTAATGTAATACTAGATGTTTGCAACTTTAAAATAGCATCATCGAAATACAAAATTTCTTGCAGAAAAGTTATGGATTTAGTGTAAATCCTTGAAGAGACATAATTATTGTAGTTCGCTCCGTCACCTTTTTATCAATTACGTAAAATCTTTATACACAAAAGTTAGGACAATGTTATATTATGCTACTCATTCAATACATCGTTTTAGGAGGTTCCTTCTGACGATTATTATTTTTGGTAAGAAATGTCCTTAACAAGCTGTAAGAACCGTTGTATGTTGCAGTTGCTGCCACATCTTGTAAAAAACATCTCAAAGCTTTCATTTCAGAATTTTTTTGAGTCACTCACTAAGTCAGTTCAAATCATCCTTCGTTCAGTATCATCAATTTCGATATTCGTGAAAATAAAAAAAAATGTTCAAAGGAAGCACCTACAAG
Organism: Orchesella flavescens; assembly: GCA_964034955.1. Taxonomy (NCBI): domain Eukaryota; kingdom Metazoa; phylum Arthropoda; class Collembola; order Entomobryomorpha; family Orchesellidae; genus Orchesella; species Orchesella flavescens. The sequence goes on from OZ035954.1 coordinate 18,096,600, forward strand.
AGAAACCAAGTTAGAATCAAAATCTTGTGTGGGATTACTGGGATATAATATGTGTGTATGTAAGCCTAGTCAATAGCGAAATGGATATGTACCTTTCTTTCGTCATGGAATGGATATGATATGTATGGCTTTGGGTAGGGGGATATGATACGTATGGGTCCTAAAGACGAGCAAGACACAAACAGTAAACATGCATAATATGACGATATGATGAATGTTTTGTGAGTGAGAAATGATGAATGTGGAAGAATCATTTATTTTCCAAACTGAGCAGTCAACATTGACGTTTAAAAGAGAGAAGAAGAAGAGAATTTTTTCCTCTTCTTCGCACTCTTCCTTTATTATTTTGAAGCATGCCATAATACAACTTATTACAAGGGAATGCGCTTACTAGCCCAATATGATAAAGTACAGATGCATGTACTTTCATAGATACATATATGTATTCCACCTTTTTGTTATAAACGTTCATCCATTCCATCCAAGGTACTAGCTAGCTTGTTTACGAAAAGAAAAAAGACTCAACTCAGTTTTTTTTCGTCACACAGTCAAATAACAGAAGAATATCGTATTAACCAAGAAGATCTGACAAAAAATCATTCCGCTACACAAAGCAAAACCAAAACCAAAGTGAACCAAACAGTTTTTTAAATTGACTGGTAAACTTATTTTCTTGGGGAACCATACGATCGACCGACAGATTTCGAGATAATGATGTTAGTCCTTTCCCTCCCAATAATCTGAGGAAAATCACAATCTTTCTTCCAACCCAACTAAAATGATGTATTGTAAAAAAAACACACACACAGTCTTAAAAAATACGTATCCTTCCAACTTCCAACCATGCATCATATGTAATAATGATATGCATTTGGTGCCACACACACACGTTCCATATTTTGCAAACGAAACAAACTAGACGCTCATGCAGTCATGATCAGTTGTCATCTAGAGACTTGAAAAGTTAAGACGGATATTTATTTTCTACTTTTCCGCTTCATTAAAATGTAATTTGGTTATTTGACTTGAATACAATGCTTCATTCTATGCGCTGCATTCTTTGTCCTCTTTCCTCCTTTGTTTTTTGTTCTCCTTTTATTTTGCGATTACGGAAATAAAGAAATTTGCAAAAGGACTGTTATTACCCGGAATGTGGTAATTTGAAAATTGTTGCTAGTCCCATAAGTTGTAATCATTTTGTGATCTAGGAATAATCGCCCAGCAGCTACTGTACAGTGCTACTGTAACTGTGTGTACAAATTTCTAATACCAAAACCCAAACGTGATTTGATTTTTTGTAGCACCCTATCTATGCCTATATGCTTTCAAAATAATAATATGAGAAAAAAATTGTAATATTTCCATCCACCAATAATGCAACAAAACAGTAAGCAACCACTTTGAACGTCATTTAATAAAGCCATGAAGACATGCAGATGTCGGCTTTTCAATGATTACCCCTTAAACCATTGCAGACAGAGGAAAGATTGATCGCAGTGGAGTGAAAATATGAATTCTATAAAATATTTTGACATTCCAGCAAACAGAAACCTCATTGGTTTTTAAGTGATCTTCACCCAAGATACATAATATATAAAGTTTGAGCAATACATTGGATAAGGTTTTTTTTGTAGTGAGATTATAACAGGCAAGCTGAGGGTAGGAGGAGTAAGCTAAATGTGTAGAGCCACTGCTTTTTATATTGTAAATTGTAATATGAGATGCTCCATCTTTCATGGTGTTCCATTATACAGAAATGCTGGCAAATGTGGGAAAGTCTTTTATGAAACGAGTGAACTTGTTTGCAAGTCAAAATATTGAGGCATGTGTCGATATTTTGAATGATGGATCGTCATAATTGAATCCATATTCCCTGGTTGCTTGTTCAAAACTTGGGGTTGCTACTGTAGCCTTGCTTTTGATATTTTTAGTGATGATGATGATGATGCTGATATGATATGATACTACGAAGTCTACGAAGACGAACTCAACTCTGAAGAAGGCATGTTGTAATGATATCCATGAGAAAATCTGTGCTTCTTCTTCGTTACCTCTTTATGCTGGCGCTGCTGCTAGCTGATAGTTTCGAGAGATGTAAAAATGGTTCACAAGAAAATGATTATAATTAGACTTGTTATAAGCATTAAAAATGATGCATTGAAGCGGATGACAGACATGTTGTGGTAAACAATCGTAGAAAGTGAAAGGTGTCCATCAGTTGACTTGAAAGAAGAAGACGCGTACTCCAAGTACGGCTTATTAGGAATATATCGCTTCTTTAAAGGATTAAAATTCTTGGGCTCTTGTCGTACTTTTTCAGATATGTGTACATATTATACTCTTTCAGAATCTTAGTATCGGTTTGACTTGACAGATTAAGTGGAAAAGGGCGTACACTTGTCACCATTTAATTGGTCGCCTTAGTTTAAAAGAAGCCCTTATGTGTAGTGCTTGTGGATAAGTGGAAATTTGACAAGAAGCAGACCCCAAACAATATTTTGAGAAATTCATGTATATGCGCTATCTCAAACTGTTGAGTATGTGTATCATTTCATTCATAAATCTTGTTGGGAAACTTGTGTGTACTCTGGATGCATGGTGCATTTTTCTAAAAACTTTAGTATCTGGATCTGGTTTTAACAGTTGGAAGTTCCAACCGTTAAACTTTTCAACTTGGAACGTTTTGTTCAATGGTAAAAATTAATAACTTGGGGGTATTGACGAAAAGAAGCATATAAGCGTTTCTAAACTATTTTCAAACTTTGTAAATATTTATTATTAATCGAAGGTAAATTAATATCTAGGTAGGATAGGCAGAAATTTATGTGTAACATTTGTTTAAAATTTCATGGCTGATATAGGGAACGGAAACTTCAGATTTACACATTATTTGGTACTGTGTTGATAAGTTGTGTAGTGAATTGAAAGTCGGCTAAATACTTTTTATGCCATTTTTATTACTTTGATCGAAGGTTTTCTGGTAGGAAAGTGATTTATAAATGCACAATGTAGCAATTTGAAGGGAAGCTATGACCTTCCACTTCAAGTTTACGTCTTTATAATGATGATCTTCATAAAAAATTTCACACCAATTTGCAATGAAACTTAAAAATAATTGATATTTCATTTCAACATTTTATCCCATTTTGAATACTACTGGTACACTGTATGCAAGATAAGTCTCACAATCAGAATTTATCACTGATTTTTTATGCAGATTCAGCTTCTATATTCATACATTAATCCAAATCCGTCTGGCATAGAAGTATGCCTCGCAAACCAAACCAACCAAATTTTGCATTGTGTCCAATCATATTTTAGTAAGAATCATACTCTTTGGTGGATAATCAGACAGCTCGAACAAAAATTTCCATCTCCCTCAAACAAAATCACAATTATCCCGTAATTTATTATAAGTGACGATCAGAACAGAACATTTGTTCTTTGGTTGTTTTCTCATCGTGATGATCATCGAATGAATCTCACTCATTTCGCTACACACGCAAGCAATCATGGCAAATAAATAGTATCATGGCATGCGTGCGATCATCAACATCACCATCATATAATCACGGTGATAGTAGTGTGGTGGCCATCATCATAAAAATCTTTTCTCTCTATATCTACAAACTGATCATGTGAGATGAATTTCAAGCAAGTGCCAATGCGCTGAATGAGCACGACTCATTATTACAACGCCATCAGTAATCGATTCTACTTCATGACAGGTAGCTTGATTCTGTCTGTCCCACGTTTCTTTTATAATCTCAGCTCAAACTTTTTTTGCCGAGTAGAATAAAGTTTATGAAATTTAAGCATTTATGAACAGTTCCCAGGTAAAAGTTTTTGAGCTGGGTGGAATTGTAATACTTTATATCTATCTACACGTCTTATCTTTCACTTGCATCACATCACATTGTTACTCCAGTTTAGCAGCTTTCCTCCTATATTACATTACAACAACAATATGGAGCAGTGAAATTTCCTACATGCATAGAAAATGCAGCGGTGGATGTGGATGCAAGCAAAAGTTGATGTTGATAGAATTATAAAGGTGAAACATTATTATACATAAGCGCACCTTACCAACCACGATCCGATTCATCAACTTATTTAATGATTCACATCAGGTCTTGCCAAGGTTCATCCTATATAGATTGCTGCATGTGATTGTTTTTGCCTGAGTGAATTGCTTATTTTCTCACAGGTTGCTCTCAATTTGGGAGCTACATCGTGCAAAATCGATTTACTCAGAAGTGGGCATACAAATCCTATATGTGTACCCACTTACTTTATGGAACCATTTTGCGTTCCGCTATACATAAAATGAATGTAATAAGCTCCTATTCATTTTAAAATAATCAAGTCAGTCCATTTAAACAGTATGTGTATGGGGAGAGGAATTTGAGTGAGTCGTGTTAAAGTAAATTTGCAATAAGTATGAATTGAAGAAATTATGTTACAACAAAATGAGTAATCACGTTGTTAGGAATTCGTGTTAGATTCCATCTCTCTGAAATGAATTTCGTTTGCTACTACTACCACTAGACCACTACCTATTATAATATATGTTACGTAAAGCTTATTAGATATAGACAAAAAATGATATGTAGCTGGCGTTGTTGGTATAGCTGGTCTTTTCATCTGTCCAGAGAAAGAAAAGGAGACTGTGTCTGAGCGTTTATAATGCTGCTGATGTGTAGGGAGCTCATTTTTTGTTGTCTTTTCCCCCTTTGGCTTGAGTCCAGCAAGTGGTCTAAATTGGATTGAATCGAAGGAAATTAACTCTGATGGTATGCTTGATAAGAGACAAGGATGCGCTTTTATACTTGTCAAACGTTTCTCAAGTCGGACATGCTTGCTCACAGAGAGACAAGCAAACAAACAAGTTAGCTGACGATGAAAATGAAATGAATAAAAAAATGTGTACACCCAAGTTTATATTACTAATGTGATTGTACGCATACAATAATACAAATCATATAATATATCATATCTATATAAGTACATGCATTTGCAACTCAACGTAAATTCTTTTCGTATATGAAATGCATATGCTTTATATAATAATATGTGTAGTAATGTTATGACGAGCATACTCCCTGATTGTAGGTGCTCCATATTCCAAGTTCATATCCTTTGATCAGGTACGGCAAGAAACATGTTCAGTACAAAGATAGAACTGAAAAGGCAAGCATAAATAGTCATTGGAATCATCAGCGTCACTCTGATTAAATATCTAGTTTGGAGGAAGTGCAGCCAAGTTAATTTATAAGACCATTCTTATGTATATGATGATACTCTCGTAGCTGTGACATGACATTTGTGCAGTCTACGAAACTATTTTATCAAATAGGTGGTTATAGTGGCAAACAGAAATTAACCGTCTATCATTTAAATGGAAGAATGGCTGTGTTCAGACGATAATAAGGAGATATGTCAATATTGTATTTTATATCCTATGCGAGGGAACGAGATTGACTAAAGAAATTTATCTTTAGTAAAAAAACACCATCTTCTTGAGTAGTAACATGCATGCATGCATACATACATGACAGTTATTTTTACCTGCTGCATCGCATCCGATCCTCAGAAAGTTTTTACTTTCGAGAATACCTTTAAGCATAAGAATCATCACATTCTCATCACATCACACTGAACCCCTTCCTTCTCAAAGCCTTGGCTCAATGGATGTGTTAAGCCAATCACAGTCACACTGTGAGTATGAACCCAAACGAATTATCGTCACAACGGAATCCTTCTTTTTTTTGCCTGTTCCTCCTGCTGCTGATGATGATCAGGATGGAGCTGCTGTCTGCCTGTCAACTCAACTTGGATCAAGTCAACTAGTTGACAATTATTATCATTGTCACATGTCTGAAATGCGTCAGTGTTTGACCATCCTGAGCAATAATGGAGGAAGGGGCAGCGTTTTACAGAGAGTGATGTCTGCTTGACTGCATCGCATGCCGGGCTGTGATGGCAAGGAGACTTCAACAGCAAAGTGGAGCGATGTGATGTGATGTCCGAGAAGGGTGACTTGAAATAAGTTTATACAAAAAGTAAAGTGATAGGTAAAAAAATTTCAGGTTTGATTGAGACTCGGATAGTCAGATATTATTATTATTATGATTTTGGGTAAACTGTGTAGCCAGACGAATCAACGACCACATGAAATACAGGCAAGAATGTGGACTCATAAGAGCAGAAATAATTCGATCAGGATTCAATAAGAATTACAGTATAGTCTTATCTTAACTCCAACCTAGTCGATAAAAAACCTACTCGTTTTATCAAATAATATAAAATTACTTTAAACTGATATCAACGTAAATGTTGCAAATGTTGCATTTTTAATGCCCCAAATAATAAAATGTTTTTATATTTACAATGAAAAAATTTCAACTGAAGCATTTTGTCCAGCAATGTAGTTGTTCTTTCCGAATTTCTGGGGTTAGTATTGATGTAATTTGTAAACAGTGTGAATTGCATTTTGCAGAGCGAATAAACAGGCAGGAGAAAATTCAATCAGCAAACACGGAAACCTGCATCTGCATGCATGATCCAAATAACAGCTTGATACATTGTCTGAAATATCAATATCCTCAATGTGTCGCAGGGACTAGAGGTATCTACTTAAACACAGAAGTTCAAAAGTAGGGAGACAGGGAAAGAGAGAACTGTAAGGAAGACGAAACGATAAATAATGATTTATGACCAGAAAAGAAACAGGTGGTCCGTACCACCAATGCATTGCAACTGCACTTGAAGCTACTACAAAGGCAAGGGGGTAACAGACTTTAGCTTAAGATCAGGATCTTCTTCTGAAGAGTTCACTCTTGTTCTTGTAGTTAGAGTAGATTTATTACCAAGTGCTTATCACATCATTCAATGATTAAAAGCAAGTTGTACATACTTTGATTTAGAAGGTCACATACCATAATTTCTCGTGAAAGTAAGCCAGGTTTGTTTTATACTCACCCGAATATAAAGAGACCATAATAATATTATCCTTTAGTTTTTTATCATTTCTTTAATTTTATGCAAGCCAACAAGTAAAATATCAAATCATGTCAATAACAAAATGTAATTAAACTGATTAAATAAGTTAACCAAATTAAAACATTATTAGCAACTTGTCAGTTTAAGTGCGCAATATGTAATTTATGAGCATAGGTAGTTGAAGCTCTAGGGACTGGACTTGATTCAACAAAACCACAACGTCTTTTACCAAAGAAAACCAAAATTGCTTGAAAATTAATCAAATACGAGTGTAGAAACTTGTTTACGGACTTTATTTCAAATCCCAAGAATCAAACTTTTTTTTGGACGAGTTGCATCAATTTAAGAATTTGCATATCCCATGTACCACACCTGTAAATCAATATCGCAACATGGTAATAATCAAACTTCACAAGTTTATACAAGACGGGAAAGTCTCAGTCAGGTAGAAAAAGTAGAATTGGAGACCTACCTGAAAGAAATCAAAGTTGCAGACGCTGATTTTGGTTGTCGATACGTCAACCCCGAAATTTTAAACCTCGTTTTTCGTTAGCATCTTGCAAAGATACAAGAGATCCAATTTACCTTGACAGAATTAATTGGATAAGTATCAGCTCCAAATCCGACCGTGATGTTGAGGAGTATAGTGTGGTGTAGTGTGATCTGTGAACTGGGAGAAGGGCATTTGGCACTCACTCAAATAGCGATGTATTGATGTGTACTATCAATCATTTGACTTTCACTTTAGCCATCAATCCATTATTTCTGTGCAATGCAATGTTTGTATTATTTAACAAGAACTACGAGAAAAAAAGTTGTGTTCAAGTGCCACCAAAGGATTATTCTCTATAATATTGATATTCTAAATAAATAATGTTTTAATTTTTGTGTAGAGTATAGTTGAATTTCATTAGAGCCTAGATAATATATTTATATTCAATTTTTTGGGTAGGTGTGCTGTGTGGGGCAAACGCGAGACAGAGAATCGAGAATCTCTAGGAAATCTCCAGCTGACAGCCAAACTAAAATGAAGCTTGAAATGAAGGGGAATGTTAGAGTATCATCTTGTTTGTTGTCCAGTTCATCTCATCAAACGAATCATCTATTTTTTATCGGTTCACCCACATCACAACAGACACGTCAACATCAGATAGGTCTAGGTCAGAGCAGTCCCGCCTGTCCGTTTAAGGAATTTAAGCATATGAGATCCCGGGTACGATTGCCCCTATCCCGGGATGATGATGATGATGATTTGGCTCTGCTGAAGAAAATGAGGCAGTCTTTCTCAAACCTGCCCATTGTTTTGCAAAAAATCGAAAACCAATTTTTATGTGCTATATTAAAAGACCACGCAAAAATATTAGATGCGTGTTTTTTTTCTAGTCGGGGTATCTTGAGACAACTGCGCTGGGGCTATCTGAAGCTCGAACACCATAAATCGATTTACTCCAATATGTATTGACCGATTGACCTGAAATTTGGTATGGGACATATTTACTGAATTCCCCATGTGATATTCTTCTCGGATTTTTTAAATTCGATTTTTGAGCGGGAGATTTCAAATTCAAAATCTGAAATATTTTTTTCACTTACCCATTACTTTTGTATCGTAAGCTACACATTTTAGAAGCATTTTACCATTAAATTTCAAAAACATAAATGGACCGTTAAGATTTTGAAATTTGGCGCCAACTGTGTTTTATGTATATATCCAAAATTTCTTCACTCATTAGTCAACTTTGGTTATAAGACATACATTACAAGAAAAATTATCCAAATCGATTGGGCGGTTCACGTAAAAATGGAGTTTCCCCGTTTGGGCAAAAAATAATGCTGATGTAACTACCCAAACAGCCCGTCTCCACTTGTATCCACATCCCTACGTGTCATCCAAAACCTAAGATGTCAATTAGCACAGAGTTTTAAAAGTTCTTGAACAATGGCGTGTGAAGAAATTTTGGATATATACATAAAACACAGTTGGCGCCAAATTTCAAAATCTTAACGGTCCATTTATGTTTTTGAAATTTAATGGTAAAATGCTTCTAAAATGTGTAGCTTACGATACAAAAGTAATGGGTAAGTGAAAAAAATATTTCAGATTTTGAATTTGAAATCTCCCGCTCAAAAATCGAATTTAAAAAATCCGAGAAGAATATCACATGGGGAATTCAGTAAATATGTCCCATACCAAATTTCAGGTCAATCGGTCAATACATATTGGAGTAAATCGATTTATGGTGTTCGAGCTTCAGATAGCCCCAGCGCAGTTGTCTCAAGATACCCCGACTAGAAAAAAAACACGCATCTAATATTTTTGCGTGGTCTTTTAATATAGCACATAAAAATTGGTTTTCGATTTTTTGCAAAACAATGGGCAGGTTTGAGAAAGACTGCCTCATTTTCTTCAGCAGAGCCAAATCATCATCATCATCATCCCGGGATAGGGGCAATCGTACCCGGGATCTCATATGCTTAAATTCCTTAAACGGACAGGCGGGACTGCTCTGGTCTAGGTATCATGCTAACATTACTTTGCTATTATCAGAAAAGGTCTCTCTCGTTACTTTTTTTTATCTCCCTCTTTTCAACCACTTTGCATTGGCTATAATGTATTAAACTTTCAAGAAGATTGTATTATGCATTAACGAAACCATGTAATTTTGATATCCATTCAACATATTATCATTTTTATCTTTTTTACGTGTTTTAACTTCTTCCATCTTCCATCAACCTTGCAGCAGCTCTCCTTGTATTTTTCACTGTTTGGTATGAGATCAATAGATCTTTTTCTTTTTGGGCTTAGCAATTTTGTGTTTCTTGTTCTCATACCTGAGGTCCGTTTTGTATGGCTGAGGTACCAAAGGTGTAACAGTATTAACGAATGTATGGATAATATGCTGGTGGTGAGAATGTGCTGGAACTGGATGATGTAAGTATTATTATGAGTTTCTGGTGGTTGATATATTAAGTATTTGAAAGTACTTATTGGGTAACTACAAGAAAAATGCCTGGCAAATATTAATCGCAGAATTTCAATGACAATGTGATAACAGGACAACTTTTTTCATCATCATATGCACATACTTATTACACCAGATTTAAGACGGGGTCATTCCCAGAATGTATTAGAGAGCATACTATGTGTCATTATGTAGTAAAACAATTTAATACAGAATATTTTCAATGAATATACGGCAAGCTATGCGAATAGTAAAGTCTTGTATAAAAATGTGGATACTGGGGTGACTTGATATTGGTGATTTGAACGCTATTCTTATTTCTTTGTGGAATTTTATAAATGTAATTCATTGTAGATGCTCGATTCTCGCAATAGGATTCACATATTTTCTCAATTACAAATGTTTTCATCAGTTAGAATTATTAATTTTGGAAATAAAGGTAGCAATAAAATTTTAAAGCAGCATCGTTGTTACACCTTAAGTTGTTACATCTTAAGTGTTTTACGTTGTACCTAAAAATATGATACTACTAAAAAAGCAAAACTGTTTATTCCTCATTTTAGTATTTAGTTCAACCCCTCTGTCATTGAATTACAGAGTGCCCCATATCACACGTCATCTTTTGATCTCCTTTATGCTATTTCGTTGAGTCCATGACATGTGCATTTGTACTTGTGTATGCATTTCATAATGTATAACTTTTGTATGTAACACATCGAGTTTTTAAAAAAATGCTCATATAATATTATAAATCTAAAAAATAAAAGGTTGTAAACCCTTTCTCCTCATTTCTGCATCATATTTGAAGCCTGTCTTTACTACTGAGCTACATGAAGCTCCGCACAGTCATCATCCTATGAGCACACTGCCTGAGGATTTACCTCAAGCCTCTTTTCCAGAGAACTCAAAGTAGAAGCACCACGACATGAGTTCCTTGAGTTAGCCTCCTTTCCTATTTCCAGCTCAGTTCAGAACATGAGCCTCCTTTACTATTTGGAGCGATGCACTGAAAGCAACTCTCCGTCCGTGTAGTAATAAAAAAAAGGAGACTCCAACTCCAGCACCTAAAGCACTTGGAGGGGTACAATGAGGAAAGCAGTTCACTACCAACAGAATCTCTTCTCAGCTGGGTCTTCTGCACTGGATATAGAACGTTACTGGATTTGAAGCTGAATGGAAGGATGAACGGACAAATTCCATTTTTCGATATTATATTTTCCCGTCATCATCATATAAAAAGCTGGTGTAGAGCAGTCGCACGTAACAGCATAACGTATTAACATCAACTAACTGAACTAACCCAACAGCAAATGGTATTTCCTAGCTCATCACTTCAGTAACAAGTTTTGTTGTATTAGTTCCTCCAACCACTACCTACTACTACTTTACTACTCTTGTGATGTATGAATTGGCCCAAGTTTTTAGCTAGCTCATTGCGTTGCGTTGCGTTGCTCTTTTCCCCATCATCCTTGTACTTTTTATATATTGTGGATGAATGCGTATTTCGTTTCATCCGTTCCGTTTCTCCTGCCTCCTGCCACTCAAATGGATATATAATAATAATCATAATAAGTACAAGTAATGGAACTTTTATATCGGGAACATGTATCAAACTTTTGTATATCCGAACTAGCTCTCTCTCTCTCTCTTTTTCCTAGCTTCCTTTTTATTTTTCCTTTGCTTTTTTAGATGATAGGCATGTGTACAAGTCTCCCTGTATACTTCCCAATGTATGTGGAGGCGAAAAGAGTTCCTCCGTCGCCCGTCCGTCACTCAAATAAAAGCGAAAGAGCAGAGGATCGGGCAGGCAGGCCAAAAAACTAGGCAAAGTAAAGTAAAGGCTTTTTCTTATACAAGAGTAAAACTGAAAAGAGGCAGCTCAAGCTTTTTCCCAGTGCAATGCAATGTTCTCAATGTGTTGCTAATAGAGACCCACCCCACAAATGCGCGATGGCCGTGTTTTCTCTGACTCAAAAAGAAAACTCATCTATCATTCTTGTCCAAATCACCTTATACTCACTCACACACACACACAAAACTCTACTCACTGTATTATGCACTTATATGCATGTACATTCATCATCCATCCCATATATCATACTTTTGGGGCAGGAAAGCTATAAGCTTTTGTAGTCAATAGAATGGTAGTAGTAGTAGTCATGCAGCATGGCATATACTTTTACAGATGTATATACATACAAATTTACTATAAATGCGTGTATAGTTAATATGAAACCATCCAACGAAATACTTTTTTAAAAGCATATGTTCCTATGTATTCCGTTGTTGAGTTGCTGATATTATTATGTTGGTGTTAGTGGTGGTGGTTGGTGAATGCAATATTCTGTAAGCAAACAAAGAAAGATGGAAAATATATATGAATGTAAGTTTTTATAATGTACATCCATATCTGGGGAAACATAAACTTACTTAAGAGCAAGTAAGTAAGCAAGCAAGCACACACACTCACGGTTACTATTTTACTATTGCTTCTAATACAACACATAAAGCAACCCTATCCATCCATCTATCCATCTTTTCTATCCATCCACTCGTCTCTCACTTTTTTCTTCTTGTCTCCTCGCACTCACTTCTTTTCTGAGGCAAAAGCTGAGGCTCTTGACTAAAACAGTACACACACACACACTTATACACGTAGGTTAGAACAGGAGACGATGAAGAAGGCATTCATTGTATCTATCTACAACTAATACTGCTGCTTTACTACCATCACATCACATCAGCAAGCAAGAGACACATGGGCCATGGGATCTATCATCTATCTCCTGAGCTAAAAGTTTAGCCACACTACTACACCATCACATCACCATCATCATAGCACGCTGCTGCTTCAAGCCGAACCACACACATTCATATACACACCGGAGTTTTAGTATGTGTGTACATTAGATTGGATTTGAGAAAGAGAGTGAGAGAGAAGCAAAAAGGAACGAGAGAAGTACATGCATATATAAAAATATTATAGATATTGGTTACTGCTTCCTCACATATTATGTGTTGTGTTTGCTACCCGGAGCAAGAGCAACAAAATGAAATAAAGTAACTAAAAGTAGCAGCAATGGGTGAATACAAGTAGTCGTAACTCATATCATTTCAACATTCACTTCAACTTCAGCCAGTCAACCTCAGTCAGTCAGCAGTCAGGTCTTTGTAGCATAGGAAGTAAGAAGGGAAGAAAAAGGGAAAGAGATCAAGCTTTTAGTTTAGCGTAAGCCTTTTGCCATCATACCACACAGAGGCGTCTGGAGACTAATCCATTATCCTTTTACCTGATCATCATCAACATCATCATCATCTCTGAAGAAACAAGCGGCATCATTATTACTATTACAATCATTGTCCTCATTATCATCATCTATCTTTTTATGACCATCGCTTATCATCATTAACATCACATCGTCATTTTTACGACTCTTTCACCTGCTGCTCCAACTACTATACTCCGCGTACTTTTTACTTTATATACGCTCCTCCGTTCCTTGACCACGTGCTTCTCAAACGTCAAATAAAAAAGTTTACAGCTGAACCCAACCGAAAGAAAGATTCTCTTTTTGGCATTGGCAGTCAACAGTCACAACACACACATTATTATTTTCTCTCCAACTTTTACCTTCCGGTTATCATCAACTCAACTCAACACCAGACCAGACCAGACCAGAGATTTTTTGATTGTTAACCAAAAAGGATTTGGGGAACACAGGAGGGATGTCAGATTAATAAATAAATTATAAAAACTTGGCCAACTTTCTCTGCCTTTACACTCTATATACTCTACAAATAGACAGAGAAAAAGGGAAAAGTGTGAGTTACTCTCTTGCTCACACATACACATCCACTTTCATTTTTTGACTCGTGCGAATACACAAGTAATAGAGTAGCAAAGGAGGTAAAAGAGTAAACACATTTTTTTACTCTCAGAAGACTTGATGATTTACTGCCCTGGATGATCTGAAGAAGGATTCACCGATCCTTTTTAGTTGCTCTGAGAAAAAAAAGGATGTATATTATGTACGCTACCGTACCGACATAGAAGCATAAGCACCACAGCATATCAACAACATTATCATCATCATCATCATCATCGTCATCCTCTTGTGTTCTAGTTGTGAGTTAAACGAAGTAGGCAAACCAAAAAGAAAAAAGGGAAAAGGAGTGTGGAGAGACACGAGAAAACAAGTGTGAAATTTATTACCGACACTTAAAAAGAGGAGCACGGAAGAAGAAGCTGAGTTGAGAGAGAGAGAAAAAAAGAATCTTCTTTTCTTTATTCTCTCCAAGTGTCTATTATCTGTGTTTGGTGTGTTTCATACATGTACATTTTCAGATGTGGATTTTTTTTGAAGATACAAACGTTGGAAATAAAGTGTTTGTTTGTTTGTTTTTATAAGAAGGCTCTGCAAGCTCTTCACCACACTCTACTACTACTCCAGTCATTTTAGTAAGCAGTACATTATTATTACTGCTATCATTTGTTCCATTTTCTCTGAAAGGAAAGAAAGAGAAAAATAAAAAGTGAGCCAGAAGAGTAGTAGTAAACACTGCAACTTTTGAGTTTGGCTATTAAGCTTCTAACCAAAAGCTACTCTCTCTCTCTTTTTTTCAAGTGAAAAGTCTTCATTTTATTGAAACATTTTCCGTTTCATACATGAACAATAAGTGTGTACAGAAAGAGATGTCAAGATGATAAAATCATAGTCAAAGGCAACACTTCAATTTGGTTTGGTGGAATACCAAAGGAAGAAATAATGGCTTCACGACGACCGTTTCACCAGGAAAAGTTGGTTGCTGGTCATTTGCACGGCTTACAATGACAAACTAATGATACCAGATGAATATTTCCCGGATAATAATAATGTCATCATCGGAATCGGAACTCTGAATTATTTTGATTCATTGCACTGGATTGCATGCTACAAGTTAAAAAGACTTGTTGTGGCAACATTATACAGCATTCAAAACAGAATGAAACATGACAATGATACGATGTTATGCCGGTGTCACGAGAAGAATCGCAACATTATTTGAAAAAGCAAACAAAATTATAATTCTTCTTTTTAATGTTCCCCTTGTCATAATATCAAGCTAGCTTCTTTTACAACATAACATACCGACCGACCGGCACATAGTTATCATAATAGCTTGAATATAAACCCAAGAGAGAGAGAGAGGAGGGAGGAATGCAAGCATGAATAATATACAAATATATACATGCGTCTATGCTGATAATAATGTAAGACAAGCCAAAGGAATCTTCCTCTTTTTCCAACACACCGACCAACTTCACTACTACTTGCTTCCCTGTCTGCAGAGAGGAGCGGAGAGGGTGGCCGGTTGATTTATGTGGCAATAATTTGTGGTGTTACTAGTTCTGGAGTGGAGTTCCAATAAGTATCTCTCTCTACGCATATGAGTCGTATATATATTTCTTTTTCTCTTTCCAAACCACGTTTGTTATAATCGTGTGAAGTGACTGAAAAACAGTTTTTTTAGAGTGAGTGTTTCGTCTCCTATATGTTCTTATGTAGGACTCGCATAATATATACATAATATTATAAAGAACGTGCATGAGGAGAAGAAGAACAATCATCATCATCAGAGAGATGACCTTATAAACATTCGCATGCAAAGACGTACTTTCATGAAACAATCCTGCATTTCAAATGATTTTCGCTGGAGATAACGAGAGCAGCAGCTGGAACCTCTTGATGCACAAAGTCACAGCAGACGTTAAGAGTTTTCCTTTCGCAAAACCGTTCCTAATGTGAAAATTGTTTTGCCAAAGATTTTAATGAAATAATGAGATTATGAGAAAGATAACTAACTAATTATACCTTCTCAGGTAAAAATTGTTAAAGTAAATCTTTTTTTCGTGAAAAAATTGAGTAACACTATCGCGTGCTGAACAAATGGTATCAAAAACATTATTGTTCTTGAACCCAACCTCAGTTTTTCATCAGCAGCAACAAATCACCCTAAATAAAAGTTTGGGGCTTGAGACATCATAAACCCAATCTTTTTATGCGGAAAAATGATCAAAGCCGGCTTAACAGCTAGTAAAATACATTATTACTTTTTGTGAACTGTCTAATAACGTCTCTCCGGATAAAAGATACAAGTTGTTACATTTCTCCAAGTATATGTAAGTATGTGCATGTGGAAGCAGAAAAAGAAAAGCAATAAAAAAGTCAACTTTATGCCAATAGCGGGGACTAAAACTAATATAAAATGAATGGAGACTCGATATGATATTCTCTCTTGAAAAAGATAAAGTCCAAACTATAGTGAAGCATTGAAAGTCAATGGAAAAGTAATACTTTTGTATTTGTATTGTGAACAGCATAATATTATAGCTATTCAATAAACGGACAACGGACGACCCCACAACAGCAATTGATCAACGTAATATTATACTTAAGTATTTCAAGGAAAAGAATTGGAAACTTTTCATCCAAGAAAATATGCTTTCTTCTGGATTATTGACACAAAAAGGACACACAATAAGTTTGCATTGTGGCTAAAGAATATTTTCATGAACCTCTACAATTTGTCTGGTCACGCTGCTGTGGAGGAATAGTGTATATGCTACAAACTACAATTGGAAAGTAAACTTTTTGGTGAAAAGAAGAAGAAAGTCTAAAATATGTGTATGGGGGATTGATTTAAGTGTTTGTGCTTTACTCTTAAAAGAAAGTGAAGTTGGAGAAGAGAGAGAGTGGAGAGATTTGTGTTCTTTTGTGGCTAACACTTTCTGGGATATTTTGGGTTTCCCAGTTTTGGTTTGTTATTTGCGTTTTGTGAAATAACTCCAACGTGGTGGTCATATGACTCTATAATAATGTACCTAGACAGATAGTTCTTCTATGGGAGGAAAGAGAAAACCTTATAAAATCTGAGAAAAAACTATACATCTGACCAAAGTTCAAAAGGGTTGGTTATTGGATGGAAGGAAAGTTTGTGATATGAAATTATTGTGTAAAGCCATTTCATTTTGTCTAGAGTTTTTCCACAATGAATGAAGGTGTGCCCACAATGAGCAACGTTGGTCTTGTTCCCCACAAGGAAAATCTGTAAATGTATTTTGGTTCACTTTCATGGTCTATTCTTTAGGACATTTCTCTGTGGATTAATTTCATCTTTATTGCTTTTTAATGGCTCCTTCTGAACTCCTTAATGGCCACTTTTGGCACCACACAAACTTATGGGTTATTGACTGAGGAAATCACACACTAAAGTTTTTTGGGAGGAATAAGCCCTTAATGCTCATATATATTCACAATGAATGATAATGGAGAAAAGTCGTGGAAAATGAGTGAATTATTAGTTCAACTTTTTATAAATGCAAATTAAAAGAAAGGGCTAGGAACTTCTCGCAAAAACTTTTGCAGTAAATCCATCAACACGAAAGCTATTAATTAATTACGGAGTTTATATATACAGCTCCAGCAGTACTTACGGAAGCTACTGACTGGGCTGCTTTATAAACTGTAGCTCACGAAACGAAAGGGAAAAAAATTCATCATCCACGAAATTACCAGAGTTAATAGCATCACTATATACACATATCCTGTTGAATTTCCTGGTTTCATTACACGTTAATTGGGAGAAAGTGGCATCATTGCATGTCACTTGAATCCCGCTATGAGTTCATTTCTGATGAATACTAACTCCAGTTACCTTGACCCAAAGTTCCCTCCGCCTTGTGATGACTATGGCGGGGTGGCCCTCCAAAATTATGGAGATTACTACTCAATGCCTATGGGACCATGTCCTCCATCCACCCATCATCCTCACCATCCCCATCAACTATATTATCATCATCCTCATACACACCCTCATCATCCTTCAGCAACGCCGTCAATGCATCATCAAATGCATCCGCAGCATCAATCGCATCATCTTAATAGTACTCACACCCATCCCCACTTGTCATCTGCGTCACCTCATCTACTTGGAACGAGTGGAAGTGGTGGTGGGAGTCCCATTCCTGTACATGGAGGACACATTGGACATCAAATGAGTGGGGCAACAACAGCCACTGTTGTTGTTCCCGGAGGACCTCATCATTTATCTCATACTCACCAAAATCAAAATATCTCGCCGATCCCTGTTGCCTTGCAGCAGCAACAACAACAACAAAACCAACAAGCGTCACTTTATCCACAAAATCCTTCCAGTCATCCTCATCAGCAACAACAACAACAACGAGACACTTCTCCGTTTCATCCGGTAAACACAAGCACTTCAAATAATGCGCTATATGGAACCACTCCAAATCATCTCAGTCATCATAATAGTAATAATCATAATCATCACCCGTCCCATTCTCATCCGCACCAACATCTTCAAAATCATCATCAACTCCAGCAACAACATCAGCATCTCGCCCAACCAAATAATGCTTACTACCCGTTGGCTCAGTCACCAGAGGATCACCTTTCTAGTCCACCATTGACTGCACTCACCAGCAACAGCAATGGAAGCATCAACAACAACGTCGTCAGCGGCTCTAGTTCAGCTAATAACGGAAATGGTAGTGTTAACTCTGATAGTAATAACCATAATAGTCCCGTCATCCTCGGGAGCACAGGGCCGGGTGTTGTTGGTGGGAGCTCAAGTAATAATGGAACGGGCAATAATAATACTTCTTCTTCATCCACTTATCCCAGCAATGGAGTCACAAACTTGGGCCATCTCAACACAGGCAACAACACCACAAATGCTCAGACTCCCTCTCCCGTCTCTTCCGTTATGAGTAGCTTGTCCCTCATGAGTCAAGGATCTGGAGGTGGTGGTGGTTATCTTGGAGGAGGAGGAAATGTCTTATCAGGTCAACAACATCCGTATAATTCGAATAATCTCATTCTCAACTCTTCGGATTGTAGCACGTCGAGCTCCGGCTTCCTGGTCACAAAGAATGAGAATATTTCTAATTGTGATGTGGTTTCAGTGTCCAATAATAGTCTGACAACCGGTGGCTGTCTCACACAGACGACACCAGCAACTAACCAAGGTGGAGCAAGTGGTATTGGTGGTGGTGGTTGCAATAGTGGTAGTACTCATGACATGACGAATGGGAGCGTGGGAGAATTGAGTCCCGGCGATGGGGAAGATAGTAACATGAGCAATAATTTGGCGTCCGAGTGCATGGAACTTGATAGTGATGAGGAGGACGATGATGATGATGATAAAGCTAATGTTATGATTTACCCGTGGATGAAAAAAATACATGTGGGAGGGACAACCGGTGGTAAAATCAGAGGTACAGAATCAGCAAAAAGTAAAACTTCCTGATTTTTTTTTCTCTCTCTCTCTCATTCATACATTTCGCTTTTTGCACATTTCGCTTAAAGTAGTTTTTAGATTGGTTGAATAAAAAAATACGTTGTTTACTTAAGTACTCTCGTATTACGTTACCATAAAACAAGTTTCATTGCTTCGGTTTATAGTATCAGATTAGGAGCTAGTATAAAAATTTGGGGTTAATTAGGACTTTAGATTTCCTTTATTCCATAAAATTTTTTACGCCTTTCTCTCATCACATTACTATCACCTTGTTCTTGTTACATTTTGTTATTGAACGCTGTTACGTCTCGACACTCTCGACTCTCGATATAAAGTAAATAGGAAGAGGACGGTGTGTAAGGATTTGATTCGGTTTTTATGTATCTATGAAAAAGTCTTTTACATTTTGAACACAGCATTTACATAATATGAGAAATGATAACATTATCACAGATCGCAGTGGTGTTACATTTAGAATAAACCGTCTCGCTGCTGCTGCTGCTCATTTTTATCTTTTGCAAAAGTACTACTCCTACTACTTACTTGCGCCTCTGCGTAAAAGACAACATTTTTTTTCCCGTGCTGATTTTTTAAAATGCAAACACTCTCGACATGTCGCGTAATGAAGCAAATGCGGATAAAGATAACTTTGCATCTCTTCTCACAATTTTTATGAGAGTCATTTGAATTTTAAATGAGATGGAATAAGCCTACGAGGATAAGCCTTAAGAAAGCCGTCGTCTTATTTTTTTCGTCGAAGGAAAATATAAGCTTCGCTGCGCTACATGAAGTTCCTCTCGTCTCCTTCCTTTTTTCCTAATGCATTGAAGCTTGAGTGAAGCGTGTACGTACGTAACGTACGAACGAATTCACGAAAGGCGAGTTGAGGTTGAGATGAGAACTATAAGTAAGCTAAGCTTCATTTTGAGGGAAATGGCTAGGCAAGACCTAGACTCTTAGAGAAGAGAAGACGAAAGAAGGATATTTTCTAAAAAGCACTTTGTCCAAATTGCTTTAGATATTGATGCCAAGGGCTATATTGCAATTCAAAAAGTTGACTATGCGTTTGTGCTCAAGTGTCCTTTATTATGAAACTCCAAAATACACACACAGCTACTATTACATATATATTATTATATGCACTTAATATCAAAAGAACAATAAGCTAGAGATTTCATCAGGCAAACACACATACACACACACATTGTATAGTCATCTCATCGCAAAAGCATTTTCTTGCTGACATAACATGGCTAGAAAAAAACAGTCAAGGACATTTATTGGAAAGCTTAAGAACACGGAAAGTGCATTTAAAGAAATAAGTATGAATTGCGTCAAACTTTATATTTTTTTGGCGAAAAAAAGAGGGTTTAACGAAGGAATTATTTAGGATTTAGCAGACAATGGATATTATATAGAAGGACGATATACATATTGAATTGACGACGTGATCCACTCTACAATAAGCTTCCTATTGTTAGTAATAGCAAATTAGCAGCTTATATACCCTGCTTAGTGTACAATATGTAAAATATCCCAATTCCAAACGCAAACGATAGGGATTTCAGTCCTTCAGCAGTAATTACGTCCTACTGCTTTTTAATTAATAGCAAGTTTATGAATAGACTGTTTGAAAATCAAATTACAATTTGGTCCCACAAACACAAACTTTTTTTTCAAACATTCCTTTGTGCTAACCATCCTATCCTTATCCGTCCATCCACATGTTTTCCAAGTACCTGTTGTTATGCTCTTTCCTACGTCATAACCATATTATTTTATTGACTATGAGCACCTCAAAATGATGACTTGATGACGTACGACACTGGCTTTAGGTCTTGGAGTTACACTTCATTAAAACGGTCACTCTACACATTTAACATTCAGAAATAATTATTGTTATTTGCGGCCATTTCAATAAAACAAAATGTGTCTAAGGATGGATGGATGCAGACATTTGTATTGTAAATTAGATTTGTAGTTGGAAAAAATAGGTTTTATGTTGGTTTTCTGGTTACAGTGCAGATCTCTGGTGGGGTACAACTCTGTCGTAAACATCTCCCAGATCTATCCTCTTTTAACCGGAGTGAAGCAAGGCTAATGAATATGCAACTGCATAATATACTGTATCATGAATAGGGATGAGGATGAGAATCCTATGAGCAAATAATTCGGAAAAATTTTCCATCGGCTATTTCATAAATTCATCTGAGGCTGAGGTTGAAACAAGCAAAAAATAAAGCAGCATTTCGAGTTGAAGAGGAGTAGCAGGTGTCGATAACGGAATTGACATGCAGAACTTTTTTTGCAACTTTTACAACAGAGATATATATGCTACAAATCTAAAATTTTATCGACTGTGAACTAAAAGTATTTTTTAGATGAAGACAATGAAAATATATTGTTAAAAAAATACGGAAGCTTTTTCTGCTAATCTACGTACTTTTCATACGCTTTTTGCATCATCATCATCATGAAATATTTATCTTCCTACTATATATATTCTGCGTCTTGCTTTTTTTTGTACCGTTTAGCTGTAACCGGGTCGTTCAATCCAGGAATGGAACCAAAGCGACAACGAACTGCCTACACCCGCCATCAAATCCTTGAGCTAGAGAAAGAATTTCATTTCAATCGATATCTAACTCGGCGAAGACGGATAGAAATAGCCCATTCACTCTGTCTTTCTGAACGGCAAATCAAGATATGGTTCCAAAATCGAAGAATGAAATGGAAGAAAGATAACAAGCTTCCGAATACTAAAAATGTCAGAAGGAAGAATAAACCAGCACCTGCTCCATCCGCCACGAATTCAGCAAGTGGAGCAGCTCCGTCGTCGTCATCAACGACGTCCTCCGCAAATTCTTCCTCGACGGCCAATAACGCAAGGTCAAGCACAGAACCATCTAATAGTTCTTCAGTAACTAACAATAATTCAAGTAGTAATAATAACAACAACAATAATAATAATAACTACCTTCCATCAGATATAAACTCATTTTTGGGAGGTGGTTCAGTTGTCTCAAATTCCTCCGCATCTTCGGCCAATAATAATAGCAGCTGTCAAGGAGGAATGAGTAATAGTGCGAACAACTTGACATCAATAACAATTAAATCTTCAAATTCACCTGATTACGGGCTTACTAATCTGTAATGCTAAAAGTAAATGAGATAGTGAGGTTTTGTCATTCAGGCTATGAGTATAAAAAATTTTATCCGATAATGATGATCATCTCGTTACAGACGCAGGGTGTGGGCGAATTAATGGATGTACACTGTATAAATACGCAGGGTTTCATGAGAAAACAATAAATGTTGAGTTGAGTTATGAGTAAGTAAGAGAACACCTTTCAATAATGCTTAGGCAGGTTACCATTTTACTAATCAAATCAAACTTGGGGCATTCAGTCGTTCGTCGGTAGCTCATCTTTTGTCATAAAAGTGTATCAACTCCAATTATATTTTTCAATTATTTACAAAACACCTCAACATCCAATGATATATATAATATATACCAATGACGCATAGTTGATAGTGGATAGTAAAGCAGCAGGTTTATGAAAAATCAAGGTGAAAATGTAGTAGAAATTATATACAGGGATCACACATCACATGAGAAATATATAGTGTTATTTTTATTGTCAGCTAATGTATACCGATTAAACAAATGCCACCATAATTAAATCTAAGGGTTTCCGGAGGAGGTATAGCTAAAAAGTCCGTGAGTACATAAAAAATTTCCCTCCTTTCTTGGTATACACCATATAATTATAATATGAGTGGAGCGCATACACATATACATACATACATACGTATTACTAATTGTTACTGCAGCGAGCACTAATTTTGTGAAGGAGAAAGGCCGGAGCAATGTGGTCAGTTTACTTACAACTAGCAATTTTTGTGTGTATACAAGTTTAGAACGTCATCAGTATAGGAACTGAGTGAGAGGAAAGAAAGTAGATACATTTTCTGTATTATTATTGTTATTATTATTAATCTTGAAAAAAATGAGCCGGACATATTGTATTTAAAATTAATACATAGTTTTACTACTATTATTGTCGGCTATTTTGTGTGGTGGATACTATAGAAAAGTATACGTTGAAACAACTAAATTAGTAGATTTTAACTTAAATAAGTAGATATATATTATATAGAACGTGTGAATTTTGCTAATCAAAAAATGGCTTTTGAGCTACTTCTTGTACCTTTGTACCTTCAGTCAGAAAACACCCAATAATGTTTTTCATCTGGTCATCATCATCATCATCATCACATTACATTACATTATCATCATCAAATAAATCACACTTTCATTTTTATTAGTATGTGTATAAAATGTTGACAACGAATAATATTTTGGAGGAAAAATAATATGGGACGACCATATATGTTTACAAAAAAACTGCTTTCTCACAATTCAATTTAAAAAAACACACACTTATGAATATATGAACACACACAGCTCAAAAGCCATAATTTCATTACAGACCAGATCATGGAACGCTACTAGTGATACTCAGTAATAAATATCAATGATGGAAAAATCGATGTATACGACAAATTTATTGTATGTAGTTTAGAAGAAAAGAAGTCTCCTTTACTACTTACCATACCATAAACCGTAATGTAATCCTAACTTTTAGTATTATTAGTAACGTACGTGTAGATTTAATATTACAGAAGCCAGTCTAATTAGTATACGAATACGATATATAGGTATTAAATAGATTACTTATGTGTTACACAAGTCGGCTAGTATAGCTAGATACATAATAATAATGATAAATATCATGTCAAAATGATGTGTATACGAATATTTACTATTTTGGTAGAAGAAAGTTGTAAGATAGATAGATAGTGAAGTGACAAGCGGTGAGTGAAAACGCAGCAACAATAATAGTCCATTGTAATAATATTATTATTAATTAAGATAAATATACACCACCCATACATAATAATTGAATATAACTGACAGAATGAATTATACAACAATACTACAACTTACTAAATGGAAAGCAACAAAATGTGAATTATATGGATAAGTACATACATACATACATGAATACGTATACGGTTTTAAAAAGTTCCTTGTTTTCTGCGACAAGTTTTAATAAAAATAATTTATTCAATGAAATTAAAAATCAAATGAATGATGAATGCAAGTGGTCACTTTGGATGTGGAAGTCATTTAATTTCATGGCATAATATAATATTATCATTCTTATGTTGTGAAGTGAAGGTAAAAAAGCTTATCTTCCGCGGATTCTAGTTTACACTTTACAGGTTGCGGTTGCACGAACAACGTTATCATACGTGCGTAATACAGAAGCAAAAAAAGTCATGTCCACTGCCAAAGGAATTTCAAAAGGAAAAGATAAAAAACACGAGAAAGATTTTTATTTTAAATTAAGTAAGTTGTTTTTAGCTACATGGAATTCTACCCATTACAAATCTACAATCGCATCAACTATTTGTTATCTTATCTTTGGTAAGTTAAGTTGTTCTTGTAATTTAGAGAACGCCAATAGGATGATACTTTGTAGAATGAATAACTCAAGGAGCGGTTAGTGAACCAACTGATATAATATATTTTTGTGCTCAAATAGTTGACGGGGAGTGAGCATTGTTTCTGCGCTAGATAAATTACCAGGATTTTACACATGAAGAGTTGGTGTTTGATATTCTTCTTGTAACCTTTTCTAAAACCTTTATAATCAGATCCCATTAATTTGGTTGATGTTATAGCGTGCAAATTCCAAGATATGATGAAAAGGAGAAAATGGATTGAACAAGGGATCACAGTCCTACACCGTAAATTGAGAAGGAAACGAGCTGTCTAAATACATTTTTTGCATCCTGTTCCGTACAAGTCGACACTGCACTTTAGCCGTTCATCATTCAAGTTTCTTTCTTGTACACAAATTACTCATTTCATTTCACTGTACAAGGTGACGTTATACATATACCTATTCGTGAGAGTTTTTACAATAAGTATAACTTCTAATCAATTATTCTATGTAGAAATGAGTGTAAAATCATTGTTTTACATTTAATTGAAAATATCATATAGCTTTACATGCTTTCATTTAGCAAGTTTCAAACTAAGCTAACTCTGAATCTGACATTTCCAACTCACCTAAAAATATATAAGTTTCTGCTTTTTACTTTACCTCTCATGCTCATTGGCTTAGTAATCAAATTAGTTTAATAATTAGACCTGCAAAAAATGTTCTTTCAACAGGGCACCCATTTAATAATTCTTTATTTCCAAAATACAGAAACCAATCATGCAAGACACGTCTTGAGGCTTTCATAAGGCAAGTGATTAAAATGAGGAATGCTGATTGATAAACCGAGCACATTTTTATAACACACTATATCACATTTCATATCATCGCATCGTGGTATGCATCATTGGCAATATATTGCAAACATATACTGTGCTGAGTGTTGTATATGTACATAGTTAGTGCAAGAATTTTTCCTTGAGAATCGCCATATCGCAGTTGTGGTTGATTCCGACTGAATGAAAACAAGACAGTTTTTTCTCCCTCTAAGATCCATCAATTATCTTCACGTACTTAAGTACTAATAGCCAAGTAACTAGCGTGCTAGCAAAAAAAACAACCCAGAGAAGAAGAAAAAACTTAGGGCATGGTGGAATGGAACACATAATGCGCCAGCTATTATAGCACCTAAAAGCTGCCGATTCACAAAAACAATGACGTGCTCATCATCTTTTCCACGCTTCGTGCATTTTGACTGACAGATACCATGAGATCTGGTTACACGATACTTGTGAATGTGGACTCGGTAAACACATCACATCACATCTTGCATGTGTGGGCTGTTGTGCAGAAAGCAAATTTACGTATATTATGAGACCATTGCTATCCACGCCAGTTTTTGAGGAGATATTTCTTTTGCTTCAATTAACATGATATGGGTATGGTGAATGGTGGTGGTGGTGGATGAAGAATTTGGTGATGTGATAAAACAAAATATGAAGCGTGCTCCTCACAAAGAAATCTTATTTCGTGCAGTATATCATTTGGATCACACAATCGTGATTATTTGCAGCTGTATCAGGGGAGACAAGAGTTAGCTGCTGGAGAGATGAATAGTGAACAGAACCTTTTCTTTTTAGACAGTTGTGTGATTCCCTTAATTTTTCTTGGGTATTATTTATTAACAATCACGAAACATGGAATTGGAATAAAACAAAATAATATAATGCGAACAAATCATTCCTTTTTGGTTGGATTGGATTGGAACACGCTTGTAAAACAAAATGGTAATCAAATCAAAAGAGATTTCTCAACCGCGTGGGTGGTACTTATAATATACATAGGCAAATTAATTTGCGTGATTTTCATTGCCCCCAAGATCTCATCAAGATAAAATGTAAACATACATTTGTACGCATTATATATCACTGTATCATCTTTTCATTTGGGATGAGAGAGAGAGAAGATTGGTTTGCCTCCAGAGATGGAAGAATGGCTGTGGCTGTGGCTACAACAAAATTGTTTGAGTTGGACTTGACTTGAAAACGATTTTCATAGCAAAAATCACTTACTACAAAATATAATATGTATGGCGAGTCATACACAAGTTGTAAGAGCAGCAGCATTGAAAGCACCTTGAGGCAAAATTTTTACTCTACACAAAAACATGTATATTCAACAACTCAAGGTAAGTTTGTCCGACTCACTGTCCTCCCTGCCTTTACCTTCTTGACGTTTCTCAGATTGTTGAAGTTGGATGTTTGGATCGTGGCTTGCATTTTAATGGAAAATGTTGCACCTATTTAGCATTTTGATGGATGCAGGATAATTTAAAGTTATCAATTCCAAGTGGGCGATGCTTGGCTATTATTGCTGGTCGTTAAGCTGTGAGAAATGGACCGAATAATAGCTTATAGTATAAATACATGAAATTCTACATGCTATAAATTACACTCTTTTACATGATATACATGTGTCAGGAGAAATAATTGCAGGTCAAATGTCGACCAAGGGAGGAAATGAGAAACTGAAAAGGAAATAGTCTGCTTGGTAAAAAAAAATGCGTTGGTTTTTGTTTTTGAGTAGGTATATGAATTAATTACGCTAAATGGGTGTTTTAGAGATGGCATGGGAGAATGATGATAGGTTAAAGTGTAAACCTGTGGAAAGAAAAGAACATCATGTCTAGTTCTGCATAATTTTTTAGTTTTTAATGCATTCATTCACTACAAAAGTTGATCTGTTTTATTATTGAATTGGTAATGGAAATTGTTTTAATTCAAAATATAAGCTTTAGAAGACACTATAAAGTATAGTTCAGGCATAATTGAACATTCAACTCTTCAACGCAGTGGAAACTTGAACTAGTAGTCATAATATTTATGAAAGGTTTGATTGATCGCGATCCAGCTATTCTTACGAGTGTTAAATCCCATCGTTGCAATTCCCAAAGGCCCATTTAACATTGGTATTATTGACTGATCCTTAAAAAGTCAAAGAAACTGACACTGAGCATAAATTTGTTTACTTGGCTGTCGATAGACAATAAAGCGTGCAAAATTTTATAGTAGTGATATTGCTCAAAGATTTATCTAAAAAGACCAAAACATTTAAAACGGCGCATCAAAACTTGCGTCTTAATATCATTATAAGAAACTTTTTACCATCATATTTTACGAGCTTCCAGCATAAAAGCATTGAGCTTATGAATCCCCTTCATGAAGAACAGCAAAAAGGGCATTTTGGTATATTATGTAGTGTTTGGACTAATATGTGTGTTGGGATTTCACAATTATCTCATGGGAATTGCCTTTAGGTCCGAAGGTATTCCTTTTTGAGTGTGAGAAGAGAGTGAGCCGACTACAGAATCATCCATAAGGTTTGACTTGTGCTTGAAACGAAAGTTGATGTATGTATGATTTTTGAAAGCAAAGCATGATGCCAGAGTCACAACGAAGATACATACATGCCGGGGCATTCCAAATCGTAACGAAATAAGAACAACCTTGTCTTTAAATAGTAACAAAGGATGCATATAATCATTGTTTAGATTTGTGTCGATAATCATCATTCTCTCCCGATGCTAATGTAGTGGTGTGGTAATATAATGCCATGTCCAAATGTAGTACATAAATGTAATATTATGTGTACCATCATGCTCTTTTGAATGCTGCTGTAGGTACGGTGTGGTGTGTCGATTTGATCAATGATAAGAGGAAGAAGAGTCCCAGCAAACTGAAAGATAAAAGAGATCCTTCACAGTTTGGAGAAGGGCGCGGTCCCACTGAACTCATTAGGTTGTAAAACTCCCACGGATGAAAATCCTTTATGGCCATTTAATCACGACTTTACAAGTGGTCCCCTGTGTATCTAAAAATATACACACGTTTTTGGCTGTTGTATGGAATAAAACTATCGTGAGTTGTTAAGGATGCGCATACCGATGTAAGGTGATTCGAAAAGGTGAGTGAAAATGACAAATATCCATATACTCATATAGTAAGGATGAGTCAAGTTAAAAATTAATATATATATTTACTTTCGAGTATTTTTCCAACAGGTGAAACAAAGTTTCTTAGTAAATGTAGTAGTTTCTAGTCGATTTTAATTTTTTAATTTCGTGCATTTGTTGTATGTGCATGGTAGATAAGAAATCGATTTCTATTGGATTACGTTAAATATTGCTTACCCAAATCAATTAGTGATGACATTGCCAAACACACTTATCATTTAAGTTAAACGCATAAAATAGAAATTTGAACCCATTTCAACATTAAGCTGTTTCCTATAGATTCTGAATATGTGAACTTGACGGAATCTCAGAATGCGGAATGCATGTATTTTCCATTCCAGTTATTCAGGAGTGGTCATGTGTCAAAATATGACATGTAAACCCTTTCTCAGTAGGATATCACTTTCCTTTCCTTACAGAGCTCTGCAACTTGGAACAACGGATTAAAATGTACTTGCCATGGCTTAGTTCACACGACAAATTGGTGTCTCATGCCAATGAGAGGCACACACATGTAAAACTCTCGATAACAATGAATTTGCCTTCCAAAAAAGTGTCAAAATCCGCTTAAACTGTTTGTATCCTAAGCAAGTACTTCTGAAGAAGACAACTATGAGTAACTGATATCTTGTATATTTTGAAGGGTTTTACAACTCAACTCATCTACCAAGTACAATGCTGCTGCTGCTGACCAAATAGAAATATTATTCCTAAAATTATATATATTTCTCATTTTGACTCATCTCTTTTTTGACATTGACATTTGTCTTGTCATAGATTTGTACTGTGAACATTTCAGGCAGTGCATTGACGGATTGTAAGAAGATAATATGTAAGTATAAGGCGTGATTGATTGGTAACAAAAATTTACAAATCGTGGTATATGGAGCGGCTACTAATTCCCACAAATGATATTAATAATAATATTTTGGACTGGTTGATGTGCACGTGCCTGAAATTTTACTTGCTTCGAAGGATGAGATTACCTTTTGAAACTAATAATTATCGTTTTCAATTAATTTCGAAAGTTATTGACAACAATATATAATATGCAATGATATTGTTTGTGTGATTCCCTCAAACTTAATTAACTTTTTAACTTTTCGCGTGAAATTTGGTGTGGCTCAACAATTTCATGTTATCATCGCTACAAAATGAAATCTCCATCAAGCTTAGTACAAGAATTCCAATCTCAGCCACCCACGAAGGTATGTATGTACATATGTACATTTCTGTAGAATGTAAAATTTGAAAGGACAAATGAATGTATTTTTCTTTGTAAAAGCATTTCTTTGCTTCATCATCTCGATGTCATTCGCCAACTTTCGTGACTTATGAAATCGTAATTGCACACGAATGTAAAAAAATAACTTCGCACGGAAATATATATATTATGTACGTACATTATTTTATTAGCGTGAGTATGAGTTTTCCCCCCCAAAAAACAGCATAAAATGGAAGTGACAAAGCATTTTAATATACAAATCCAACTACCTGAATTTGCTGAAAATGAGTAATAAAATGATGGTTATCATCTCAAAGACACGCAGCTCTCCTATCATCATAAAAAATATTATTACAGAGAGGCACACACTTTTCCAAAAAGGAAATAACGTACGCATTAGATAAATATTTTTGAAAAGTTTTATAATATTGAATCATCAGCATTGTATATCTTCGTTTCATGCACACAAACGTCTTGAGCAGTGAGCAGATAGATTAATTTAAGTGTAGAATCACACGCCTCAAAGTTTGCAGGAAGGGTGGCATATAATATGCAATTCAGTATAGATGACAAAAAGCTACATAAAAAGATGTGTATATGCATTTATTTTCGTTTTTAAGAGATTGTTTCTGAAAGCTCAGACAGACATTTTGTATTATTCACATCGCACCGGAAAGAATATATTATGCTATCTTGCATGAGTGGGTAGCTCGCTCTGTGTAATTTGGGATTGTATATCTTTAACATCCTTTAATTTCTATTTTCAACAGCCTTCCACTGCAATTCCTAGTAATCTGCAATTAAATAACAATAATAATTATGATTTTTTATTAAAAGCTAGAAACAAATGTGAATAAATAATTCATGCACAACCCAACCGGCACATGTGTAGATATACCTGCTGGTTGTGTACCTTCTTGATTTCAGATTTCAAGTGTTTTAGTTTAGTATCGTCTGCAAATCTATAAGTATGAAATCCAACAAGTATCATTCAATTCCGACGGATTCTGATTGTTTGATTCCCACACACATTCATTTTCAAGGGAGTAGATATAAGCAGAGATACAAGAAAAGGAGTAGCAGTTTAGTGTCTACTGGTAGTGGTAGCAATGATTTTGCCAGTTGGTCAAGTGAAGAAGATATTATGATTATTATAATTACTGCGTGTAATACGATGGATATTTATGCATTCAGTAGTTACCCATGTTATGAGTGGCTATAGAATGGGAGCAAGCAAACTCCGACAGAAAAAAATGTTCTTGTGGTAATGCTAGTTATATACTCTTTTGCTCAGTCCAAAGTAAATTCAAAGGTGTATCGCATTTTTTATTCATATTAAAGATCAAAGACTTAAGCCGCTATTTATTTAAGTATAGGCTTGACTCACACAAAGTGAAAAGTTGGTCTGTATTTGTGTGTGTATGCAACCCTAAACACCATCACACTACTCACACCAAGAAGCTCTTCACTCACTCTCTTCATTCAAGTAAGAAAGGAGAGAGAGAGAGAGATAAGGAACGCTTTTGTTCTGAAGGGAGTCCAGAGGCGCCGATAAACAATACAGATTAATTATGAACCACCAAATGTATAATTTCATATGGGAAAAATGGGAGTTACGTCCATTCCATTCTGATAAAAAGATGCACAAAAGTATAAGAAGAGTGTGTGTATCTGGGGATAGAATGCGATGCGCTGCTGATTTTCATGGCTTTTGATACTGATATAATAGGCTACACGTTTTAATTGTACCACCATGTAGTTAGTAGCGTTGGCCATACATATAAGTTACAGGCTACAAAACTTTCCTTCCTATATATACCACAATCTACAATACTTCTCACCTACTGTGTAATGTCTGTATGTAGTGCAAAACGATAGGAATCTACATAAGAAAATACCCTAGCTCCGAGCCAGAAAAAAATATCTGATTATGCTACAAAAACATATGTATTTATTATTCCCTTTTTAGTGGTCATTTTAAATTTTTTCAACTGCTTTTTATGTTTCAATATTACGTAACAATCTGGTAATTACACGAGTTTCTATGTGAAATACCTAGAAATCTAGCAAAACATATATAATATACAAAATATTTTGCGGTTTTGTACATCATAAAAAGTACAAAAAAATTACGCAAGTTTCTGAATCCCAACTATTGCATTGTTAGCTTATTTAACAAACAATAAACAGAAGCTAAACAATATTGAATATATAATATCTATCTAAGTTTAAAAAAAATTAAATTCACAAAACGCTGTGCTTTTCCAGTAGTCTTTCGGCTTAAAATCTGGAAGCCTCCATCATTTAAAATAAATTTAGTACGTTCAAAACTTACCCAGTTTTGTTATACCGTATCAACCAGTAAGCTTTTTTTTAAAAAAAACTTTCTCCCTTCTCCACAAAATATTTAGAATGCAAAACATAATACTTTGGGAAACTCTCAACGTCAAGTCATCCCAAAGTCGATGCGCTTTTCTCTTGGTTTGGTTTTTGTGCAGAAAGGTTTTTCAGCATTCATGACGTTATCGCTACTGCTACGCTACTCTTCTTCACTTGTGTGAATCCGTCACATTAGCTTTTCGACTTGCTTCCTATCCCCCTTTTGATTGGCGTATGCTAATCCTTATTTGTTCGAGGAAAATTGAAATCGTGACGGTGAATACTGAACTCATATTCTTGAAGATATAGAGGAGGTATTGAATAGTATGGTCGAGGGGAAACTGTTTTTTAAAATCATTTTTTGTAAAGCTTTATTTTCAAAAGTTCTCTAAATTTTCTCCTGCAGCTTGTTATGACGCTCGAATTGTAATTTTGACTAAGCATATCTATCTATCCGCTATTCAGCTCAATAGTATCATCAGGAACTCTTTTGCTAATGATATTCTTTGATGATTTACCCAATAAATTCATTTCTGAGTAAGTTGTTGAGAGGAAAGTAGTGTTCCGATAAAAATGTCTTTACTGCGAATCAGAATAATTTTTTACAATAATTGCTTGCCACTTACTATGATGGTACATCACATTGTTAGGACCAAACCAAGCTACATTTCATAAACTTTATAAAATCTACGTTTTATACAAGAAATTACAGAATACAGATAAGCTTCTTTGCTTTCTCGCTTTAAATTTCCGCCTTTCGGAACCTCAGCCATGCATACGAAATTCGGCTGATGTCTCGGTTTGAGAAGTTGACACGGGACTAAACTAACTGTAAGCGCTACTATTGCTTTGCTATCTAGCTCTAGCTTCTAATAACGATTTGACTGACAACACTACATAGTAGTGAGTGAGTGTGTCCTAAAATTCTTTCAGCTTGGCTATAGACCATATCACACAAACATGGTATAGAATGCAAGGCACGACTAATGAGATGAGGAGACTCAGGCGGAGTCTCAAAGAAAGGGTAAAAGATGGTAAAAATCTGGGTCTGGCGTCTCCTAAAGCACAAGCACACACACACATAACATCAGGCATGAGCTGTTATTTGTGTAAAATGAAGGAAAGACTAAAACCGTCTATCAGAACTAAGAAACCGGAAACCAGGATGTGACAGGAGAAGGAGTCTGCATGGCTGCCAAGCAAGGAGGGAGAGAGACGGTCGGAAAAAGAAGGGAGATGAGATGAGCAGCAAAGCAAAGGTATAATAGTAAAATATTTGTATGTGAGAAATGCATGAGTGAATCTCAAGCAAAGAGAAATATAACTTGTCTTAACGGTATTCACCGTTGTCTCTCATTACCCATTTCATGCATCTTATTAACCGAACATTTGGATGAGTGGGATGATGGAATCGAGGCTTCAGTTGCTGTTTCTCAATGGTATAAAGATTAAAGTTGAAGCAAAAGCTAATTACGTTGTTTATAACTTTTTTGCTCTTGGTATTTGGTACATTTGGGGTGGTGGGTATCTTAAAAGAAAACATTTTTAGGAGAGACCTGAAGATGGTAAGATCGACTTTAAGGAAATTGGAAAAATCTTACTTTGGTCAGCTTTTTTCAAAGTGACGGATCCCAGGAGATCCGTTTCGTAAATGACAATGTGAGATGTTCCTATCACCAACCCAAAAGCCCAGTTGATAATGAACTATTGTGCAATGTTTGTGTGTGGAGTGTGGAGTGGATTGAAGGCGACAATGACGACTGGGAAAATGGAAAGACGTTTTACTTACATTCTCAGCACCACACAACCTATGTTGATACATATAATTATCATTTTTATCATTGTACAACATTCGCTTTTCTAGAATTACAAGCTGTGTTTGGTTTCGCTGACTTGTCACTTTGGCATTTTGGAATGAAGCATGGATTGAAGCGATGGCATGGACGGACGTAACATCCAGCGAGCGTACCATTACATAAAAAGTTACGAACTGAGGGAAGGGACCCAACTAAATGGAAATAGGAGAAACGAGAGTCGAGTGATGGAAATGGAATACCAAAACGGGGAAAGAAGATTGACACGTAGTGTATGGCTCTAGGATGAAGCATTCGAGCTGTTGCTTCACCCACACCTCACTCACTTCCCAGAACTAAAACCATTAACTCTCTCTCTGGCTTGGCATTGAAGCTGGAGCACTACCAACAATGTTTGGTTTTCTCATCCAAGTACATCCATATATCTCTATAAAAACCAAAGAAACATATGAGTTTGTAATAAACATGATTTTTTTCTACATTCCTCTTGAAATACCTCTTCGCATGCATTTTTTTCTTCCTCTGCATATGTTTTTAGGGAGATAGATGCTTAGCAAACGGTTGAAAATCAGAATTTTTCCGATTTTGCCATATGCACGCAGAATTTTTTATTTCGTATGAACCAAAGAAATACCTTTTGTACACAACTACTGATCACAGAATTCGCCCATGTTTTTCAACTTCTTTCTTTCTGTTGACAACTTGGAAAAGGTTTTTGTTGGAATAAAGGAGTAATAGGTAGTTTGTGTTTATTTTGAGTTCCAACTTTAAGTAGCAGGGAGAATAGAATATACGATCCAGAAAATAGTTCCAGAACAAGTATTTTTTTCTCACATGTGTGCGTACTTTGTACATATACATAATATACTTATATTTCCGATTTTACCAGAATATCTGTATATTGCATCCATAGAGGATACTGTAGCATAGTGGTTTAGAAGGATACTCTTGAAAACAAGGATAAATAGGAATCAGAGTGTTGTTACGTAAAGACAAGACAGGGGAAAGGGAGAAAAGTGAGGAAGGAAATGGAGAGAGAGTTGGGTATTAGCAGTTCTTTTGATGGTAGAATGAAGAGGAAGCAGACAAGTGAAACAAGAGATGCGTCGACTACTATCCGATTCCTAAACTTATCACATTAATCTTCCCTTCGTTTCGCCACATCTTGACGGGTTCCTTACATGCTTCGGGACAATAATACTAGAGAATACTACCATGTGCAACGGCAACGGGGGAAGACTAGCCATGCTGTACATACATACGTTGATGATTGTTAATTTAATAACAGCTCGGTATCTTTTTTTTTTTAAATAAAAACTTTTTCCTTGAGTAAATTGAGATATTGACATTTCTAATGTAAATACATAATTAAAAGAAATGTTTTTGTATTTATCTTAAAAACGTAGGTACACTTATATGTATGTATCATACATCACACAATAAATGATAGCAGACTTGAGGAGACATTTATTCGTATCATCGTATCAAATAAAAAATAAAAAGTTGCTTAAATTTCAAGTATTTTGATCTAATACCTAACCTAAACCCACAACAAAACAAGCTTCGACATTATTCCTTTCTCAAGCCATCAAACAAACGACGATTTTTGAGAGGAGATCATGCTAATATTGAGTACATATTTTGGAACTCATTAGCATAATACCGCAAACATCAATTGCGGCTTCCTTGACGGTAAGACAACACGAATCCACACATATGTATGTATATGAGCAACCAAATCGTGTAGTAGTATACTTAACATAATCAGCAAGAGCAGTGAAAATCTATCAACAAAAATCTTCCCATGATCTATCTCTGCGATCAAAATATTCTATCGATCATCTCAGCAAACAAACCACAGCTACAGGAGAGTAACATTAACAAAACAGCCGAAATGGTAGTATTCAAACGAGGGAACCCTCTCGGATGGGTAGATACATATATTTCGCTACCTTATAACTACGAGTCTATATAACATAACATAACGCTGAAGTAAACCTCCATTAAAGCAGTTACTTTGAGGCGGCAGAAGAGCATAGTATAGAAAAATATAGTTAGAGAAAGACAGATCGTAGAGACATTGTATCAAGCCCAGGAATCAGACAGCTTTGTATTTTCTACGTTGAAAAGAGTAGACATGCATACAAAAGCTTTAACAGCAACAACAACAATAACAGCAGCAGCAGCAAGCAAGCAACCCGGCAGAGTAGTAGTATTATAGTGAGAGCAGTTTTCAATTCCTGTTTTCTACTCATTGATATAATACAACATAACAGGCAGGCAGCAAGTATAAGTGAGTAGTATGCGGTACGGTACGAGTATAGGTAGTATAAGTTGAGCAAAATAGATATATTATGTGAGTTTAAACATGTATGATTATTTTGAGAAAGCAAAGGAATTATGCACACGGGTCACAGCGGGAGGCTCACAATGGGCCTACTAGGGCCAAGGGGTGCTTATTTGTGTCAGTGGATTATTCGATAGTCTGATTAATGGATTTCTTTCTGCCACCAACTTTTTTTTCTCCTGTGTCCAAGCTCTGATAGCAAGTGCTCTAGGTTTCTCTGTTGTGCTCATGTAGTGAGCTACACCATTGCCAATACATAATAATAATAATAATAAAATCAAACTGGTTCAATATTGAATATATCGCTTTCTTTGCATGAACTATAGCTGCGTACACATTTGAATTCAAATCCGAATGGTTCAAGTGTTTTCTGAAGTGTTTTTTATTGGGTATAATTGAATAGGGCGAAACATTATCAATATCAGATCAATTTCCTAAAGTCAGATAAAGTTGATTGTATTCAATGCTGGGTGAAAACAACATGCATACATGTATTTGCAGAATGTTTGCTGTGGTTTCCGGTTACTCAGGCTTATTTTGTATTCAAAATTTTAGATTTGAATTCGAAAAGTACAGAACCTTCTTGATGCAATATATTCCTGTGATGAGATGATGATGATGATAGGGGCATATTGCAACCAAGTATATGTGAGACACTTTTCAATATCCAAAGAGTTATCACCCCAAAGACGCAACCTCAAATTTTAATTTAAAAACATTCAATCCCCTTATCTATCTGTCAGCTGATTTAAAAATCTATATGCATTCCTGCTGAGCTCCCTTATAATGGGAATTATCGAGTTTTCATCCTGGTTTTTATCCATCCTGAATTTTGAATAGCAGGAAGGAGCATCAGTTTGTGTTGCATTTGTGATAGGCAAAGGGCTAAATACAATTCCTCAAACTCTCAGCTCACTGAGCTTGAGCTGTTTTGAGCCCTTTTCCTTTTGGATTTTAAGCCGAGAGCTTTACAACAGGGGATTTTGAAAAAGATTCCTTCCTCCTCCTCCGAATGACTGTCAGGCATCATCAGCTTGATAATTCAGGCAAGAAATACTTTAGTGCTGTTGATGACGAAGATGAGATGAAACTCAAATTTTTGGTTATAAGATGCAGATAGAGAGTATGGATAGAGAGTAAAGTATGCATTATGGCAGCAAATTTGATGCTCTGGATTTCCAAGCAGCATGTTGTTGAGAATTCTTTGTTGTAGTATCAAGCATAGCTGATGTAATACCAAAACTATATATGTAGTATTTTAAAGGAACATATTACCAATGCACTCCGTATCTTTATTCTTACAAACTCTTTACTATTTTGAAATATGAAGAAACAGAAAAGGAAGGGTGTGCCAATCATATTTTTGAAAACATGGTTTGAAGCTTGATATGACACGAGGGCTGGTGTGGTGCACAAACGACCAATAATATGAAATAGTGAGTTGCGGGGAGTGAAAGGGATACGTTACTACAGCATCACATCAACGAAAGAGGATTCAGAACCAAAACTACTAAGCCTAAAATTTTGATTTTATTTATTCAAATTTTGCTACATGTGTTGTATGAGAACTAAGTTCTTAAAATTTTTATTGTTGGCAACGTTGGCATCATAACTTCTTATAGTATCATGAAATATTTCGATCATCTCAAGAGTTTAATTGTATTCATCTATCTAACTTTCTAGGCAAAAGATCGAATATCAAGCATACATGATTGTTGGAAAGTTGTATCATTCGTCGACTGAAAGTTTTGTCATAGTGAAAATAGATTTATGCAAAGTATAAATGTATATGCTTGTGCTTCATGCAAACTCCCAAGCGGTCATGACTCGTATGCAGATACTTATACTAGACCCCATAACATAACGTATGTGATGTGAGCGAGCACACGCTTGCAATATTATTTCCCAAAAACAATTTTCCTTATTAGCTGTCCATCAGGTATTTCGGGGGGAAATGAATTCTCTGTGGAAATCATGAATATGCACTGTCAGAAAATTCAAATCAATTCAAAAAACCATTTATCAATTGCTCCTTTTCGCTCACATATAAACTACTGGCCACTTGGTCCCATTGTATTATTATGTGTGCACATACGACATCCCCAGCATCAAAGCAATATTCTAAAATTCTATTACAATACCTGGTTCTACTCTACTTTCAAACGACAACGGAAGAAGAAACAGTGTTTTTTGGTAAAAACCCGTGGTGGTAGAGTAGCAGTGTAAAAGCTGTTTAGTATGTATACGTACATAAATCCCCATGTGAAACACATCTGCTGTCAGATAAATGTACAACGATATATACCACTTTCATCAATGGTCGCAAAATTCACTTCATCTTCCCGAGTACTTGTGATTCCACCGTGGCACGTCTCTGTACTAAAATCAAAGCAATTTTATAGCTTCTTCTTTGCTGTACATAGAAACGAAAGCAGTATAGTATAGTAAGTAGTAGTTCATCGAAGCGGAGAAAATTTCATGTCAAACTCAAAATACCTACGATAGGTTTCTGTCCATAAAAAGGAATTCGTGGATTGTAGTAACAGGACAAGCTTTTGCTTTCCTGCACCGGGATTGTCTGTCCATCCGATCTGATCTGCTATTTCATTTTCCTCTTATTCAACCAAACCAAACCAAACCAGGCTTCTACTGCTGCTTCTTGTTTGGCATCCCATCCCGTTGCTTTGCTGGCACGCTATCAACTTTCCTCCTCTGACCCCGACGTTCTCTTCACTTGAGTTAGTTCCGTTGACGGACATAATATAGACAGCAAATAGAGAATTTTCTGTCCGAAAAAGAATAATCTATCATCGTCTATCCACTCAGAGAGTCCATCCACTTCTACTTCACTCTCAGCTCAGTTGATCTCACTTTTCGAGCTCTCTTTTTACTCGAAAAAAAAGTCTTCTTCTGTCTGTAAAAGTAACAAACAACATCCAATCCAAAAAATCTCTTTTTGTCCCTTTTTCCAGTAGTCCCTCGATCTCTGCTTGCTCTCGTTCCAGTAAATACGTCCTACATGTAAAAAGAGGAACACGTACCACAAAAACTCATGCACATACTATGTAAGACGTAGTCTAGTCCAAGGACTAAGTTGTGCATGAATTCATCGCATTGCACACACACATACACGCTTGGACGGACCGCCTGTCTATCCATTCAGTGAGACGTCTGTCATTTTCACTTTTTTGACTGAAGTTTCCACTGATACAATATCCCCATTTTCATGTATAGTACAAAAATTTTAGTAGTCCGCCATCCTGAAAGCTCTATAATAAGTTTTTGCTGTCAATCATCAATGTAATATGAGAGATGGTCAACTCAACCATTTCACAAGAGCGAGGGAAAATGTCTTCAACTTTGGGGTCTGATGGGCTGATGAGTTTTCTGAAAAAGCACATGATGCTGCTCCTCCAAGCTCTTTATGCATACAAATGAAGAAATTAAGATGGATAAATTGCATTGTGCACAAAGGCTATCTAAATCCTTTCCAAAAATCCAATATTCCAACTTCCAACGTTTTCAGAGGATTCTCATGTTTTTTCCCAGATGCAACTTTAAAATTGTGCCTCCTAACCAATGTGTTTTCCAGTCGATTTTTTCACCATGATGATCGTTTCCCATTCAATAAAGTTGTATTAATCCCGCTGGAGTAATATGGAGCATTATAGCGCGGTTTCAAAGAGGAGCGACAGGCAGGAACGAGCCCTCAAGTACATCTTGCTCTCACAGAGCTCTACTCTCCTAAGATCAAAGTTCTGGAGTGCCTTTTGCCTGGCTTGTGTGTTTGTGAGTTACACGGTAGTTTGAATGAATAAGAAGGCACACGACTTATAATATTCGTCGATGATGATGATGCCAAAAGAAGTAACAACTTGAGCAGAATAATTCAGCCATCAACGGGACAAGAAACGATTAATCTTTGTCCATTTCTCACACTTTATGAGAAAATTTTCCCCTCTTTATGAAACACAGCAACTGGCGTCCATTTGGATGCCTTGTGTACACATACGTCTCCACTCTCTACTGTATACATATAATATTGTATTATATAAATAATGCTACATAATATAGATACATGTTATGGTGGTTGGATTGGAACTAACTGGAAGTATTGAAATTGCTACGCGGAAACGAGAAGAAAGCAGTTGTTGGATGAGTAAAGTTAGTAGTACATAGTTAGATGTTGTAAGCTAAAAGCAAACTCTAGTACTACTCCAAGTTTTTTCCATCAGTCCTTCCTTTTCCTTCCAGCTGTACAGCTGTGTAACATGCTTTTTTCAAAAAAACATCGCATCGCAAATGGGAGAACAACCTAAAGTTAGAATTACTCATCCAAGGGAAATATAACAAACAATTTCGAACTTTGTACTGTAGAGTCCGATGTCCGTCTATCACATAATCAAGACTGGAAAAAACAAACTTTTTGAGAAAAAGCGACCACTTCTGGTGGCAACAGAAGAAGCATAAGTAAAAACTTTTTTTTAGTAAACTAAAAAAAAAACTTCCCAACTTTTGCAGAAAAATGTTTTATATGGGTATAGCTGTTGCATAGAATATTTTTTAATTTTGTAGTTCTTTCTCATCATAACATTTTTTCAGAAGTACCCAAACTCATGACGTAAATAGTGGGGTCACTCACAAAACGACCAGGACGAGGGGAAAATGTCATGAAATGATACAACATAAAGTAATTGCTTGTATTCCAGGAAAACCTAAGTTGCTGCTCGTCGTGGGGATGGCCCTTATAAAAACTCGAACGGGGTAGAATAGGAAATGATTGGATTTTCTACATAGTACGCTACTATTTAGATAAAGCCAGAATATGTAAATTAAAAAACCTAGTTCTACTTTTACAGTTCAGTATATAAGGGGCACTTTTCTATCGTATTTTATCGCTTTTTAAATGAAAAGTACATGATCAAAACTTTGGAATTTACACCCCTTAAAGATATCAATTTAAGGCGAATAATTTTTTTTGCCGTTGTCTCCAAATACTGTATGTCCCTCTTTATAGTATAGTTGGTGTTTGACCACTAAATAAGCTTGTATTAAAAATCTTTTAATGACAACAAAGCAAAGTATGTGTGAGAGAGGGAGTCAAAAAGGTCATAAATTATATCTCAACTCTTCAACTCTCTCTTTACTATGCTGCTGTTCCAGCTTCTTATTCTTATTTTATGCCATGCCACCATCCATGCACTCGAGGTGTTGGGCTAGCTGCCGTCAATCCATTAAATACATTGTATATTGGTTTGGTATGGTTTTGACTATGTGTGAGTCAAGTCATAAGTCATGAAAGGCGAAAAATATATTACACATCAGTCATCATCATGATGTTATTCAGCAGAAAAAAAATATTAGAAAAAAAAATCCCGTTTCCCTTCGCCTTCTTCCTGCAACTGAGCGAGGCACGTTTCCTCATTGAATCTATATTATTATATCGTCCTTTTCATTTTCTCGTCAAGTTATGCTCCTTTTCTATTGATATCCATTCTTTTTTCTACACTCTCTACATGTCCGTTCGTCCATGATTGTGTACATGTGTGAATACTGAGAAATGTAAAAGTTTGAAACGAGTACAAAAGCGGATAAACAGAGTTAAGCAGCAGGAGGAAGATCTTTACCTCTTGAATGTCTATCAAAAATCATTAATCTTTCATGAAAGTAGCCAAAACGCTTCAGAAACCATGAGACGTTTTTTTCCTCTTCAGGAAAAGCCAACAGAGAAAAGGAATGTTGGAAGGAGAAGAGCGAGAATATAAAAAAAAGATTCTAGAGCATATTTATATACAGATTATCAAAGTGTGTATTTATGTGAAGCATGCATTCATATGTAATATAAAGATTTGACTGACACTTTTGGTACTAGGAATTATTCCAAATACTTTATACAAAGTACAAACATAATGCTCATAATCTGTATTTCATTTGATCCATTGACTACTGCTGCATAATATGAATCAGGAACCTCCACTGTGTTGGAGTTGCAAGTTGAGTTGAGTTACTGACCAAAAAAAATAGTGTATGAATCTGGTTCAGAAGTTCTTATATTGTTTGAGGAGGAAGATGAAATGTCAGTAGTTAGTGTTAAGTTAATATATAAATGTATAGATATGTATGTATCACATCAGATACAACAACAATAACAAAAAAGTTTGACTTCAAGCAAGAAGCTGACCAGTCTATTGTATAAAACGGTAGAAATAATGGCACGTAAACATTAATATCGAATTAGGATTTTACATGGAGTGCGAGTGAGTGAAAGAGGAAGACCTCCAGAGCATTAAGAAAGTGATCTCACGCAGAGACAAATCACCACGAAATGACCTTTTGATAAATTACTGGTCGTTAGTACTTTGGGAATTGGGTTAACACTCATAATATATTCGCCTTTTTTCCTTCTAAAATTATCACAAACACTCAAATACCACCAGACCAGAGAGTTATATTGACTCCTGTTTTTTTTTGCTTTACAACTTTCTTCATTCTTGAGCCAAATGAGGTTATATTATATTATGGAGTAGCAAAAGGCACAGTCAGTAGTGCACAGTATGTGCGCATAATGATTGTGGTAGGACGAGGCGGTGTGAGACTTGGAAAATTCACTAAATGTCCTCTTGTTCCTGATTTGTAAGGGCAATAAAAGTCAAACTGTGTTTTGAACCATTTTTCATTAGCACACAGAGATGAATTAGGTGAAGGGTGAATTTACGTTAGATATGCGTGTAATGCTCCATATTCACATATACATATATATATACTTTTATCTAGAAAACTTTACTTGTCGGCATGATGTTATGTTATTGAACAGGAAATTGTCCAGATTTTTCGAACTTGAAAGGTGCAATCCAATGCTACACACCGACACTCAACAATGTATTCAAGAGAAAGCGGAGCAAAAGCTTTTATGAGCAGGTATGTATACTTCCAAAATATACAATGTTCCTGACTATTGCCAAGCCACTATTACTTGAAAGTAGTCCACTTCCTTCAGGTAAGTTTTTTGCAATTTACACTAGAGTTTAAATCAATAGTGGTGAGTTATCATAAGTTAATGCTATTTTTTAACCATCGTACATAATCCATAAGCCAGTTTAGCCGGCAAACAAACAAATAACAAAGACATCACATCACATATTAAATATTTTGTTACTTTGTAAATTCTCATGACTCACGCAACCCATAGGCTGCTGTGTAATGTACATAATACATATTATTATTATGGTGCGTAGGTATATTGAACGTACCCAAAAATAAT
This sequence comes from Orchesella flavescens, assembly GCA_964034955.1. Classification (NCBI taxonomy): domain Eukaryota; kingdom Metazoa; phylum Arthropoda; class Collembola; order Entomobryomorpha; family Orchesellidae; genus Orchesella; species Orchesella flavescens. Next base: position 18,140,419 of record OZ035954.1, read on the forward strand.
GACGCAACTATCGCCGTTAACTAAGATGTTTCAACAGAAAAAAACATATACCTAAAAAACTCACATCATTGCTCTCTTCTTCATTTCAGTGTCTTATTATACATAAGGCATTTCAACAGAGAGATGAATATAAATATATGTATTACTACACAATGCATATATGTATCTTGTGTCTAACTCCCAAATTTTACCACCAATGTTTTTCTACAATCCCACATTGACTCAGCAATTTTTGGTGAAAAGCCGAAATGAAATGAAACCCTGCTGCAAAAGCAGCAAGTAACAATAATAGTAATAATAATAATAATCGTCAATTTCTATTCATGTTCAAAGGAATACAAATATCGTGTACAAAAACAGTGTTGAACAAGTAGTAGCGATAAATGAAATGAAAGAAAGAAGACGACAAAGAATAGTGTAGAGCATATCTCTCTCTTCTTTTCATCATATAGTTATTATTATTATTACTCTTATATTATATAATAAACATCTAACCATCTATCTATATCTACACGTTTTTTTTGGTTTTTTTCTTTGGCGTAAGTGAAGAAGACGAATCGTAGACAAATATTCCATGTAGAAAATAAATATCTACGATCTACAACACCAAAAAATCATAATATGTACATACAAATATATATATATATATATAAAGCTATTGGTGGATATTCTAAAGTTATTTTTTCCCATTAGCCCCTTCCACAATTTGTAAGTTAAAGAAGTAATCATAATAATAAATATAATCATTCTATGAATGTGCATTACTTGCAAAGAATTGCCATACTTATCATTGCAGTTTCACCAAAGAGGAAAAATATTTAAAAGCAACAGACACCCAGAAGAAGAATGTCAGGCTAAGAAGGATTTTCATTTTAACATGTTCTCCAAAATCTTGAATGATACTTTATGCCAGCCGACCACTTGTATTTGCCATTTGAAGAAAAAAGTGCGCAACAAGAGAGAGAGAGATAGAGATATATCAGACATCTGCATTTCTCAATTTGTGTGCAATAATAGGAAGTCACAAAAAAACTGGTTAGCAGTTAACACAACGTCATTAAATGAATGCTTCCTTTTCACACAATCATGATGAGTTATATAAACAGTTGCAAAACCATTTTCGTGGTTTCTAAACAGGAAAACTAGACTTTCTCAGAAAATCTGAGAGTAGGTAGTGTGAGTCTTGCTCAATTTCGAATTCGAGAAGCCTTGATTTCATATTCCGACAAAATGTACAAAAGTGGACAATACAAAGTTGATCCAACTTAAATCATCGTCATGATCGTCATCTTGATTAAAGCAATAGATACTTTGTGTTTGTACACATGATTCACAATTTAGGATTTTTTTTTGATTAAACAGATTCTTTTTTAAAAGAATTTTTCCTTTCACGCAAAAGAATATTAGGATAGTATATGTATGCACGATAGCATGATGTTTTCTTTTTTTACAATTCCGCGTGCGACAATAATCCCACGAATTGACAAAGCCTTGCTTTGGTATAACAGATGGTGTTAAAACTACAAAAGACTACAATAGAAAAATGTATTTCTAGGTTCATATGTAGATATGAATGTAAAAAAAAACTTTTTAGTCATCATCATATCACTCCTCCTCCACCACAGTAGTACTCACAATCACAATCAGCGAAAAGAAATGTAATCCGTCTTTCTTTCCCTGTATAAAAAGAATGTTTGCAGCTAATAAAGCATCTTGAATGATTTTGCATGTTGTACAAAAATGATAACAACACTAATCTCTGACTAATAACAGGTATTTCATATGGTATCATATCATGTAGCAATTACTACTGTCATGAATACAAGCTTTACGAGGCGGAAATGTAACCAATAAGGTATCACTATGAAGGCCGCCCGCCATATGCATCAAATGGGTAATTCATATCTATTCAGGTAAAATCTCAGCTGGCTCTTATGTAGTTATTAGTTGCTCGCTGTTTAAGTAAAAGTGATTTTTGCATTAGTCCTGTCTGTCCGTCCGCCTGAGCATAGTTTAATATTAGCCTGCACTCAAATCCAACCCGTGGAATTCAAACATTTTATCCAATGAAAATAATCAAGAAAAAGTATTTAGGCATAGTGTTACTTGAATATCACTGAAAATTGATAAGGATCTTTAAACAGAACCAAGGTTGAAGGTATTTTTTAAAATACGACATTGCCCCAAATTTCCATTAAAGTAACAGCAAGTTAAATTTACTCGTATTGTAGAATGAGTTGATGATGCTACACATGCCCAACAATCAAAGAAGGCATTGACAACATCCAATCATGATAACAATGAGAGTGCTAAATGTGGGAAAAAGCTGAAGGGCTGAGTCTTTGAATCGAAGATGAAGCTATATGCTATATATGTCATGTAGTACTATATTCGATACAATTGCTAGAGTTCATATACATTTTTAGTTTCATTCATTGAGAAAAATGATGAGTAGGTGTGCGTGTCACGTCACTCATATCCGTATTATTGCTCTATCCGCTCTCTCATCATGTGCAAGCGCATATATATATTCCTTGATTGTGTTATTATTATGATTGAGAAACCATAATCTCCTTTCTTAGGTGCGGAGTACAAGTTTCATTTTGGTAGAACATGTTTCCATCTTTTCATTTTCGTCATTCTCCTTTGTTACAAATGAATAGACGCTCTAATTGTCATTCATTATATAGTCATTTTTATACATTCTTGTACCATAATGTACACGTAAACACACAGGTTTGCTATTTTGAATGTTCACAAGAAGAAGTGGGCCCAGCAATAATGCCGCCGTTTCCCAACAATTTTTTTTATATTGTAGTTGCAGATCTATGAGAATATAGATTTTGATTGGCTCTTTGTACTGCTGAGATTTAGGCAATTTTCTGTTGCTGGGTGTGGCTAAACAGCTCACGCTTCAGTAATTTGTACTTTTATGAATTTCACTGAAACGTCCAACTTCATAATTGAAAACGTTGAAAAAGTTTTTTATGCTCTTTTTTCTTGCGCTGTGTGAAGTCGGAAAGTAAACTGATGAAGAAGAGAAGAGGAAGCACAAAAAAATGCCATACCGCTTTCTTTGAGGTTAAGCATAAAAATCTCTGTAAAATCATTCTTCTCTCTTTTTTTTGAGATGTCTCCCTTTTGAACTAAAAAAAAGACATGTGAGTATAAAGTGTGTATAAAAATACAGATGCCACACTGACTGTGACTGAGGATAAAATTTATGATCAGTCAGAGTTGACGTGTGAGCTCAGTTTTGGCAGCATTACCGACAAAACACTTTCATAATGTTCATGTTCATTCGTCCCATCACTTCACATAATATTCACTCGTCTTTTCTTCATGAATGCGTGTGTTCAAGGAAGGATTGAGCCCTTTTGCCGACACTCTCTTTTGGAAAGATTGTAAATAAACGCAAGAATTTTTAGTATAGTCAACAGTCAACCTACACATCATTTGTAAAAAAATCGAATCAAAATATAAAACGGAATGAAACGCCTTGTTAATATAACAAAGTAGAAAAAATACCAAACTATTTCAATTTCAGCGTATTAACCGCCATACCACTTTTGGCTTTAAATAATTGTGTCAAGTATCCTTATGAAAGCTATCCTATTTGAGCGCTTTTTCTTCTTCCTCTGCTTATAACAACTTTGTCGGTGCAGTAATAACATCGCACATCATTCTATTCTTTGTACGTATCAAAAGAGACAAAAATGTTCCGTTCCGTACAACTACAGTAGCAACAAGGCATAATACATCACACATCACTCATTGTATCTGGTTTGGCTGTTGAGCAACACAACGCAACAGCATGTGTAAAAAGTAAGAATGAGTGAGTGAGTGAATGTATGGTGTGTGTGTATGTATGATGGAAGAAGCAAGTAAAAAGAAAAGAGAGGCTGAGAAGTGGTAGTTTATGATGATTTATAATCGTCAAGAGTCTCTTAATTTTCTTCCAATTTATCAACGCACACAACGTCAGTCTAGTCAGTTACGTGTCGGTGAGCTGTGTGATGATGATGTGATATGTGATGGGATATTTCATAGAGAGTGATGATGATTAGGATGATCTATATTATACAGGATATCACGGCACAAAAGAAGACGCATCAACACATTTTCACACTGTATTACTCCTCACAATAGCCAACTATAGTATAGGATCTCGTGCGTGTTTTTTCTCCTTCAAATATTTAAAACATTTGTCCTGGTTCTAACCCTTCATAGTATTATCATCATAATCATCATCATCATCATCAAATTTTATCAGCACACGAGGTTTTATAAAATAAAGCAACTTTTTTCCCCCCTTTGTTCAGAGTAGTGTCCATCCTCCACCATGATACCGACAGAGAGAAGCGCAAGTGGTAGCAGCTCGACTTAAAAAGATAATAAAGAGCCACGCAACACACTTATAAATTAGATTTGGTGATTTACTTACTCTTGGTCCGAATAGTAAGCAATATAAAGCATATTATCTAGTTGATTATGAAAGGCGGCTATGTGCCATGTCATAGTCGTATGTAATATACTTCGAGTGATTCGAATGAATGGCATTCTTTGCGTATAAAGAATGCTCGCACGAGAAAGATTACCGTCTGGTGTTCCAATTTTAATGAAACATGTCAACAGCAGAATAACCAAATAAAGCAAAGAATGCTTTCTCATGCTAGCAAACAGTCAACGTTTTTGAACCGACTGAACCGTAGTTGCAGTCAATCAAAATGGGAATAATTGTAGGGCCATCAAGGATGGGCAAAATAAACATTTTCAAAATACTAATTAAAATACAAAATACTTCAGAGCGTTCAAAATAAATACTTTAATTAAAATAATTTTTTCCCGAAGACATCAAAATACAAAATAAAATACTTTATTTTAATTAAATTGCCAAAATACAAAATAGTCTTACGATTAACTTATAGATAAAAAAATTATTTTATAACTTATTTTTTATACTTAAAATTTACATCGATGCATAAAATAAATTAAAGTGAACCTTTTTTTTATCAAAAAGTTAAATAATTTTTAAAAGCATTTCAAAATTACCATTGCTAAGTTGCATACGATTCGATACAAGTATTGGACAACAAACTCAAAACCACAATAATCACGATCATAAAAATAACTAGCCTAGCGTTAAGATGAATTGAACTTTGAAATGTAAAATTCAATTGTAAAAGTGATGCAACTTGGCCAAAACCATTTGAACAGCAGCTGCTGTGCCAGTGGTTTGCTTGGGATATGAATAAAAAGGTATGAAAAATTATTGCAAGAGTGTGGGACATCGGCTTTACAAAGTTCGTTTTTGTCGCAAATGCAAACTCTGAGACATTTTCAAACAAAATATTTTGTATTTTAAATACAAAATACTTATAGTCCCCAAAATAAATATTTACTTTAATTAAAATAAAACGATCAAAATTCAAAATAAAATACAAAATAAAAAAAAGTATTTTAAATAAGTATTTTAATTAAACGGCATTTAAAATACTTTTATTTTGCCCATCCTTGAGGGCCATTGAGACTATGATCTGGTCAGGGAGTATTTTCATGTACTTATTCAAAGCATGAGCTGCTACTAAAATATGACGCTGTGTCACTCTAAGAATAGGAAGACTGCACATTATAAACATAATAATAGAATGACATGCAGAATAAATGAATGGCATCGGCCCATTGTCTAACGGGGTGAATTGAAAAACACTTGCTATGAGTTATATTTTATATATATCAAGTATAATTTAAAGGAGCATCGAGCAGTTGTCCCTTTGTATGTGGTGGTGGTGGTGTGCCCTTTTAGATTATGATTATAGCAAGACTGCTTTCTTCTTCTCTTTCGTCATCATTATCACATCATCTTCTCAAAGATATCCATTCATTAATTTCCTTCTCACTCTGACGACATCCATTACCCCTACATCTAAATTCCCTGCCAGCACCACAAATAATAATTATAATGAATGTTCTGAACCGTGTACTATATATTACATTCGTTAATTGCTCCAAACATCTAAACATTTGAGAATTACTTACTTTGCTGGAACAGTGAAGTTATGGATAAAGATATTCTGTTTCAGAATAAAGAGTTCATTCGTTGGTGTGAGAGAAGCAAATATTTCAACGCAACTCATTAAATTCAGTGTTTACATGTTAACACAACAAACGCCAGCATGACCATATTCATAAATCATTTGGAAGCAAGGAGCAAGCTTACAAATTTTGAGTTGGGAATGACCTTCACTAATTGTGCGGTGCTATCTTCAAGACGAGGGAGCTGCTGTCTTTGGAGGATTGGAGTAACTCTCAAGCTAAAAACGTACATTGGAATGTGAATATACCAAAGCTATATTTGATGCGAAAGAAAGGGTTGAATCTACCAAGCATTTGCTTGGATGAACAAAGAAATTCAACAAAGACTCTCAAGAAGTGTTAAGCTCTTTGTGTTCAACCGATTTCTGCAAGACGGCAGTGGGGTGTCAGAGCACTGCTATGATGTTTAACTATTACGTAGCTTAAGTGTTTGCAAATTTATAACAAACTCAAAGTAGATTACAATAATAGCAATCATTTACATGATTTAAAAATATTTTTAAGATTCAGCCAGAGCTATTCTATTATACTATTCCATCATGTTTTGATTCAATAAAACGATGGAATGAATTTATGAAGATACGCGTAGTATCTATAAAATGCTTTTAAACTATTTCTATTAGAGTATGCCTAACGAATACGTATACATTTTTACCCCAGAGTACAGTCTCCTAGAGCCATGTATTGTATATGGTCCACTCAACTGAAGGATATAATAAAATTGAGATATCATTTCATTTTAAAATTCCAATCAGAAAACATGCATAGTGTGTGTGCATCATTACTCTATCTACGGCGGCAGGGAGAATCGGAAGAGATGAGTGAGAAAATGACATAACATGAAAGTGTCAGGGAGAAGGATGGAAAAATGATAAATGACTTTTCATATGATTGACATGTCCGTCCTCTCTATGCAGATTCAGACTTTTGTGCTCACAAACACATGAATGCTCTTCGTGCAATGCACCCTATGGATGCATCTGTGGATGACACAAAAATAAAAAAGGTTAGGCACAGGGCCCTTTTTGCCAAAGGGGTTGTGTCCCTGCCTGTTTATATATACACATTATTGAGCTAAATGGTAGTGCAAAGAAGTGGATGAATTTGTTTCCTGTGTGTCAGCTGAAAAATATGTGCTCTTTTTGTTTGAAAATATTAGGATTCTAGTGTCTGGGAGGCTTTATTATTTCTCACAACAACAAAAAGTGTTTGAAATGTAAAAAGCGTGGCGTAGTCGGAGCATGAGTAATCCTACTCGCTTTGATGATGTCAGGCGAACCTATCGGGTTCAGCTGTCATGAATGTTTCCGCATTCGACATCAATTTCGAAACGACATGTATGGAAGCACACTTGAACACGAAACAAATTTTAATACTATGACTTGACGATTAAAACCAATTTGATTACAAAAATAGCTTTTGATAGACCTTCCAGCTTTCAAGTCATAATGTCGAAAACTTTTGCTAACTGAAACAATAGGTTTGACTAATATAACCTAATTTTTAGATTGAAATTTGAACGGTTTCTTCTGTTAGTTGCATCTGATCCAAATTAGGTTCCTCCAGTTCCGAATTTATGGCTAACACGTTACAAAAATGTTAGAAAAATATGGTGAAAACCTGCGTGAAAGTGCTAAAAACTTGTGTACTAAAAACTATGAAATAGCGAAAAACGTGTATGCATAAATGGTGTAAAAAGTTGTGACTGCTTCCGATTAAATTAAGATTCGACTAATTTTTTTCGCTTGGTAGACTGATTACCTTTTTTAGCGTAAGATAAGTAAATTAATAACCAAATATGATTAAAAACAAAATTTTGAGAAAATTTTACATAAGAAAATGCAACAAAATATATTCTGTTTTGTATAACACAAGCATAACTCCGTTTCTCTATCATCAAAGGACGCGCGTGCATTTTCACGAATTTTTGTTTCCGTTCTCCTGATCTGTCAGTTTTGACAGTAAACAACAAAATTAATGATATTTTTGCTTTTAGTCTACCCGAAAGAAACTTTTTCAAAGTAAGTCAAATTACAATACCATAAGGCAATACGTTGTGACCTTTATTTGACTTTCGGCAACACAGCTATATAGGTATATAGTTTTGTGCTTCATGATATTTTCTATCCAAGCGATATTACTTTTGAACATCTCCAATCTTCTTGAACCTGACCTACAACACAAAAACTACGCCTTCCTGCATCTGCATCATATCATGTTCTTATTTACTCAAACTTGTATTACTCCCTTAATTTGGAGATAATATTTAGTATTTACAAGTTTAAAGTTTCAGAGATTAAAAGAGGTGCGGAATTTATTATCATCGTTTTACAAATATTATGTAATTCTATTACTTCCCACTTTTGAAGCAATATTCTACATTTTATCCAGAGACATATATTATTACTGTGCCTTATAAATCGTGGATGTAGATGTATTTGCAAGCAAAATAATCTTCAATCTTTCCACAACCGTCCAATGAAAGCGGTTGTTAGCGTTTCATTTCGGGAGGCTGGGTAGCTGTCAAAGTGATCATTCATGCAAAGATATTGAATCTTTCCCATCCATCATATCCTGTAATTTATACGAACCAATAGGAATGGTAAAGCTAGTATGTTTGACACAAGGGGCATGGCATGTACTTTTTGAGGTTGCGATTTAAGTTAAGTTTATAAATGTTTTAAACCTTAAACACAACTTTCACACGAAATATTTTGCGTTAATTTAGTGAAATGTGTTATGGTAGTAATAACATTTTAGTCAAATTCGAAATAAATAAATCACATAAATAAATAAAAATATTTAATTATTAAATATTTTTTGTCAATTTCACTGTTATCGAACTATGAACTGTAGTAGTATGATTAGTAGTATGATCTAAAATATGCAATGCAAGCTGGTTTGCATGCACTTTCAGACATTATATTTGTGCTCAGTCAGTTTCAGTTTGGTGAAGAGGTGAAGTGAATGCTATGCAATATGCATGGAGCGGCATAGTTGGGAAGAATGGTACATTATCAACTGAAGAACTGTTTGGTGTTTGCCAGTTTTCCATTAAGTTAAAAGGTGGCAGTTACTTCTTACTCTTTTGGAGGATTGAGGCAGAATATTACTCGACTTCAAGTCCATATCACTTCAGTCACTGTGTTACCCCCAGAGCATCTTTCCACAATCGTTCAATTAGCATTTGATGTTTCCCTTGTACCATGCCGGCTAATTGTGTTACTTCAAGATAGAAGTGGCCAAACTAAATTAGAATACATTTTATGCAATATACATAATACTTTAAATGAAAATGATAAAATAAAGGAGCTACACTACAAATATGCATATGGATAGCATTAAAAATGTTAAACGAAGAACCAAAGTAGGATCCAAAATGCGATTATACATTAACATTACTTTAGAATGGAAGAAACCAAGTTGTTTCGAAATGTACAGCATACCAGCAAAGCGGATGCTAATGCTACTACGATTTTTCAGGTTTCCCTTATTACAAAAGCTCTGCTATGGTACATCATTGTCATTTCATGCAAAGAGAGCGTAGTGCTTATGAGCTAGCAGGAGCTTGCTTTATGCTTTTGATAATGCATAGTTAATACCTCTCGAGATTAATACCTACCATTTTCTTAGAATTACTTTAGGATACTTCACTTTATATTAGAATGTTGTATGGCATTTCAAATATATTGGAAAAATGAAGATGCTATCAACTACTGCATTGCTACCAATTTTTTGGGGGTATACGCTTACATATTGCACACGATGCCGATGCGGTTTCTCATGTGGAACAATATGTTTGCTCAGTATTGAAAGTGCATTGTGCATTCTGTTGTTAACTGAAGATATTTTGAAGCTACTTAATGTGGTTTAAGGTTCAAAAAATATTTTAAAACTTCTCGTTAACAAGCGAAGCATCAGTGGTTCAGTGGTAGAATGCTCGCCTGCCACGCGGGCGACCCGGGTTCGATTCCCGGCTGATGCACAATCATATTTTTGAAACTTTATTTTATTCAAATAATTTATGTCAGGTCAAGTGCGATAACATAATGGGTCTTTTTTTTATATCTTACTTCATTTTTTACAAGGATGTGACATTCAGGATTTCTCAAAGAAGTAAGTGCAGAACCTCGAGCTAGTTGTGAATGATATGAAAGATTGACTAAATATAAAATATTTATAAAGTTATCACAATTATTGATTTGATTTTGAGGATTTGGAAATACATATTTGACTCTCTATTACGACTTTCTGTTTTTAAAACAAATTCAATTTTTTGATAACCACGAATAATATTGAAAAATTAGTAGGGCAGTTATTAACTTTTGTAACTGATAAACGCACTAGCATAAAACAGCTTAAAAATTAAGCTAATAGTTTGTTTGTGACCTCTAGTTGCGATTTTTGTTTAACACTTCTAACATCTACAATACAGGGTAGTTTTCGATTTTACACGATGTGCCATTTTCATCCATTACATCGAGGAATTGACAATTGACACAGTCGGTGCGCCGACTTTGATAACGTAGTTTAAAGCTCCAGAATAGAACTTTTGAATCATGCAATTAATGTTTCAAATGCAAATTAAAAATAGAGTGACATTACTCCACCTGACTTCAGGCAGATCTTTGTACACAGGGGGTGATGTGACACAAACATGAAATAATATTTTACAACCTATCATAATATGAGCATGTATAAGCTTTCGTTGCATGAATGTTTAAAATGTATTTTCTGTTTTGTTTAGCTTTAATTATTCATAAACCCATCTACAAAATTCAAATTTGACCAGCATCGATGTTTATAACTACAGATGCATTCCATTCTTCGTGAATTCATACAGAATTATCCTAAAATTGTACATAGTCTCATGATTTGTACATTTGCATGAGCATACCATGAATTGAGATTAGATAACGATTTCAAAAGAATTCTATTCAAATATTGTTAAATAAATAAAAATTCATAGAACCAAGAAAAAAATTCCCTTGAAAAGTAAGTAAGTAATCATCAGGTCTTCACCACACTCTTATGGTGGTTCTTCTCCTTATTATCTACAATGATTTTGTTTTGAATGTCTGCACTGTACATAATGTATAGCAACAGCAAATGAACACATATTCGTCAACAAAAAATGCTTATTATTGGGGGTTTTTATCGAATGAATGGAGTCAGCGGGATGACATGACAGAAAATGACGAAGGTAAAAAAAAATACTGAGCATCACTCGGACTTGGTCCCTAGTGGTAATTGCCACCCTGAAGACTAATTTGCTTCTCTTCCCATCTTGCAAGCTGATATTCATTCCAAGTCGTTACACTTCTAGACTCAGATGACGATGATGATGGGATTGCGACTTTCGGTTAGTTAGTGAGTTGGCACCACGTGAAAGAAACATAATGCTGAAATACATGCATCATTCATGTGTATGTATTCGTGCGAAATCCTAATCCTAAGTGCTGAAATTGTGGCTGCTGCTGATCTTGCATCAGTTGATATTAGGGTTGATTATCCGTGTATTCTTGAAGGGAAATTGGTGAAGAAGCGAATTAAAATTTAGCTGTGTCATTTTGTCCTTCTATTGTACGTCACGTACTTGCGCTTGTAATCAAAGAAGGAATACATACATATTTTTGGTTTGAGTTGGTACGTATCACACGTACATATATGTACATAAGCATGCACAGTGAAAAGTAAATGACTTCGACAGTATTATGTTTGTTCTTATTTGATCCATATTATTCACATGTCATTTGGTAGCTTACAGAGTATGAGCAATCACATTGTTGGGGTAAAGCTAGAATTACATTATGTAGATTACATCTAAGCACGCAAATTGCAAAGTTTATATCTATATCAGTTTGTCCCTTATTGAAATTGGTGAAAATGAACATTAATGTTGTGAATTCATGCGAAAAAAACTTTTACATATAATATGTTATGCTTGTATTTAATCATTTGTGAAACAGCTTCAAATGGCATATACGCAGGTACTGCTGTTCAGGAACGACAAGTTTGACAATCTGATAGTAAGACAACTGTACACGAGTGAGTCCACTTACAAAGACGCGTATACAAACTAATTCTTAAATATCTCAAATTCAAAAGTATTAATCACAGGATGAGCGATTAATACAGACAATCTTTAGTCTAAAAATAACCATGTACATCCTGAATTGAATGGTAGATACGATACATTGGGGGTAATTTCATCGGATGTCTGACTCGACATCGTTAAGCTAAAACGAGAACGTTCCACAATTACGATTTTGACCCAGCCACCTTCCCTTTAAAATAACGTCATTAATACAAAGTAGATGGGACAAGATACCCACCCCCGGGGATGACATGTATTTTGAGCGTTCCATAAGTTCTTGTATAATATTGCATCATTTCATAATAAAATGGGTTTTATTTTGAACGGAAACCTAAAGGTTGCAAATTCAAAATACCAAATTTATGAGCAAGAAATTCAAAATTTTTGAATTTCCGGCTAAAAATATTCAAGTTACTGAGAATGCATTTAAAATTACTGGTAACCTGCATCGAATTTTCTGAGTACCCTTCTGACAGATCAGTTTTAAGTTTTTAAACGAGAATTCAAAATTTCAACTTTATGCTAGAGATTCAAAATTTTAAATTCCAACCTTATGTTGCAAGTTACTTTGCATGCAACCTTTGGATTTCTGTTAAAAATGAATGGCATATTTTATTCCGGTTCGTTTTTATTTTAATATATAAATGTTTCGTGTCAGGTAAGTAAGATAAAGATTTATTACTTCGAATAATTAGATTAATAGTTTAATAATTTTGTTATGCGATGTAGATAACGAAAGTATTGATTTTATTATTCCTATATACATCTCGTCTTTCATATTTTCTTCATTCCTTTACGCAATCAACCAGTGCCCTCTAAATTTATAACACAAATTGGCAAAACAGCATATATGCACTGTTACTGAATGCAGCATCTTTAAATCTCTTTATTGATTCCGTTTAAAGGCTGCATTGAGTTATTTTACGTTAATATTACTTACAAATTATGCAGCAGAACAGTTGGAAGGGATAAGTTAACCTTTATTAATTTAAGGACAAAATTTATTAATTACCTAATGTGGATAAAATGACATACACACAACCCTGCCTGCAAGGGTAAGTGTGAAGATATCTAAATGTACTATTTGTGATGATGTAATTTCCCTAACATTAAGTGAGATTGAATTGTTTGAAAGTTCGAGTATTGAAGCTTAGTATAATGTATATGATATAAAAGCATTGATGATCATCCCTTCTATGTTTTGTAGTAATAATAAAGTAAATACAAGTTTATATACTGTCATATTATTTACATCTACACACGTCTATGTCTCTAGTTTTACTACACCTTTAACTAATGACATAGTTAAAGAGCATCAGACATGAGGATGAACGAACTTACTCGCTCACTGTGTACCGCGTATATGCAAAGTCATGTAATGGTAATGATGTAGATGACAATGAGCTATGCCAGAGTTTTGAGCGGAAATGAGCTTAAATTATGAACTCGTGCTTTTTTAATTAATTACAGTGTACTCACCATTTTCTGCTTTGTTTGTTCACCTCCACCAAGCCTAAGTATAGAGAACAGCTCATCGTCAGTTGATGGATAATAATTTTATAAAAGGAGTTTTGGATGAAAATATGAAGTTTTAAGCATTTTGAGAAGTCGTGCGCAATGCATATGGTGTATTTTGTTGTTATATATTGTAACATGGGCTTACAAAACAATAAAAAGGGTAGATACAAAAAAAATATGAACATGCTTTTGGATTTGGAAGGAAAGCTCTTAATTTGATCTTAATGTTTAGAGTAGGTAAGCAAAAACCCATTTGCTTCTTTCCATCAACTTCCCCATTTTTTTTGTATGCATGCATTGCATAACAGGAAACAAAAAATTACATTAGAAGTAGCCTTTCCAGCACATTTGTTTGTGGAAAAAGCAATTTTTTTTCGCCACAACATTCAACCATTATATTGTCAATCTGAGAACCCATATGAAAAGCATTGCTTCTACTCATTTTCTCATACTTTCTTCGATTATTTTACTTTCCACTCCTCGATTTCTCGGAGAAACGCAATAGCACTAAAATAAATCTTGACTGGTTCACATGTACATGAGAACAGGGGGCCCGATCATAATCGTAAAAATTGGCAGGAGGGAAATGGACTAAAATTGTACGATCCAGTAGGTGGCTTTTTTCGTCCTCTCTCTCTCTCTCTTTCCCGTCTTCTTCTTCTTGCTCATTTTCCCCCTTATCGCTCACTGATACATGTGTATTCTTTAAGTATTATGGGCATCATGGACCTTGGTTTGCTGTTTGGTGAAAAAGTGAGTTTGAGTATTCAATTCTCCGAAACGCATGGCATGCAATGCAAGTACTTTTTATGTTTATGTCTGTTTGGACTCGACAAGACGGCTATGATATGATGCTATTGAATTGAGGGTTGAATGCTTTTGCTTTGGCTGTTGGCGTAGCTATCGCAGAAAAAGTAGTTACTAGTTTTACTGAATGAATATGAGCACGACCACACTGCTGTTGGTTCAATTGAGGTCTGGTGAGAGTGAGAATAAGTAGCCTATAAACATTGCAATAAATCTGTTCTCAGATAAATATGGAGACGAGACGAGCCATGAAAGAAAGGAGGAGTCCTTCCCGTTTCATTTGTATGGGGATGGGATGTGCAAAGAAAAATTTCACCATGTCCAGTGACAGCTATATCATAACTTGAGAGGCTTTACATTTTATACTTTCCCACAAGCATTTATTAGCATAGTTAACGTACAATGATTTAGAACTTGTTGGAGTGGCCTAACATTCAACATTTGTTTTAAGTGCCTAGAAGATAAGGGGTTTCCATACGAAAAGGGCATACATACATGTACACAAGAAACAAAACGAAATTACTATATGGGTGCAATAAATGTGTGTGTGAGTTCACAGTTCACATTACAATTTACAGATTGAGATAACCAAGTCAGTATATATAGGAGGCAATTTAAACAGTATTGCAGAATCAAAATGATGTTACACTCTGGACGGTTATGATTTTTACAGAAATAGTAGGATTTTATTTCACATTTTCACAATTTTTTTTAAAAACTTTAGCATGATACACGACGTGAACCACACCATTGCTGGAAAAGTCCCAGCCATAATCTCCACTTGAAATAGTCCATGCTTCATCATCATCATCATTGAAGTAGTGACTAATCCCACATTTATGCATCAGTATTGAATCCTCCATTTTTGTCAGCGCTTGAGTGCTGGTGTAGAATGTATTTCCATGTCGTTGCCGTCCAAACTCACATAATCAACCAACTCGCTAAAGCTTCCCAGATGGATATGTTGATGGTGTGTTCGATCATTTAGGAATGAGCTCGAGACATTACGATAACTCAGTGCCCGTAAGATACCTGTAGAAACGAGCTTCTGAGGCTTTTACGCCGATTATTCTACAAAAGCCCGGATCTACAGGGTAGGTTACGGGCATGATTGATTAATGTCCTCGATATCCCATTTGCACTCCAGGATCCTCCACACGGGTGGATGGATGGACTTCCTTGGCCACACGTACGGGAGGAGCATCCAACAGAGCTTGGGGTTTCATCATTCTGTAAATTCAGATTATCACAGGATTAGTTATGAGAAGATTTCACAGGTTAGCAAATTAGATGTAGGTGCATGTGAAAGGTATCAAATAAAATCTGGAGTAAACTATAAATTTACTATATAAAATTGGAACTATGCTATAATATTCATAGGACGATTTTTATTCAAAAGACCCATCAAATTTCAAAGAAAAAAATATTATTTTCATATCGTAACCTAAAGAAAAGCTACAAATTACGGACAACCGACTGTGAGCGACAGAGAGATAATCTGTTTTATACATGTTTCTCACAATCCAAGAAATGGTTCATGTTATACATAGATAAAGTATCATGTTTTGTATGTATACATATAGCAGATATACATAATATGGAATGCGGAGTCATTTTTTAATCTCCAGTCAAAGCAGGAGCTCTGAAAAAGCTTGTGTGTTGACAATCCTGGGTACCAGGATTTGGAAAACACGGAAAATCGACCGTAACACTTGTAAACAAACACTTGAAACGTGTGTCCTCGCTTCTCTTCCCTATAAATCTTTGTTTGTGTCGTTGTTGTCGTCTCAACTTTTTATGTCAATGTGAAGGGTTTCACGTTTATATGTATACCTACACTTTATCCCCAACTACATATTTCTAGCTCTTACCAAACCTACCAACTACCATACCACCACGACCACCACGTCCGTCACTATTACTATCATCACCACCTCACTCTCAAACAAGGTACATGACTGTCCTCTAAATAGTTAGTTTAAGCAGTTGTGTTGTAGATTGCAGCAAAAGGAGCTATACTAATAATATTTGGTATCCCGCAGGCAATTTTATGTCTTTCTACTACTACTCGTGTGCTCGTGTGTAAATCGAACCCATAGATAAAACCAACAAAATACATTCACACGTACAAAAGACGCAATATAATATGTCTCCGTCGATGAATTACTCTTGTCACACTTACTTAACGAGGTTACTTCTCTTTCAGAGAAGCAGGTGTAAAAGTAAAAGGCTAAGCCCTGTGTGCCATCCCATCACCAAAATGCCTTTCTCCTCAACTGTTCTGGCTGGTAGGCATTAGGCCTGTCTCTTGTGCCATCACTGCTATTCTCACTCCTTCCTCTTTCCCTATTTTTTTTGGAGTTGTATATTAACTACTATAAATCATTTTTGTATAATATCATCTACATTCAACATTAAAGTCTATAGTATGAGAAAAAGGAATGGCAAAAAAAAAATTTACTCCTGTTATGTTCTTCCTTAATGTAGCGTATTATATTTATGTATGTATGTATGCACATGCCATTTTCTCTAACAAAGTTTTTCGTTCCTGATGATGAGCAACCTAAACATAGCTTTTCCGTGTGGTATTTCCAACCATAAAAATTACAACATTATGAAGGCAGGTAGTAGGTATTAAGTATATGGAGCAACGTGAAAGTAAAGTGGAAAAACTACTTTTAGTCATTAAAGAAATGTCTCTTGGCTTAGCATAAATGCTCCGCTGAAAGCTATTAATTGCTAACTACTGTTTCTGAAGTTGGGAAGCTGTGTTTGTGTGTGTGTGTTCCATTCTTAAATGTGGTGGGCTCTCGGGCTTGGAAAGGAGATCCAGAACACCATTTACTAAATGAACCTCCTCCATAAAAGAATAATGGAAATGCAAAAACCTCTTCACTTCACACACAAACTATGTAATGTAGCTCACAAAATAAATTGTAATTTAAAACGGTTTCATAAATCCGTCATTTTAATACGAGTTGGAGAGGTGAGTCATGGTATAGTTTTCAGTCTAACCCAAACTCTCAAACATTCATATCCGGCACATATTTTATCAATATTAAGGAAATTGTGGTTCACAGTAAAAAAAATGGTATCTAATCACCAAATAACTCGGCCATCACTTTTTATTAGTATTTACTTAATGCGGTACTCGTTGTGTTTGGTCATTTTATTGCCCCCATGTGTATAACTATAATAACTAGTATGCACTACTTTACCATGGTTTGTGTGACACTTGCAATTCAGCGCAACAACCGGCACATTCTCTTTACCATGGTCTTTACTGCAGTCTAGGTTGTAGATGAGTGATGATAACTTTCGGCAAATACTGATACTACTACTACACAGAAAAATGAAGAGCCTCCTAGCAGTCCGTGTGCACATGCCAAGGTCTCAACTCGTTATGAAGTGAAATTCCCATTTCCTACGGGAGTCTGTACACATGAGCATGAGCAAGTGATGTGTATGCAAAAATATTCGTGATTGAAATGTGAAATACAATATATATAAAAGGAGATGAATGACGAGCTGATCATCACATAGTAAAAACACAAGATTGTTCTCGCTCCACCACCATATCACCACGTTCAACGTTATACGGGTATTTATTTTCTCTGTGTTCACAACTGCTTCACCACGCACGTCCACGGTATTAAGTTCATTTTTTGATAACTCCACAAAACAACCATGCATCTTATTGCTTGCTAGCTAACAAACTTACATATAGGTAAAAATGCATAGAACAAGAATCCTCTGCACTTTCTGTATCTCACCATCTCATTACTCCAACTACAACTAAAGCTGCTAACTTTACAACAAACCGTGTAGCCCATCCGTAGTAGTAAGTAAGTACTACTACTGGCTGATGATATATCGAAAAACTTGAGCCGCACTACCATTATTATTATTATTCCTTCTCTTTTTCCTTCACTCGTCTATCCTTCTACCGTCGTCGCTTCAGGTGAAACACGAACTAACCTTAATAGCCTCAGCATACCTTCTTTCCATTGTAACCAGAGAAAAAGGAAAAAAGTACATTTAGAAAGTGTATTATGCATATCTCTACTTATTTTACAAGAGTGTGAGTATATGGGGAGATATGCTTCAGTTCGAATGGGATATGAACGTTATATACATGTACGACATGTGCACATGATGTGATGATAGTGAGTAGTGACTGAAGTGAAGTTAATGCTGATGATGATGATGATGATGACGATGCGAGAATTCGTACTGTATTCTATTCCATTCGTTCCAACTTTTATGATAGTTTGCAGGAGATAATGCAAGAAATGAAATGAAATACATAATACAATGCATGCCAGAGCTTATTGTACACTCAAAAATTATTATGACTTGACTGAATGACTGTCAGTTCGAGCCGTGAGTAGCAGCAACATCATATTATATAGCCATAGCACAATGCACAATTCAATGAGCTCTAGCGTAATATACAAGTGCACCTCGCATCGCATACCAGAAAAATATTGGATTTGTGTGAATGCAATGCAATATGATAACGAAACGGAATACAACCTAATTCAGGTAATAATAAAACCAATAGCAATAACAGTGATACATAATAATGCCGAATAAACAACATGCCAAACCAAATCTTGTTTCATGAAATATACATAACACTCCCAGGAGGAGAGAGAGAGGAGCAGAGTAAGTACATGATATGCATGTACCGGCACCGTGTGTCTGCCGAAATTCAATTCAGCCAGTCAATCGTAATTATGTACATTATATGCATTTTTCATTTCCCTCGACTTTCATGAGAGTCTAGCTCATCAGTATCATCAATGATACCATTCAAGCAATTGAAGGAGATGATATGCAAAACTCTTTTCCCAGAAAATATCTACAAATGTAGACAGAGAGTTAGTTGGATGGTTAGAGACAGAGTCAGATTCTTCCAATCTAGCTAGAATTTTCAAATGTGTGTGCTCTGTAAAATATGGATAGGAGACATATTTTATAGACAGACAGTTTTAATTTGCTTATCACAAAAACATGGAAAATTAAAATTAAAAGACTGGCTTGACTTGACTGACCAGGAATTTTCTAAAGATAATGTGACATTTGAGACTTGGAAAAAAGAAGAAAACAAAATTGTTCATGTTCATACTTTCAAGTCAGGACTTTGAGTGAAGTATTTGTGGCCGAATTCCGTTCTGATTTGTATTTGTATCCAATCGCCAAAGAATGCATGCCAACATAAAAAAATATACTAATACTTATCGTTAGTCAAAAGCCTGTAAAGGCCGGTCCGATGCTCGTGTTCTGTGTTCAGCTGTCTAGTCTGATGGCTGATCCGATCTTAACAACCAGAAGTTGAACAAGAGATACCATCAGCAGCAGCATCATCATCATAATAATCATCGTATATGAGCTACATACTACATACGTATTGCTTATAGCCACACCGTGCAATGACTCATGTGGTGTGCTAATGGTAATACGCATACTGCACTTGAGAGAATGCGGCACACATGCATATATGCAAGTTAATTATATACAGAATCGCATTACTATTAGGTGTTTGGCAGTTTTGGCAGAACACAATATTCCATATTCCATGCTACTTACTTATGAAAGCTTTTTTTTGTAACAAAACACCTTAAGTAGATTTCATTGCAGCCAATAAGTTAAATGCTCAGAGTTGATTTTCTGATCAAAACCATGTAGTGAAAAGGAGCCGAAGGAGAAACGGCACGTTTGAAAGAGAACATTAAATAATGACATATTTGATGCTTTCTGTTATATAACATAATGGACGAACGCTTTTTCATGAGTATCTCCTTTGTACATCTGCTCATAACAGAAATAAATATGAGCATCAGTTCAGTACAACATACTTCAGAGATATGGTTCACATGAAATGAAATGAAATGGGATTTTTGCTGTTGTATGCTGCTCCTGCTACAATGTATATATGTGTAATAATACAATAACAGCAAAAAAAACACTGACTGTGGAAGTTCAATAATATATGGTTTTGAAGGCGAGCACGGGAAATCCAGCTGGTAAAAGAAGAAAAAGTCAAACCATCCGCATTGGCAAAATATACGCTTGTATGCATCTATAGGGAATCTGAAGTGTATATGCATATATATATGTGGATGTAAGTAATGTTGGCAATAGAGCCCCCAAATTACATTATATATTTGGGATGTAAGAGGAAAAAGTGTAATTCTGAAAGCAGAAAATGAGTTGAGGATATAAGAAGATGTTGATGAGACGATGACGACGTCGAGAGATGCAATGCAACAAAGTTTAATATACACAAGCTTAAGATAATTCTATACGGATGCGTAACAACAGAAAATAAGCTATTCTTTCATCTCTTTCGTCTTTAAAAAGTTTTTTTCTCTATCTCTCTCTCTCTTCTCTTCAAAGTCTAATTCCAAAATGAAAGAAAAGAGGTAAGTACGGAACAGCAACAACAAAAAAAGACTTCAAATGTTCTCATCATCATCACCATCCAATCCTACTGCTCATCATCATCATCCTCATCGTCGTCGTAGTCGTGAGCTACAAAAGCAGAGGAGAAGCTTCATCATCGTCATCTCAATTTCAACAAAGCCGAAACAGAACACAGCAAAAGCAGTGGCATTTAGTGGTAAGCTTCGTCAAAAAGGTAAAAATCCACTGCCTGAGGACCAAAAAAGTATCTTTGTAACTGGGAATGAGTGACTGTGAGTGAATGGGCAAGGGGGATCAGCAACAGCAACCACAGCAGCAGATATATAAAAATGTTTTAAGGCTACACACATCTCTTCCTCTTCTTTTATAAACCTTTGAGTCCTCTTTCTCGATTCTTTAACTAAGCCAACTCAAACCAACAACGTTACATAACATAACGAAATATGTAACATCATCTCATTTTTACAACGATTTCGATGGTATTATGGTCGAGATCTGTCAAATGAATCCTGCCTTGGCTATATTAAAGCGAACGATTCTCAGTCTATTTTTTTGCTCTCAGCTTCTTCTTCTTTTTTAAAAAAAATGAAGTGTAGAAAAAAGTCCCAAGCTAAGGCAATCTATTTGCCCACCAGTACACTGCACTTAGAACTAATAGCAATTTAGTGATGGTTAGTCATTTTCAGGGTGGAAACTGAATCGAGTACCTGAAAAGAAGTAGCAATAATGTTTGGTTAAGACAACCAGCCGCCGGACGGAAGGAGACCGGGAGGAACATCATTGAGATTGAGTGAAATTGAGATGCTTCTTCCCAATTTTGAGTTTAAATAGAATTGCATTGTTATATACGATATGGAGTGGATTTACAATATCGTTGCAGTGAGAGTAGGGAGGCTTAAATTAGTTTACACACCCGTGTGTGTTGCACCTCATATGAGTACGAGTCGTAGTAGTTGTTAAGACGAGACTAGCGACCAGTCTGCAAATCTTTATTAAAGGCCGTGTGGTTTCAACAAAAGTGTATTGCACTTTGTTTAGCATTTTCTTTTAAATTCTTGAAGTAGATTCCCAGGTTAGAGGTTATGGAGCAGGTCTTATACAATTCACTTTAGGAGGATATTGCCAAATGCATTACTTAATCAATGCTCCACAAAAGTGCAAAAAAACGACTTACAAAATCCGTAAACAAGCAAACAGGTACATTGTGAATATATAGGCAATTGACGATATTGCTTGCTTAAATATGCGGTATATATAGTTAGAAGAGACTATTCGCTGATCGAAATACCGCCTTATAAAATGCTACATATTATAGTGTACATGTATATTATGTATATACCCATGAAATGTTTCGCATTTTAAGCTTTTCATTGTTGATTGTACGAAAAAGAAAATTACGATATGACATGGTGCTCTGAATCTACCAAATATCCCATCATTTTGCTTTTATGTTTCAGTATTATTATGACTTGTTCACGAATTTGCGTGATTTTCGATTGAAAGAAATGAAGATCATCATGATTGCAGCATTTTGTTGGAGATGAGATGGATTTGGTAGATTTCATTTTTACTGATGTAACTTTTTTTTCTCTCTCTCTCTCTACGAGTTGTGAACAAGAAGTCGCTTTTTAAAGGCACGAGATATATATATTTCCCTTTTCCTTTGACTACACACTCTATTCTACGTACTTCTACTGCCCCCACACTGTTGCCAAAAAACTGATGTTTAAATGCAATGCAGTTATTTTGACAGTTGGAAAGGAAATTTAAGGAAATGGTTTTAAGACTTTGTGCATTGTTATTCTTCTCTGAAATGAAAAAGTTGACGTTACATAATATTATTGTGAAAGAAGAATGCGGTATCTTTAATCCGTAATGCGGACTCCAGCAAAGTCTCACTCTACAGACTGCACTGCAATGCATTGCTTTGCTCTCTCAGATTTTTTTTTGCAATGCTGCATAAAAATCTGACAATGCTTTTTGTTGATTACTGTATGAAACAGCATTGTATGAAAAATGTTTTAGCCAATGATTGAATACTATATCAATGCGCTGCGCCATTCATAAATGTGATTAGATGGGAAGCACCGGCGTAAATATATGTTATGAACGATAAAGTCATAATAAATGCAAATGACATTTATGTCAATTGACAACAAACACTATCTGAGCAGTAACTTTTATCCTAAACTCTTTAGCAGTCACGATTACAATTTACACGATGTTTACATGAAGAAAGACAAATTCGAGAGATGATAGTAGATGGAGGAAAGGGTTCTGAGAAGGAAAATGAAATGGCCATATCAATGGCTCTAAAAACGTAGCATTCGTCATTCGTGTTAGACATTAAACATTGAGCATTAGGAGAACTCAATTTTAATTTTATGCTTTTGCCACTCCTCCTAATAAGACCGTTTAATTTCCTCCTCCCGTCTCAGCTCAACTCATCCTTACTTAAAATTTAAGATATCCATTTATGATAGCTTTCTTACCACCATTCAATGAAAATCACGAAGAATGCTTCATGATGTGAAATTATTATCCGACATTATGATATAATGAATCATTCCATATCAGTTTAGGTATTTACTCAACACATTTCCCTCCCATTCTGAGAACATTATTCTTAAATGCAGGACCAACTGACGCTGCGAGATTCCTCCCTATCTCGGTAGCATCTCCTTCTTTCACTATTTCTATATCACTGTGCATCAGTCAACACATTTGAGTGCGTCAACTTGGCTCGGAATTTTTGCATAAAACTCCAATTATGTCTCATTTAAAAGCATTCAGAAAGGAGGATGCCGGTGGTGTGATAAATCATCAAGTCTCACTCAACTCAAGCAAAAGTTTTTGGGAAAATGATTTTATGACAGTAACAGCACACTCATTTCTCAAGTGCAGTCCTTGCTTTTGCATATAGACAGATGATGCATTAACGTTTCTTTCAAAAAGGAAGGAAGTCAGTCACCTTTCCATTTGATGAGAGACAAGATGATGATCACTATCATCACAAACCGCCATCATCATCATCATCAGCATCATGATGATGATGATGATCATTTTGCTTTGGTACACCAGTTGTCAGGTTGAATGCATTCATTCGACAAGCAACAACAGACCATACAGCAACAAAAAAAAGTACGTACATGCACTTCGTTTCACTCAACCACGCTTTTGGAGTTCAATGGAAAGGTAAAGACAAGTCAATGCCACAGAGCCTCAACTTCGCCAAAGTATAATAGGAGGAAAAAGAAACAGTCACGTAAAAGGAGCAGTGGAAACATCCCCAAGAGTGCTCTTCACTTTTTTTTTACTGCCACATCTTTTTCATAAAAATCTTGGCTCTTAGCTTTGCTAAAAGTGGTGGCGGCGGTGGTGATGGTGGAAGACGGGTGGAAGAATAAGACGAGAAATAAAGTTTTTAGTTCCAGATGCTAACCCGAATGGATGATGTTGGGTAGTTTATGTCATTCGGCCGTAACTTTGGTTGTTACTGCCACTATACTGTGCTTTCCTTTGCTAAGCCACCAAAATGAAGATGACGATGTGACTTTTTAGTTACCAACCCCTGTTATGCCATCATTATTGATGTGATAATATGAATCATGGGAATTATCTACATCTGTCACCTCGTTTCGGTGCGTTGTGCACACTAACTTTCACAAGTTTTACTTTAGGCGAATACCTGGAGTGTCGTAAATTAAGGTGGGTTGATAGGAGGATGTGATCCTGCAATGGGAACCTGCTGCTTTGCTTGGGTGTACGTCCTTCCTAAAGAAAAAGATTTGATAAATTCCTTTGTTTCACCTTCCGCTCTTGTCTTCTTCCTCGAGCTTTCAACAAGATTGTGGAGAATCTATGTAATCAAACAGAGAAAACAAATATTTTTAGTTTGTTTATTCTTCGGATTTCGCAAGAGGATTCATAAATTTGACAAGCATCAGCAATAAGCTCTTCTGCAGTGCAAAAGCCATTTGAAAGAAATGTGATCGTATTACCGATTCTATAGTTAAACAGTATTAAAGGTTTAACGACGTGTGGCATGAAACCCTAAACTTTATCTTGATTTCAGGAGCTAAGCCATGAATTACCTAGCATAAAACAAATCGGATGCAATGACCAATAATAATAGCTGGAAGATATCAAAAACATTCGTAATAAAAGCACACGAGAACAGGAAATTATATTTATGCACGTTTGACGTTGTTACAAGGCATATGCTTTGTAAAACCACGACATTTCCAACTTTTCCATAATTTTTGTGTGTGCCTACTACGCTATCTCATCTCAATCATCTCATGTCTTACATAACACTACATTAGTCACTTAGTCACCATTAAAGAACATTAAGCCAGGGTCATTAGAGATTTTTCTGATAGCGGCAGCAGCAGGGGTAGTAGTCAAGCACAAGCATACAAACATACTACAGCGGTTGCCAGAAGAGGAAAATAAAACTGTGCCCTAAAGCTAAAACAGTTGAAACTTTTAAATAGCTTGAATGTTGAAATGGCCAGTGCAGTAGAGGATGGACAAAACCTGCATGTACGTATATACGTTAGATGTGTTTAAAGGGTCCACAACGTAAGATCGTAGGATATTGTTTCCTTTCAATTGTTCATACGCACATACTTTTATAACTTTGATGCATTGTATTAAAAATTTGATATGAGCAGTTTCAAATCGTACTGAAATTTATGGGTTCTCTCTTCCCACATGTGATATAGGAAGGACATAGGAAAATTATCCCTACTGCAGTTGACTGGGTTTAGGGCTGCAGTGCAATAAATGCTAATTCTCAAAAGTATTACTATTATTACGATGTCAATTTGTCTGAAGTCGGTAAAGGGACGGAGGGCATCGTTTGTGACGTGATGAGCCACCTGATACCACTTTTGGCTTAGCCTTACGATTCCCACAAAATAAAATATATTGTTGTTCTGCATAGCATGACACCATAAATGCAGATGCAGACATAATTTTCCCATGTTTTGTACCCTCCTGTGTGTGGGTAGTAGATTGCTTGTTTCCTATCTAGTTCATTATGTTATGGTTAGTTATGTAGTAATTTCTAAAGTTCACATTTCTCCACAGGAATAAAATGTTAGCGAAATAGGATGTACCATGTCAGAAACTCCGTTTAAAGACAGGGACTCTGTAGTAGGAATTTAGTGTAATCGAGTATACACAATTCACATCCCTTCATTTTATACGTCAGGTGCAATTACCAATTTTTTCCAGAAAATTTTCAAGATGCATAACTAATTCTTGTCAACTACTCACACGTATATCTGTTTCAACTAATCGCAAAAGGCTTGTGAGAAACAAACTACACGAACCCAAGTTCCGTGTCATACGGTCAACGAACCATAACTATTTCATTTTTATTTTACAAGTGTTAGCCAAAATCAACCCCCTTCCACTCTACCCCTAATATTTTGATCGTCATTATTATACTTATGTATAGTATGAATGGATAAAATAAAAATTGCCTGGAGGATGCAACATATTTGTGGTAGATTTTTAGCTTAGATTCTACTTCACTAGCTTGATATTATGCTTACACGAATGAAATTCTTGAGAATATATTCATTTTGAGTGAAAAAAAATTGGTAGAAAACGCTTCCCAGCTAATTTGATACGGATCCAAATAACAATATCAATTTATGAGGGATGTCAAACCAAATTGTTCGTCCCTTGTCTTTCCATTCAAAGTTTCAGAGTTGGAGGAGTAACATAACGCTTTTAAAAGAAAAGAGAGCTTTGAAGGAAGACTTTTTGTGAAATTACTTGTCGTATCATATCATATATACATTACGCTATCATAACATGAATGTATACCAAACGATGAGTAAATTACTATCAAAGATCAAGGAAAATTGAGTAAACAAGCGTGTTCAGTACACGCTACTCGTTCTTCTCCACTTTGTGTCTACCACTGTGACTATCTCATACATATATATAGCCGCTTGCGACTTTGTCTTCATGCTTTTATCATGAAATGTTATTGCTCCTAGATATGTTAAATAACATTCATTATCTTGTTCAGGGTGTGAAGGAGTCCACACTCGATGATATTTAAGTTGATTGTTTACAAGACTCTCATGCAAGATTAACATAGAAACTGGAGCCTCGAGATCACCTTTACGACACTCAACTCAACTGGATAGATTGGCTTGTTGGATTTGATCCAGTGAAGAAAAGCAACAAGAAAATCTATTTGCCTTCAGGTAATAATTGAAGAAAAGCGAGAGCACGATCTTTTTCTGGCAGCATGCACACTAATGATATGTAGATGGTGAGTAGAGTCAGCAAGCAATGCCTTTAAAAATCTAACGTAATAATGCATTGTTTTTATAAGCACATTTGAAGCGTATCCTGAACCTGACCTAAACCGAAAATTTACATATATATATATCGATTTTTATAAAGTATTCATTCGTGTGGTCCATAAAACAAAGTCAATTACCAAAGCCAATAAATAACATCAAATTTAGTTCTCAGCGATGCGATCCCTCTTTGTTGTTTTTGAGCAACGCAGCAGCGTTTGAATCTTCTTCATTACTTACCTAATTTTCGATTATGTATACATAGTCAGCCCTGCCTGTGAGGGTGCCGGTGTTTGTTCTAATCTACTAATGCAAATGAAATATTCTAGAGCTAAGTACTTATATATATCGCCTATGGACTTCCTTCAAAAATAACCCTCGTGTCTGTCTGTTTTGCCAATAAATGAAAGGATATTGTTTTTCTTGCAAATCATTTAAAAAAACTGCATGCATATGAATGAGCCAACACAATTGGAAATTACATATAAAGAAAAGCTCCTACCAAGAAATGAATGCAAAGTCTTCTTGTGCGTAACATTAAGAAAAGACGAATATTTTTATTATGCTTCATCTTGAATAGCACTAGATTTCATTACGAGCAGTAGTTTACTCCTTACAAAGGCTCATATGTAATCTCTTAGAATGGAAACCACTGTGCACGGCTTAATACTCCTTCGTCACAGTATTTCAATTCCATTTCACTCTCACAAACAGATTGATAGTCGACACAATGTATGCTCTCATCAACTAGAATATAAAAAAAAACTCTCTAGACAGTAAGGGATGAGATGGATGGAGGGATAAAAAATGAAAATAAGAAAGAAAAGAAAGAAGATGAAATGAAAAAATGTGTTGAATAATAGCCCCATTAATTTACACTTTTTGCAATCACATTCCATTCACTCAACCAACCGAGTAGTGAAGCAAAAGCGTCATCATCAACATCATCACCACCTTCATCCACCTCCTGTGTGCGAGAATGGAGCTTGAGCTCGATAAAAAAAAGGCATACCATCAACAAAATCTCTTTCTTGTTCAATTCTCAGCTCCTCAAAACTGTCTTGAGCCATATACTTATATAAAGCACGTTTTGTAAGCAGAAGCAACATTTTATTTCAGCCCACTATTTCTTTTTTAAACGTTATTGTGTTCAATCAAAGTTTCAAGTGAGAGTGCAATGTCCACTAAAGTCCACCAAGTATAATGAGAAAATTGTGGAGGTACTACTTACATAAGCTCATATATTATTACATTACATAAATGAAAAGCTCTTTCAATACTTCTCCGTCCCTTTCCAATCCAATATATGTAACTTCCTAGTCTCGTAGATTACATGAAAAGTATATTTTCCATTTCGTTGGAAAGCTCATAAGTTATTGGAACAGAAATCAGAGTCAACCAAACAGCTATATTCTTCAGAGTTTCTTTCATTTCTTTCCTATACGATTCTCTTCCTTTTCTTGAGCTTTAACAATTTTTTATTTGTTTTTCTATTGTTCGATAAAATCAATAATTTCATATTGCACACAGGAGCTTGATACGAAAAAAAATAGAAAGAAGGCTGAGTAATTTTTTTTTTACTTTTCTGTAATACTAGCTTGCACGGTTGTCATCCCATAGAGCTCCTTTCATTTCATTTATTGAAGAGAAGTCTATATGTTTTAGCAATTTGGGATGACATGCGTTACTTTTTCATTTTGATAGGCTTCTGCAAGCAAGCACAAAAATAAGTGTCTTGCGTTCTTTCCACACTTTTCAAAGGTACATTGAAAAGTATTTTCTTATAGCATGTAATACAATAAAAAGTATGCACGATACGAGATATATATGATGCTAAAAAAATCATTCCAGTCCAATCACCAACACCACCACCACACCAACCAGCACTTTAAATGAGTTACCTTTCCATCATCTTCCTGCTGTCTTTCTATTCATTCTGTTTTTTATCCTCTCCTTCTACGTACATGCACCCGTCTTCGCCTCTTTGTTAGTTTCCTTTTCATTACCATTTGCATTAGCGTTACTACATTTTGTACCCTTAATCACACTTGGGATGCACATGATAATATAAATGTGAGCTTAGAGCTATATACTACTCTCCCAGGGAATCGACGCGAACTAGCAAGTTCGTCAACGTCAGAAGCAGCCATCATGCCAACCCTGCTGAAGGTTCCGTTTTACATCACATCGCATGCTTCATAAAGACAGACATGCATGCGTGAATTCATGAAAGGGGAAATCAAAAGAGAAATGAAATGCTTTTTCTGAAAAAAGCCAACCCCCATCCTTCATCATCATCTTTATCGTAATGCCTTTTTAGTCTTTGGTGCACGCACGAATTTTTTCCCTTTAGTTAAGCTAAAACATTCTTATTTTCTTATTATGTCTATACCATGTCGCTTTAGACATTGCAAGTTATTACATTCAAGAATGTGCGGTCGTTTATTAGTTAAGATTTTAATTCCAACCGAGCCATAAAGAAATTGTTGTATTGATCATCAACAAGGACATTGTCGCTTAATTTAAAAGAGTTAATTTGACTGCGTGTTGTAATTACTCGGAACAAAAAACTTGCTTAAAAGTTCTTTGGCTTTTGATAATGGACAGGAACTTGAAAAACTACCGTTGTTAACGCTCAACTTTCAAGTTATGATATGAAACAAAGTTTTTATATGAACTTTTCCTTTTCCCCATCAGTATAGTATCAGTAGTAGTTTCTTCTAGTAGGAGAAAAAAGTTTGGCAATAGTTTTTCTCTGCCGCACCGTATTTTATCATTAAGCAGGAGGTGCACCACTTTGTACGTAAAAACCGAACATAAAAAGGGACGGAGAAAGAGAGATTAGGAGAAGGGTGGGAGTTGAAAGACAGTTTTTTGGTGATAGGAATATGAATGAGGTGAGTCTTGAAGAGAAGCCATAAGGCCATCCAAACCAAACCACATAGTATATCGTGGGTTGGTATAATATCGCATCGGTATTGCAGCCGGCATCAGAGATTTAGTCAGTTAGACAAGCTGTGCAAGATTTATGTCCTATCAATATATATCTCCATGTACATGTACGTTATAAATAATGGGCTTAAGAACAAAATATAGTAGCAACCATTTTCCTAATGTGAAACGAGTTATAAGGAAACAACGATACGGCAAAGATTTCCAAGAAATCACTGCCTTAATCATTTATAGGAAGGAAGTCAGGAGGAAAGCGGATTTGATGGCTCCTTTGTACTTTTACTACACCCGTCGTTAGTCCTCTTACTTTCCATGCTATTGCCACTCTGACTTTCTGTTGATTAACTTCCTCACAAGTTGTAAAGATTGTCATGTGGTCAAGTGTCATTTAATACGACCATCATCATGCTTTCCCAGAGACACAATCAATAATTAACCCTTTTATGAGAGAAAACGTAACGTGAGAAGTCTTGGACCCAGTTAGCAAAACCCTTTGCTACCACCATCAAACCAAGCATCAAACTTCAAGAGCTCATCTTTTCCCATCACATCATATCATCACTACACTGACAAGAAGAGTCAAACTAAAATTGAACAATCAAATGCTTCCATAGTATCATATATTATTCCACCCTTACTTTTGTGTGAAACACATCATCAGAAAGGATGAGACTAGAAAACTGACTCTATTTTTCATCTTCCTCTCTTCTCATCCTTCTCTTCAACTTCAATTCGTGAAAATAGACGAAGCACGCAGAGATAAATGACCAAAATGACGTATGAAATATCGCCCATTCTCAACTCAAGAATGCTTTTACACTTTAGAGAAGATTCGTCTTCAGAACCGTGGATCTTTCAGTAAGTGCCCTTCGCTCATGTACAAAGTATTTGCTAGGTTTAGCTCTAGCAGCTCCTCATCGTAAATTAGATACGTCTTCTTTTCTGGACATGGTGAAGTAAAGCAAAGCAAAGGCTCATTGTGAATCCATGCATTCATTCTCTCTTGTGTAAATGGTTCCCACACATGCATATATGTATGTCGTTTTGTACTTTTCCATCCATTACAAAAAGTGAAAATCTCTTCACTCTTTTTCAGCCACGTCCAAAACACATAAGTTCATGTCTACTCCTCGTCATCACATGAAACGAAATGAATTCCAACAGAGCGAGAAGAGAAGCAATGATGAAAAAAATATTACCTGAGAAGAACCAAAAAACTGAATTGCTCAGATTCATCAAGTCATTCAGTTTTTACGTGTGGGACATTGACATGTATGAATGAGTACATTAGCTCATCTCATCTCATCGTAGTGGCATGAAATGTAATGAATAGAGATCATTGATTCATTGCATTGTGCCATTGATTCTTCTACAGTCATAAAACAGCATTTTACGCACACGTATTTTTTTCAACAAAAATTTTAAAGAATAGTCTGCCAATGCCAGAGTATACATCCTTCAAAATATTTTGAACTGGCTTGTCAAACCCTTTAACAATGTATAGTATGCTATAGAGCTGGACACAATTCGTCTCGCACGCCGTCATACAATGCTGCACTAGATTTTTAACATCGTACAAAAAAGACGCATGTTGAACGTACATCAAATGCCACTAACCCATGGTACGATTCACGGATGTACGGTTAAACGTGCTCAGTTAGATCGAATTCTGTGTATTCCTTTGGGTTTACAACCACCCGCAATAGCATTAACACCATGTAAGAATTAGCAAGTTAGCTTCGACATTACAACACAACACAATACAAAATGGTGTAGAGAAGTCACTCAAGGAACTGGAGCGCATTACTGCTAGAACACTGGCACAACTACGTCTTTAGTTTTAATGTACACATGCTTGTTTCGATGAAGTGTTTTATGATTAAAAAAGGTGGCCAGAGACACTAATATACTTATGCTGGAACTTGTGATGTGGATGTGAGTGAACCACCTTCACATAATAGTACCAGACCAGACCAGACAGAGTCCCGGTACAAGGTACAGCCTGCCTTTCCGTTGACTCACGTACTATGGTTATTCAGAGAATCAAAAAATGTTCAGAGAGCGAAAATAAAGGGAGCGTTACCACACATTCAATTAATGCACAATGAAAAATAAAGCTGAAGGTTTTCTTTTAGAAGGGAAAAGAAGAGAGTAGTAGAGTGACGCAGAGAGAGAGAGTGCTGGGCAAAAAGTACGTGGAGAAAAAAGGATAGATAGAAAAGAGAAGGAGATGGATGGATGGAATGGAGGCTTCTTTCAGGTCCTTCGATGTTGTTAGATCGTTGGATGGATGACAGGTCGGCCAAGATTAATGATTATATTCCAGAAGCAAAAGAGTTTTCAAAAAACACCCGAGCCAAATAAAGGCTTCCATCAACACAGGGCTGTAATGGAACAAGCTTAAAACTTGAGTATAACATGTTATACATATATTGTAGTTACTAAAACATCTTACTCTGTATTTCTACCAGACCAGTACATAAATAAATTTTCCACAATGGATCACTCTCCCTGTGTCTACTTGTGTATTTCAGTTTCAGTGTATTTCTCCCTCACCCGCACTGGCAAAAAATGTTCAGACAGAAATTCGTGGGGTGGGAACTGGGAAGCATGGATTCATAATATCCTATATTATACTAACCCTATTCATTTTATGTTTTGCCCTCTAAAACTTTTTTTTTGCAAATTTGATGTACATTTTTGTTCCCTTATTCTCTGATGCGTGCACAAAATCCATGCATTGTACAGGAAAACAGGCATTTATAGATTGCCCTGTCTAATACAAAACGATGTTCGAAGGATACGAGGAAGCAGAGAAAAAAAGTGACTGGTGATGGTGATGGTACTGCCGAAGAAAATAGTTCAAGTCGCTGACTCTGATAGTTACAATACAATGTTAAATGTGATGTTGGATGTGAGTTCTTTTCCCTCTCTCTCTCTCTGGAGTCCACCGAGAGAAAATGGAAGAAAGAAGGAAATTCACAAAAAAAATATATTCGTGTTTTTAAAAAAGCGCTCTCTCTCTCTCTCTCTTTCTTTCTGTTGCCTGTTTTTTCTTCTTCCTTTCCCTAATGGAAAATGGAAATAAAGTATGCATGCACGAAAAGATACCTAATACATTAATATACATAAATGTAATATTCTCAAACGTGGGATGAATCATGAGAGCAGTCACAGCTTTGAAACGACTTGTGAATCTATGCTATTCCATGATGAAATGCTTTTACCAAGAAAACAAATGAATTTATCGGAAATAGCACAGCAGCGCCGAGCGGACCTAAATTTCTTCGAACCCTACCACTACTACACTACCTTGCCTGACATTACCATTTTAACCTGATACTTTTGCTTCTCAATGATGAAAAAATATTGATACACAGGAAAGAACAAAACTAAACAGGGGTGATATCAGCCTCAGCGCAAACATGGTAAACTTTATAAGGAAGAGTTTGGGAGGCAAGATAAAATATATATATGTATATATGATCTAGTTTATCAATATCGTATCATCATGAAAAAGTACCATTAACATAAACAAAGTTTGGGTTGGGATTTTCACAACAAAAAATCGCAAATCTCTTTTTGCTTCCCCATCAGCGGTTGTAAATCTTGGACTGACATGTCTAAAATTGGATTCAACGTTACTGAAGCCATCAGGGATGCTTCACGCCAAGCAAAGGGGCTACACAGGAAAGTACTCTTTCCTCGCTCCCGAAAGCAAACCAGACCAGATGGACAATATCTTCGACTAACTAAACTAAATATATGGGACCGGTTCTACAGGTAAAACTATTAATACCCGTTTCGAACCATTTCCTATAGAAAGTTGGATGGAGGGATATGTTCCTTTCTTAAGAGAAACTATACGGAGGTGTACCAAAGGCCAGCCAAGACAAACCGAGTCTGAAACTATTCATCCAAAATTATCAGAGAGACTTATGTGCATAGCTACATACACATTGATATTGTGATACCTATACCTGGTGTTGGTTTAGTTTTCCCTACTCTACCACCGTTTTACTCAAAGCGAGAGGAGAAAGACAATACATGAGCACTTGTGTTGCAACTTGCAACATAAATTGTGGCCTGGCGTTTCAAGGGAGAGAGAGAGAGAGCACCGAGCGAGCGAGAGATAAAAGATGTTGGAAAGTTTTTGAGCAGCATATGTACACATTTATTGAGCAACATGAAACTAGGAGCAGAACAGAACCACAAGTTACTGTCAAATGCACCTTAACGAGCCTCTCTGGGTGGTTAGGAACGTAACTGGGGACCAGGTTGTATGGGAAAAACTTTTTCAAAAGGATAAAAAGAACAACCATGTAACTAGTGAGCAAAAACCAAGTGGAAACTTTATAAAATAGAGGTACTAAGTATCACCAGGGAAGAAAAAAACGAGCGGAAGAGATGAGATATATCTACATTTTAGTTCATGGCAAATAGCACGTGTGTGTTGTACTGCCGCTAACCCTTTCCTTCCTGAGGTGGAGGAAAGCAAAGTCTCTTTCATTACACAAATGCGAGTACTTTGAACCTATGAAATGTACGATTTATCACAGC
The DNA here is from genome assembly GCA_964034955.1 of Orchesella flavescens. Lineage (NCBI taxonomy): Eukaryota > Metazoa > Arthropoda > Collembola > Entomobryomorpha > Orchesellidae > Orchesella > Orchesella flavescens. Next base: position 18,175,207 of record OZ035954.1, read on the forward strand.
CTAAGTACTGAAAATGTACATACAAGCGAAACAACTATGGATATTTGTATCCCTTTTTGCTTCTTGATACAATTCCGCTATCATCACTACTGATGATAATATTCATGCATGAGTGTGCTCACTACCAACTACGGAAAAGGTTCATAACCTTGTGAATACTTCCATGAAACCACGAAATGGATGTAATACAATGCCTTTTCATGTCGTGTCTTTTGAATCTATGACGCCACCACCATTACCATTGTCCATAGTCGATTTCTGCTGTCGACTCAACTTGTTATAGAATTTTTGTGAAAGCTTAATACAAATTTTAATTAAGTATTTATAAAAAGTGGTACATGGGACAAAGTACAAAGGAAGCAAATCGTTTAGGGACCGAAACCGAATAAAGTATTTTGAACTCTTTCCTAGACTTTATCAATCCGTACTTCCGCTCTGTTGTTGGATTCACAAACTCATTTCTTGGAATCATGTCATTTGCATGAAAGTAAAATCTAATGGTTATCATCATCGGAATCAGTTATAAGCCAAATTAATAGTGAGAGTCTTATAGAGGAAGAGCAAAATTCATTTACATTACGTAACATTTCATGGCCGTACACATTTACAAAGACAATAATATTTCGAGAAAAGATTTTCTATTCAATTAATTTTTATATCAAAAGTAGTGGTGTAATGCTAGGGCTTTAGTTGGTTTTAGAATGAGCTCATTTTCGACAGAAAAGTAAAGAAAAAAGTTTTGTCATGGTGGTGGTAGTGGAAGAATTTTTTTCTTTGAATAAAAAAAACTGGCATTTTAATGCTGGCTACAAAATGACTGGGCAGAAAACAAGATGACACGGACAGGCATGAGCAAATGGCATGATCATCATCATCAGCATCGGTAAAACAGAAAATGGAATGGGAAGAAGGAGACAAATAGTAGTCGGAATTTCCGTAGAAAAAGGGTTCTGTAATATGTAGTTTGTTCATCGTGTTGGCAGTAATACTACAACTACTTCTGCATGATGGTAGTTAAAAAAGAGGAGAAAATGATAAAGAGAAATGGATGCTTCCCCTTGTCTTTTTAGGAATGATAGCCCGTAGTAAATCTAAAATCTTCTTGAAATCTTCACACTTGTGTTTAAGATAATGGGCAACATCCTTCATATGTATTTTTTCATGATGACGGTGCAATGACAATGAGCAGAGCAGATATAAAATGTCATGTCTTTCTGAGACACATCCGTATGGTATGAAATGGTGTAAAAAGATTTTTTCTTTACATTTTATTTATGCCATCCATCCCTTAGCCATCCTTTCTCAACAGTGAAGAGAAAATATTATATTATGTAAGCGTTGGGCATAAACGGATCAAGAAGACTCCCAAAGAAAAATACGCTACTTTAGTTTCGTGAGAGCATGCCGTAATAGCTTTAATATCTGTCTGCTTGACTGTGCATGTGTGTGTGATCCATTGCTTTTCACAGCCAGTTTCAGTCCATTTGCATAATTTACAATGCATATCACCTCTTTTCCCTTTTGATACGAGGACGACCATCATCACCATTCATTCGTAGGATGGAATATATGGATGGTGGTGGTGGTCGGTGGTGGTGGAGCAGCAGCTGCTCCAACTAAATGCTGCTGCTTTTGAGAGCAGAGTTGAAACATGATATGCCTTTTCACAAATAGCAAAAGCTTTTTCTGTTAAAACCTCCTTGTTTGCTTTTGCTCTCCATTCTCCACTGTCTTTCATATATTATTTTGCAGAGAGGAGAGCTGCTGCTAAGGCTTGCGATGCGATGTGATATGCATGGAAAAAAGAACCTGTTTGTCTCTTCTTTTGCCAGGAGTTGCGGGCAGGATTACTCCGTGACTATACGGTTGGCTGAGCAAAAGGGCTCGTCCTCTTTTTCACTCGTTGAATGAATCAAACCGTATATTGCAATAGAACAAACTAAGTTACCAGGAGGATCTTGTCCTTTCCCGAGCAATAGCGATGAGTCGAAGATGTGCGGAGAGAAGGAAAGAAGAGACAGGATGATGATGATGATGATTACCATATTCAGCCCTACTCCTCTTTGGCGAGAGAGTAAAGCTTACACAGCTTGTTACCCAAATTGAGATAAATACCTGGCTCAAAAAACAAAGTACGTATGAAAGTATGCATGCCATGCAGCAAACGACAAACAGGAGACAGCATTTGCTTAACCTGTGTTTTGTTTTTTAAAATGAGGATGATGATGACGATATGATGCGAATATATTGGGCTGTTTGGGCATGCTACTGTTTTTGTGATGATGGTTGGTGTGGTGTGGTGGAAACTTCATGTTTTGTTGCTACCCGGATGGAATGATACGCTAGATACACGTAGGCCAGGAGCGTAACAACATTCATGTATGCATACAAAATCCAAATTGATTACTCTGGCAATTTAACAAAATGATTCTCACTAAACCAAAATGCGTGCTTTATGGGGGAACAAGCGTGTACTTTGTAGTTGACACAATACTACAATTTGCTCATACCTATGGATTCAACCCCCTTTCACAACTTTTCGCTTTGGTATGGTATGGTATACGTAATACGTAGTCTCAGTGCAGACAAATATATTATACACATAAGTGTTTCTTTCAAATGCTCCAAACCTGAACTGAATATAATGGGGTTTCTTCCACCACAAGGAAAAGAAGAAGACCGATTTTGTGAATCAATCCGGTGAATTACTTTAATAGGCTCCTTCATGCTACTTGTGAATCCAAAATGGGTGTTTATATTTTATGTCTTTTGTGATATGTGGAGTCGAAAATTCATACGCCACAAAATCTTATAAACTTCAACTGCAGCTTGCCAACTAGCTCAGTGCGGCATGTTATGCTACAAAAATGTACTGCTTCTAGCCATGTACGCTTTAATACTTCATATGGAACTCTTTTTTTTCTATAAAACTACATGACAAGAAAACAATTTTCCTTTTTCTTGAAATCAAATGCAGTATAATGCAGTCTTATCATGCCGATAGAGTGCTTGTACTACAAAAACTTCTGCCAAAACCACTCAGCATTACTTTTTTCACTATCGATTTGCAGCTTCTTTGGCTCCATGACTAAACAATAGTTTTTAGCTTTTTTTAACAGTCGGCCATACAACTACAACCTCTGTAAGTAAAATAATATATATCCAAAGGAATTTTCTTCCAATCTTTTTGTAACTCTCAGCAAAAAAAAACCCAAAGCGAGAGTTGCATTTGCAGCAAAAAAATAAAAGTCTCCCCGAAAATTTCCCTTTGAGACAGCCAATTACCCTGCTTTACGACTCATTTTATAGCAAATAGGACCAGACGATATTAATGAGTCTCGTAATTAAATAATTATCTTTCAAGTCAAGCTCTTCTTCTCTTCGCCATCGTCTTCATCTTCATCTTCATGCCCACAAGCAGACAGACCGAATAGCGACATTCGTTAGTTGTTTTTTGTGTGTTGTGTATATTTACAATAGTGATTACTGGCGAAACAACACTTCAATTCGGAAGATGTAATGCCGACCATAAATACAAAAAAAGAAAGGAAACTGAGTGAGCTGATACTAACTCACTGCTCTGCTCTCCTTTGTTTTCTTGAGCGAGCAAATTTTTATAGACAACAAAAGAGCGTAACATTTTTTTTGAAACGCTTTTCAAGTGTATATATAAATTACGAACATGTGAATTCTATGCTGCGTTTCTTATAATACAAACATTTTTTCTTCCATTGAAAGCCCTTTTCTCAACTCTGTTCTATAATAGCTACATCAGCAAAGCCTCCCTAGTTCTGCAATGTTCTAGATTGTGCAATGAGAGGATCCCACACACAAAATGCGACCATCATCAACAGAGTCGAAAAGGCCCATTCTTAATTCAAGTACTTAAAGTATTTATTACATGGTCATGAAGGAGGCAACCCCTATACATTGAGTCTTTTGCTCCTTTTAAGTTCTCACTTTGAGTTAGTTGAAGTGGAGGATCGTTTTTGTTGAAACAATAAGAAAAGTCTCCGTTTCTCATTCTAAGATTACTCACGACTTCACTTTAATGTTTAAATGAGTGGCATACGTGGGATCTCGCAGTGAGGAAAATTGCGCTTGGCGAGTTTACCCCACAAAAGTCGATTGTAGAAGATGAGAATTGAGAATGGAATTTTCTTTTTTAGAATGGCAGAAATAGTTGAGAGAGATAACAACGTTATATGATGACGATGCCATTGGTATATGCTATGACATAAAATAAAATACTCCCAGGCTTAATTTGATTTTGCTAGACCATTCATTAACTTGCATGTTTTTTGAAAAGAATTTCCCTGTAATTCTCACTGCAATTTGGGCTAATCAGTGAGGACGAGAAATGAAAATCACATGAAAGTGAAGAAGACAGGATAGGCGCACATTAAAACCAAGTAGTTTCTTTCGTTTCATGATGCTTCATTTTAAAGAATGACAGGCAAGAATCGTCTGCTTTTTTTGGAAAAAAAAATTAAAGTTTCAGCTATCCTTTCAAGAGCATTTTCCTACCCCCAAAAACTACAAAAAGTGAGCAGCTTTTTCATTTGACATTTTCAAGTGTTTAGCTTCAAATGAACTGCTCAAAAGTGTACTTTTACTTTTGGTAAATGGAAAATATATAGAGGGTAGGTATGAATCCCAGCCTAGAATCTAGATGCCTCTTAGATGCTAGAGGCAAAGTAACAGCGGTCCTCAGTAAATACACACACGCACATGTCACAAAGTCAGAGGGTTGTTGTACTTTCCCTTTCGTTAGTTTGTGTACACAAGAGACAAAAATCCTCGACCTTTACTTTTCTCATTCTCCTTTAATTCTTGTCGACTCACACATTACTACAAGTGCACACAATGGTCCTTAACTTTTGCTCAACTTCTCTCGTTTGCTCAAATTCTTTATACTGTTCTATCCTTGTTTGATGCTAAATTTAGTTTATTGCTAGTGGGTGAGTGTTATTGTTCCTCTCGGTTGGAAAAACATTTGAGGCGTTCTTTCAATATGTACACTCATTGAAACAGCCAACACTTGTATGATGGTGTGATAATAAGGTACATAATAGAAAAATGGCATTCCATCTTGTCTTCTTCTTGCAATTGAAACACAGCCCTTAGCAAAACCATTATAATGAATTTCATGTTCCTCACAATTATTATCATTAACTCCGTTCACTGAACCAAGAGGAGTCAAAGGAAGGAGTTTTCGATGTAACAAGAAGAAAGACACATGACAAAAGAAAAGTCGAGGTATATAAAATCCTACCCAGGTTGCCAACATTTGCACCACCACCACCACCACCGACAGGACAAGATGATAATAGAGGCTATCAAAAAGTTGTATCAAATGAAGGTGTGAGAATATTAATGGTAATTAACTAATTAATTTCACATCCATTTTCATCTCCTTTAATGACTACCCATTTTCCTAGAGCAGTAATCAAAGTCAGTTACCGACTACTGATGTCATATGTCCGTGTGATGAGGTTCTATTTCCTGGGCACACAAAAACCTGAGGTGGTTGGTGCTAATGGTATTTACATGCCTACATGGATTCCCATTTGTATGGAAAGGAGCAAACATGAGGTATTTGTTCTCATTTCATTTACTATTAGGCAACCCCTAATATGATGTGAAAGGAGCATGGAAAATCTTGTTTCCTTCCAACTTTTCATACAAGAAAAACAAATGTAATGTATAAAAGTCTTTGCAACCAAACCAAACTTAATGCGGATGGATTTGATGTGAGCAAACCACTTTCGTCACAAATGTTACAACACTTTCAATTCAGTTCTGGTTCCCGTACTCTATCCCATTTTATCTAGATCGGATCTCCCGTACGCCATTGAGTTTTGATGTTTTCTATGTACTTATATACTCACTTCCACATCTGTGAGCGTACGGCAAGTCGGCATGTAATATTTACCTTTATTGCCATTATGTATGAATAAGTTATGGAAAAAAATCTTATGCTTAAACACAAGACCATCTGTGATGTACCCTCGGCAGTAGTCCCTATACCAATTGACAGTGTTTGCTCAAAACCACCTAGAGACTTGCATTATGTAAGTAAACAGAAATCTAATGCGTGTATGCCTTCAATCCCCCTTAAAAAGGGAGGAAATGTACAAAAACCAAAATCCCTTTTAGCTGTTGATAGAAATAATTTGGCTCTCTCTCTTCCTTTATTGTACGACTGACTCCATATATTTTTGTTGTTAAAATAAAAATACGCACAACTTGATTCACTCCAAGAACTAACATCATTATCATCACCATGTAGCATGAGGTGTTAGGAGTAATCTTATTACTTATTTTGTATCAAGTGAGTTGACGAGAAGGGTAAAACTGTCTTTGGGGCATTGCTGCATCACATTTGATAAAGAAAATGGTTTACTTTCCTCCTTCTTTATTGCATACAAAGGGTAATTCACACACAACTTATATACAAAGCACCGGAAGAGGTAATCAAGAATCAAATATTCAAAATTCAAATGGGAAATCAAGTAGGAAGTTTTTAACCTAGATGTAGATCTTCTTACACATGTACTATTCTATGAGTAAAGCTGAAAGTTGTTAGAAAAAAGTGTGGATTTTCAATGTTTCCACTTTCAACCCAAATGGCTTTACATCACAAAAGAAGGCAAGGTGTACAATGTACTACAGTAGTGTAAATCTTGCTGTTTTGTTGAAAGATTTTGAGGAAAAAGTAAAATTGGTAGAAACTCCCATAGAAATATGTTTAGGTTCCACAACCTCATCACATCACTTTTTGTGTGCATTGCAGATCTCAAGCAATTCCGTTCCCCATGTTATGGGAAATAAGTATAGTTATTTACAATGTTTTATGATATTAGATCTCAGCAAGATATCCCTGTTTTCTACGACTCTACTTTTGGTTATTGCCCTTTTTTCTGGTGTCTGCAGACAGTGAAATAACATGAAAGGCGACAACATCAAAATATCCATGAAACTGACGATGACTACACGGTAAAAAAAACTCATGTTTTCATGAATACCGAGCGGAAACAACAACAAACATATAATATAATATATAGTAAAAGTAATATCGCAAATAGTGTGGCGACAAAAAATGTCAGGAAAAAACCATTGTGTTGCTCATACAATAACAGGACATTATGACTGAACACACACACACACACACAACGATGGAATGGTGGTATGTCAGAAAACAAGATGGAAAGCATCATTCCATTCCTGATAAATACACAATTCCACGAGCCCATGAATTCTCACAATCAATTCGTGGATTGCATTATATTTTTAGAAGGGGAAAAATAGTTGCTCACTCATACTTTGTGTGGATGCATGAGTTCAAAAAATGGTAGCATTTAACCAAAACCCAGCAAAGTCACAAGTACATTTGTATGAATTAGGTGAGTGAGTACACAGTTGTATAAGCAAAAAAATTACTTGGATCCAGCCTCCAGACACTTTTTTATTCGTTTTAGAAGCAAAAAATAAAATAGACAAATGGTCTGCGATGTGATGTGGAATCCACCAAACATAAGAAGGGCGTGGAGCTCGGGTGGCGATAGTGAAAGTTGCGGGCTTGCTTGCCAGTGCAAGCAAAAGTTGCTAACAAAAGCTAAATACTGAGACTGAGAGTGGAGTGAGGGCAAATGAAAATTTGATATCCAAACCATTTACCTTGGATGCATGTACAAACAGAGTTTTGATGGGGCAAACGAGTTTGGAGACAGAGTGAAAAGAACCTAATATTTACTTTGTAACGGGATGCGATAAGCAGTATAAGATTTCATATATTATTATGTTTCCCTCTTACACAAAACTTTATTTGCAAACAGTTTTGCCTCTGACACTTGCTGCAGCAGTGCTATGTACTTTCCTTTGGTATCCATTCAAAGAGTACAACAACATTCCTCTCTTTAAATGATTCCATATGCATGAGGAGGATTTAATACCTATGTACTAAGACTAGTTTAGCTAGATAAATGTTCGCATATTAAGCTGCATACTTATAGAGTACCTCGTATCATGCTTGCATTATAACGAAGAATTATGAAGGAGAAAGTATTCGATTGTAACAACAGAAGAAGTTTGCATACAAGTATGTATGGTTGTTTCCCTCCACGCGCCTGATTTTGGTTTCACTTTTTTTTTTAGAAAATTTAAGTGAAGCCAACACAACGCGAGGAAAAAGTAAGGATGGGGGTGTGCAGCTTGACTCCTCCATGTATATTCAAGGTGTGTGTAGACACAACGCACCATAAATGTGTAGGAATCTCTATTGGGGTGGTAAAATGGGTAATACCCAAGTAATAAAAGAAGTTTGGTTATGGTGGTGCAGTGGTAGTTGCAGAATGGCATGGTTGGTGGTGGTGGTGGTGAGTTCCTCAGGAATGAGAGAGGAGGACGAGAGAAAACACACCGGAGAAAGAGAAATAGGCAGGAGGAACGGATAGGGACGGGGAATGGGAGCGCATGTCGACTCGACTGTCGACACAAGAGCGTCAGCAAAAGAGAGCGTTGTCTAAAGTGAATTTGAGAAAAGCAGAAGTGAACACTGGGAGAGGGAGCTGAGCTCTTAAAACATGGAAAAAAGTAAAACCCGAAAATCTTTTGCATTACTCACATTCAGGAATCCTTTTAATATATATAGCATCACCACCATGCATATATCATCACAACGAATAAACCATTGTGTTCATGTTAAACATGTATGTGTTATGCAGCCTTATGGGGCTGATTCCACAATCCGCTCCTGTGGCATTCCGCTTTCTTTGGAAAACTCCCTCAAATCCCGCTGAGCTTCAGCTGAGACTTCAGTTCAGGACATCTCGCTTACAGCTCAAACGATGTAGATATAATATAAGCAAAGGTACAAGGCAAAAGGCAAACCCAAAAGAGAGTATCAATGACACTCTTTGTGCTTTCTTCCACACATACACACATATATAACATATATAACTTGTGCATATGCGACAAGGAGTACAAACGTGAGCTTTGTTTCTGAGTGTACAGCCCACTATCCTTCCTCGGGTTTTACCATTCGCCAAATGTGAGGAGAATACAGTGACGGACGGTCGATATCAGGGTGAGTCCTATACCATATATAAAAAAATGTATATCCAGCTACTCTCGCATTGAATATGGCAAACCCAGAAGATTTGATGTGTGTGCTGTCCTGATACACATTTTACATTACTAAAAACGCTCATCGTCTTTCTTGCGAGGGAGATATGTGTCGTAGACGACGACGACGACACCACGCCATTTTGGCTTGCCTTTTGGGAAACATGAGAATGAGATGAGAGTGGGAAATCCTATTTCCCTTATTCCCTATCCGTTTTTTTCTTCTCCTTTTTATCAGTAGTTTCTTACACTCCTATTTGTGATTGTCCAAGTAGTCAATGATAGCAATATATGCATTTGCGTATTGCTTCACTAAGTATATGGATGATATTATGGAACACATGTACAGAAAAGCGCATCAATCTTCAGTCACCAGTATCAAAGCAATCCGAGTCTCAACAGTCATGATGATGATCATGATCATCACCATCATCGTCACGTAACGACATGGATTTTAGGTACGCCGCAGGAGGACAGGCAAAGAAGAAATGAGTAGAGCAGGGTGCAATTACTAAATGCCACAGCTCACAACAAAGCTTTTTAGCTGGATAAGCCTTTTTTTCTTCTTCCTTTCTTTCGTATCAGTCATGCAGACAGACTTAGTGGATTAATAGTAGTAGTATGTACTAGGTACATTACACTACACTTGCGAAAAAAATGCCCGTGTTGTAGGTAACTAAATGTAAGAGGATGCATAGGAACATGCACACATTAAATCACATTTGTCCCTTTCATGTGCACATACTTAACACATCAGTTGCACTGCTCTACTCTCCTGTCGTCATCATCCATCTTCATCTTCACGATTATTTTCAACCATCCATGAATACCTCATCTCATCTCCACGAAGGAATGAACAAATATGAATGTACATAAATGTGAATGCACTGGCTTTAAAAGCACTAAGTTCGTCGTCAGTTGAAAGAAGAAGACGAATAAAAAAATCCTCATCCTCTGATTTTATATGCATTGTATCAGTCCTCGAGACAGATAACCGTGACGTTTTCAAGACCATCATACTAGAAAACATCACATCACGAACTTCACTATAACATTTGACGTTCCTTCTCAAATCCAAACCACCGAAAGCATAAACACATTGTGTGTTTTCAGCTTGGTGAAATAAATGCATGAATTGAAAAAAAAATACCTTTGCATCGCACGATTTAAGGTAGTAAGTAGGTATGTTTCCTTTCGCTGATGCTAAGATTTCCCTATGAGATTGTTTTCATACAATTTGATGTGATGATGTGGAGCAAAGAAGAAGGAAAAAAAATCAGGGAAAAAATCAAGATGAGAGATTGTCTTTGGGGAGGACATGAAATGTGGTCGTATTCTTACGAGCTTAGAAAAACCGCATCAATATAGAATAGTAAAGTAATGCAAGATGCAAACGAAAATACACTCTTGAGTGAGTGAAACCTTCTAGACAGGTGTAAAACTGGTGGTGGTGGTAAACAATTCAAGTGAATCGATGTTATTACCTTAGAGAAATCTTCAGACTCTTTATAGCAATCCTATTTGCTCGCAAAATAATGGGACTTGCTTGTTGTTATGCTTTGTGCAGAAATTGTAAATATGAACGCATTTTTGTTAAGAAAAATACATTTTATTTTTTCTTCATGCAGCCATCCTATTGGATTATAGAAGTAGTTAGTTGATTGGAAATATACTGTAGTGAATTATGAAACTGCCATGCAATAACACACTCTCATTAATATGACAAAAAATATAATTCATGTCGGAATAAACAAGAAGTATAGACGACAGTGGTTGGTGAAATTGTCATAATTCTTTCACTTTATGGAATTATGACCTCATGAAATTCATGAGCTGTGGCTGTGCCAACTTGACCAAAGTTTGTGTTATTACATTTCATGAAAATTTAATTATTACCAGCAAAACTCTGACTTTCAATCTCGCTCCATTTCCATTGTTATGAATGGGGACGGAATGAATGTAGACCAAGAAATTAATAAAAGATTAAGATATGAAGCATTCTTGTCTCCATCAATCAATGTTACATTCAACATGGGATTGGTGATGAAAGTAAATGAATCCAGCAAGATTATATGATGTTCAAGTGATGAGATTGTACGCTAGGAACAGCTCATGTCACGCTACGGATTCCAGGATATGATTTACGCGAGCACATTTCCAGCTGGATGGGAAGGTTTCGATGGAGTTGGACCAGCTTCCACAGGTTGGTCTCATGATGGCGTAACCATCCATTCTTCAAAACATGTATATGGGTTGAAGGTTCCAGCCAAACCAAAACGTCTACCTCTCAACCTCTCCTCTGATCTCATCATCAAGACGGGAGTTGAAGTCACCACTATGTGATGCTAGTGTTGGATTGTTTGTGTGATGTGTGATATATGAGTTTTGAGACAAGGAACCCGTAGAGAGATGTTGAAGGAATGAGTATAAATTTTACATTGGATTTTTCGTCTTCACTTGAAACCAGAACGAGAGCAACATATGGAGAGAATTTCCATTGTAGATGGAGATGCATGATGGGACGCTGCGCTGGAAAAGATGCTTCGTAGTTTGGTGGGATGGAGTCCGCAATATCCCAACGAATAAAGTTATGCGAATGCCATACAATGCCACAGAAAGATACCAAACGACAAGAAATTTTATGACTCATTATATATTTATGAAATGGTTTAATGAAATTTATAGTTGATAAGTTCAATTAAGAATGAGATAACCAATCAGAGCAAAGTCGGTTATAACATATACCGTCTTATAAGCTTGTGAAAATCCTTTTATATATCAAGGGGATCGATATTTTATATAACGTGCAGAAATTGGATTTCTGAGGATTATATGCAGAAAAATGCGTTTGATTGGATTATGGATTTATTATGCCGTAGTTACTTTTTGATATATGAAAAACGTGCATATTTTATAGTTTGCATGTTCATAGGTATGTCTGGTATGCTATTTGGAAGCGTTTCAGAATGCCCAAAGCATTTCATAGCAATTGCATAAAAGCATTTTGTTTTTAATCACCTGCAAGCTACAAAGCCAGCATACATGTAACCAAAATTTGAATAAAACTTCAACTTACGTTTTATAGAATGGAATAGTCTGGTCTGGTATTCTATTGCTCTTCTAGTATATCAATTGGTCATCTTGCTCTCAGTTTTGGATTATACAGGAGTGTGGTTGGTTTCATTGGTAGCCCCAGCTGCTTTCTTTCCTCTTTAATTTAAAAGCGTTGACAGGTCTCCTTCTAAGCTTTAAACCCCTTTAAGCACCGAGCCCAGAAAATTGATTTGAAATCCTCTAGGTAAACATCGGAATAGGATAGATTCCTAAGGGAGAACAAGAAAAACATTAGGACAAGGAACTTAGCTGCCGACCATTAGTGTTGAGTAAATACGAGGAAGCGAGAGCGGTTGGTTGGGAAAAGCTAAAAACTTTTCGCTTCCAGCTTCACTCGCTTCTCCGTTTCCTCTTACACAAAATATATTTTACGGAGAGAGTCAAGTCAGATTAGCATGAGTTTCTTAAGGACAAGTTGAATGTATCTGCGAGGCAGTATTATTACTGATGCAGGAGTTGTACGCAAAATAAGTTTAAAAAGAATAGAATCAAATAAGAATATATATATACATAGCTTGGCTTTAAGCAGGGATGCATCTGGTGGTGAAAACCGGAAAAATTATGGGATAATTAATTGACATTTAGATTCAAACATTCATTTACTTTTCGGTTATTCAAGGAGGTACACTTCATAAATATTTAAATAGCTCTCGTGTTCACATTCATGCTTTTAGAGAGCCTACCCTAATTTCGAGTGTGTGTATGCAATACGATATGCGTTATTTTGCAATAAGCCTTTTAAGTATACTTATGCATTCATCCACATCCAGCACTAATAGTGATAGTGATGTAGTTTCCTTTGAGTTTGAAATTATAACGAGAAGATTTCTAGAGCTATCTATCTACCTATACCCATATCACTTTTCGGTGGAATGACCAACTGAAATTGAAACTACTTTCTTCTTCTCAACATCACTTCTCCTACATATCTCTCCATTAGAGGATAACAAGTTGTGCTTACATACAAGCTTCCTCTCTTCTCAAACTCTAGTCGGATCTGTTACGTAACGGGGAACAGTTATAGTGGGTGAAGCCGGCAAGGAAATGGTAATGGCATCCTTTTATTCCTCCATAAACACGTATCCATTTTCCTTTCTCTCTCGACGAGTCCGAAGTTAAATCCTTGAAACTTGATACGCATTCATTGTAACTTGTAACCGTAAAAGCAACTATTCAGGCTAGAATGCTTCTTGATATTTTCTCTTGTTATGCTTCCACTCTCTCTCAAAACTCAGTAAGGAAGCTATTTTGGCTTATATGTAGCTAGCTGGCAAAGAAAAAGGTCCAGTGAGATTTTGAGTGAGAATGTTGAGACTTCACAACGAGACTAGAGACTACTTACTTTCTTACGCTTCAACTGAAAAGTCACTCGCTGGTTTTCCTTTTCTATCAAGTGTAAATCCTTTTCTTAAAGCAAGTGAAGTGAGGATGAGAGAGACCAGACCAGGTTATGTAAAATCAAGAGGAGAAAGGGGGCTTTACTTCCTTTTATAATGATGATTCTCCTGCTTGTTTCCTTTCAACTCTAAATTGTAATTCAACTCTACACCCTCGCCCCTATCACCACCAGCTACGTACTTATATACAAGTAAGTACATTTTAAAATCTTCTTATGACTCAATACAAAAAAAAACTCAAGCTGGTTACGTGGTAGTGTGGTCAATGGACAATGTTAAATGTTAAATGGACAAGTACTGATTGTTTGCCTTTTCTATTATCCTTCACGTTACGTTCACTCACATATATAAAATCAAGGATTATAGATGTGGACGTCGACAGGTAGTATATAGCTACACTCCAGATTCCACCTGAATCCTCACCACCCAATCACATTAAAGAGGAATACGATATACTAGCAATGACTAAAACTGACAAAACAACTTTTGCCAAACCGGATCAAATAGAACAACTCCATAAACCAACACCAACACACTTTATATTAAGATGATTTTAACCTTCAGTTGTTTTTAGTCCCCTTTTTTTGATTTCTTATAACACTGACTTTCCTTTCAGTCTGCTCATGCATAATAGAAACCCTTTTGCTAGATACACGTTATGTAAAATCCTCTTAGGAATTTACACAAGGTTTTCATTCCATCTTTGAGAACAAACAAAAAAAATCTCCTGACTGCCGTAATATTAAATATGTGAGCCTACAGAAAAGAAACAGCACTTGACTTGACTCTCGACTTCATTTTTTGTGTATCCACACAACTCTGTACTTATTTACAGATTCTGTTTCACATTATAATAAATGTATGTCTTGAGAGTAGCTTCATGAGTGAGAGAGAGACATGTCCTAAACAAAACAAAAAGAAGCCTAGCGTATATGTTTACATTTGGAGAAACACCAAACACCCATTATGATTTCCTGTGCACGATCTCATCATTTTATGTTGCCACTCTGGCGTTTTTACTTCTACATTGATCTTCTCAAGAAGTCCCTACTTTTTTTCTTTGTATTCTAGAGAGTGTGGGACGTGGGAGTAGTGAGTTTCTAGCTGTCTGTGGTACATATTAGAATTCTTACAACTTAATGTGCCTGGCCCTCTCTCTCATCCATTGGAGTTGTCGTTTGACGGAAGAAAAGGAGATGGACGTAAAAAATGAGTTGTCGAGACTGGAGACAAAGGGATTCCTTGCACGACAAGCAAGGGAAATGGATGTAATGAATCTCTGATGGTGATATGCTTATACACATTTCAACTCACGATTAGTCTATGTGTCTCCTTTCACTTTGCTTTCCTTTTTTTCATACATTTTTTTTCACCATTTTCCAACCTCATTCAGAGGTTCAGATGAGAGGAGTATCAGTAAAAGAAAGAAACGAGCGCATTACATTGGTTCACTTTATGAAATAGTAAGTAACTAACGTAGGTATACAGAGAGTCATTTCATTGTATGGTAGAATTATATATCTGCCTTTCCACTTGCAACGTTATATTCTGCTTAGCTTGGCAATTCACAATGAATGCGGCTCATCACACAATCATCATCATCATCATGTTTGCTTGCTTGCTTTCTCTTGGTTTTTATTTCTTTCCTTTTTTTCCTCCTTTTCAAAGCTTCTGCTCACGCTTGAAATTTTCCTCTCTAACAAAAGAACCCAGAGAGTTATAGTAATATTCTGGCTTGAATTGTGGCTCCCAACCATTTCATTTATTAGCCATTTGTACACTGGCTTATTATAAATGAGCAAAATGCAATCATGAACGGGTGAAATTGTAGTTGTATCCAAGTTTTTCCTCTCTCTTTCTTTCTCTATCTCTTTCTCCATCTAACTCGCCTACCTTTTTATATGAGAAAGCTCTTGGTTGTGGCGTTGATGATATGATGATGATGGTGCATGTAACAATGAAATACATTTTCCCTTCTTCTTTTTTTGTGTTGGTAGTAGCTATTTTCACTCCAATTTTCCAACAATAGGAAGAGACCCAGAGAATAAATGAGCCGACGAAACGATTTTCCGAGGCAAGAATTTCTGTGGATTCCAATTTCATTTTTAAATGTGACACATGTACAATTCACCTCACAGATGAGTTTGAACGAGCTCAAGTTGAGTTGAACGAGCTGGGAGAAAAAGCGACAGATAGAAAGTTTGTGCGTAGGCAGAGATAAATGAATAGAAGCAGGTCTTGCAACTATAGATATACACTTATATCCATTCATTCCCCACAAAACACACACCTACTCCTACTCTCTGAGAAAAGTTTGGCTGAAGACAGCAGAACACTCTCACTCTATATGGGATATAAAGGCAAGGAGAGTTTTTGTGCGAAGGAAAAAACAACAGATCGGTTGCCAACAAAATTCAGAGTGAATAAAGTACTTTCCAGGTTTTCAACCACTTCTTCTTCTTCTATTACTATAGACTGGAAAAAAAGTACGTAAGAGCTGCTGTTACGTGTGTCTATCTACATTCATCTTGATTCTTATATCAAAAGTATATTTATTGGTGAGTGACTGCTACATCAGTACCACATGAGGGAAAGCGAGTTAGAGACAACGTTTAAGAAGACTGTTGAATCCACAAGGTTCTACCCGAACTCAAGGGATTTCCTGTACTGGTTGATGATTAACAATGATACTTTCCAATTAGAAAATATGCTAAAATAATGTACCACAACGCGTTGGCTTTACGTGGAAAAATACAAGTTAGTTTATTTAGGCAGGACAGTTAAAATGTAGTACAATTATCTTACAGACAGCATCCTTTCAGCTAAACTAGTAAAGATAAAGTATAACCTACGACAAATAACGTCACTCACCAAGAGGTGCCTAACTAACTAGATCAAGTCAACGACAAAATTGATAATGAATTATGAAGACGAGAGAATGAGCTCCCCTTCCTACTTAAAATGTATTATACCGACGATCGGAGGATTGATCGACTTAGCTAGTAGAAAAGGACGCTTCGAGAAGCTTCCAAAGCAAGGAGAAAGATAGGCATGCATCATTCATATTTCAAACAAATCTTATACTCTATGACATCCAACATCCTCCCATCTTATTTTACGCTAACTACAAGCTAGTTAAGTAAAATAATTAATTATAAAAACAACATTTATAAATGCTTAAAGGCTACGCTGAAGTATTGTCCATAACGGGCTGGTTGCTTGACTATCCTACCCCGCTTACTTATCACTTCACGGACACTGACACTAGGGGTAGGAACTTTCACTTTTGCTGGCTCCAAAGGGCTAGACTTAAAACGTAACGCCATATCCTCGCCTCCGGAGACCTCCAAAGGGTATAAACGCTGCAGCGGACGGACCAGGATACCACGGGGTGTCTTGACCTTTGCCACTCTGCATTCGCCGTCACGTCCCGAAATCAGCTCCGTGATGAATCCTAGGGGCCATTTGAAACGCTTCTGATTGTCAGCTCCCACCAACACGACGTCACCGGCCTTGAGGATCTGCTTCTTCTCGCTCCCACGCTGGACCAGCAGGGCCAAATACTCCTTCCGGAAACGACCCTGTAGCTGCGACTGGAGACTCTTCATGGATTTATATCCAATCTGCAGTGATCGAGCATTGGGACATTCTGGCATCTGCTGATTCGTCCGAAGACGTAGAAACATCGCTGGAGAAACAGAAACAACAACGGTACGTGGGCGCTCATTAATGGTAGAGCAAACTCCAGCAAGGCAGGTCCTAAACTCGTCATAGCTTAGGCGGGCAGTTCCAAGAATCCTTTTGAGGAGGTCCTTCACAGATCGAACCAAGCGCTCCCATCTTTTAGACTGCTGTAATTGATTCGGTGAGCATCCTCTTGATAGAAGATCCGCAGGATTCACGATGCCTGGAACATGCCTCCATTGTGCTTCACGTGTGGAGTTGAGGATTTCCGATACCCGATTTCCCACGAAAGTACCACACTGGTCGTCACGTCGAATCCATGCTAGGGCTGTACTGGAATCACTCCAAAAGTTAAATGTGGTATTTTCCCATACCAGGGCCTCTCGAACTGTGGTGTAGAGACGAACTCCCAATAGACAAGACATCAGTTCTAAGCGATGGATGAAAGTTTTCCGAGCACTTTTAGCAACAGGGGCAAGACGAGATTTGGCAAGTAGGAGTTGTATTTTATCTTCTCCGTTGTACTCACTCCTCAGGAAAACCACAGCTGCGTAGGCATACGAACTTCCATCCACAAATGTATGTATTTGTCTGTATGATTGAGATGAAAGTTGACAATGTCTGGGCACTTTGACATCCCTCAAAAGGTTGGCAGCAATCCCCCATGTTCTGAATTTTTCCTGGATAACATCTGGGAGACTGTCATCCCATTCACATTTGAGAACAACTGTTTCTTGAAGGAGTAACTTGAGGGAAAGTACTGCTGATGTGATGCCAATTGGATCTAAGATCCGTGCAAAAACTGAGAGGTTTCTTATTGTTGGCTTTTCCTCCAGGTTTATTTCTTGCACATCACAAAATAAAACATCCTCACGACGATCCCACAGCATACCGAGTAATGGCATACATTCGTTTGTCTCAGAGGTGGTGGAGGAGTTTTCTAAAATTGTTGTTGCCCATTGACGCAAATCCATTCCTGTCCTGCTCATCGTTTTGACAGCTGCATCCTTGAAGTACTCATACTCGTCGTATGAGGAAACGGATGACACAGAGTTATCCACGTAGAATGACAGGCGGAGTCTTTCGGCAAAGTTTTGATCCTCCTCTTTTGACAAATGGTTGTTGATGGTAGCAGCAAGAAGGAAAGGGCTGCACGTCATCCCAAAAACAACACGGTTATGTTGATAAACCTTCAATTTGTCAAATGTTGGACCAGACCACCAAAGAAACTTTTGATACTTGTGGTCTTGTAGTAGCACCAACATCATTTTAAAGGCCTTCCTGATATCCGCTGACACTCCAATCCTTTTCTGACGAAAACGGATGAATAGAGATGGGATTAGCTCAAGTAGATTAGGGCCAGTGTACATCATGTCATTCAAGGATGGTCCTTTTCCAGATTTGCAGGAAGCATCGAAAACAGGGCGCACTGGTATGGAGGAGACTTCTTTGAATAAGGGCCTATGAGGAAGGTAATGTCCATCTCCTGGATCATGAAGTCTACGCTCTGCTATATAACGATTGGTAGGACGAAGGAGTTTGTTGCTATTCCAAGGAAGAGAAACGATGAAACTTCCTGTTTCGTCTTTAGAGACATTGCTGTTGAAGTGAGTTACTGCCTCGATTTCATCTTCTCTCTTGGTTTTGGTCTCCATCAGATCCCGTATTCCTAATGTCTCCAGACTCCATAAGTTTGTTATGTCTGAACTGGCTGATAGCAAGGAGATCACGGACACTGCTAAATTGGAGGATGATGCTGGAACTCGACCGCTCACAGTCCAGCCAAATATGGTCTCGATTGCGACTAGTCCACTTTGTAGCTTCAATATCCTGCCTGTTAGCACGTTTCCCCAGTAGTCATTCCCCAAAGGAATATCCACATTATGACAGCCCGATCCCACATCAGATATGGAGATACTGTGTCGTGATAACTCTTCAAGACAGGGGCCGTTGGGGACTTTCGATAGCTGTCCAATCCTCTCGTCATGCTCCAAGAGCTGGAATTTTTGTGATAAAACTGGAGGTGTGGTTACACCTCCAAACAACAAGTTTCGTAGCCACTCATGACCAATCCTCCCCAAACGTCCTGCAACTTCCGTCTTTGTGTGGCTCCGTTGGCTCCTGGTGTCTCCTACAAGTCGGACAAAAGGGTGTCCCTGCAACTTGACTAGGAGGTTATTGAGCATAACGTAAGAGCTACACTGGTTTGTAGATGATGCTGATTTGGATTTGGTGTCGGTAGTGGCGTCTGAGGGTGTTGGAGAAACGGCAGGTGTGTCCAGCTTATTAATTTTCAACTTGACGTCGATGTACAGTTGACGGTAGTTCATGACAGAGGCACATTCCATCTCCATCTCGTCATCATCGGCGTCGTCATCAAGCTGTTGATCCTTAACCTTGGCGTCCAATTCTCCCAAATTGTCCATAACCTCATGAAGCTGAACGAGTGTGGCCTGGAGATCATCCTTGTCTGGGTCATTGCTGTGAAGGATGATGTTGCACTCGTTCACCAAGCGCGTAACTTTTGAGCGAAGGGGTTGCCTGCTCCTGATGAGACGATCCATAATTACTTGCCGTAATTATAAAAACGGACAAGTACACTTCACGTCACCTTTTTAAACTTTAATGAGTACTTAATCTCGGTGGAACCTCCAAAATGTTGAATCCACAAGGTTCTACCCGAACTCAAGGGATTTCCTGTACTGGTTGATGATTAACAATGATACTTTCCAATTAGAAAATATGCTAAAATAATGTACCACAACGCGTTGGCTTTACGTGGAAAAATACAAGTTAGTTTATTTAGGCAGGACAGTTAAAATGTAGTACAATTATCTTACAGACAGCATCCTTTCAGCTAAACTAGTAAAGATAAAGTATAACCTACGACAAATAACGTCACTCACCAAGAGGTGCCTAACTAACTAGATCAAGTCAACGACAAAATTGATAATGAATTATGAAGACGAGAGAATGAGCTCCCCTTCCTACTTAAAATGTATTATACCGACGATCGGAGGATTGATCGACTTAGCTAGTAGAAAAGGACGCTTCGAGAAGCTTCCAAAGCAAGGAGAAAGATAGGCATGCATCATTCATATTTCAAACAAATCTTATACTCTATGACATCCAACAAAGACAGTGTGTGCACAAATATATATATGCTTTCTTATGTATGTGCATCAATCATAGAAGCTGCATGATAATCCTACAGATCCAACAAGAGTTTTATATAATAGAACGTGATGACGTGTTTGGAAAGTAAGGGGAAACGCGAAATTCTACCAGAGAAGCGAGAAAAATATCTACCCATATTCCATTTGTGTATGTATTGTATAGTAAACAAGCCGTGTTAGCCTGGGTATGGCTGCTGCCACACTCTTTCAACTTGGAAAGAGTATAATACACCAGATGCTGGATCACAGTCGCACTTAAATGCTCCTGGCAGTTAGACGTAACCCGAAACTCGCAACTTGAACCTTTTAGCACAGAAAAAAAAGTTGAATCTGCATCTGACTTGCTTACCAACTCATGTAACGTTTTCTAACATGGCTGGGTGGAATATATGGTATATGAAAAATATAGTATGATTGCTAACAACTTGAAAAAAAGTCGTTATTTTTTTTTGCAATTTGCAACGTATACGACAAACAACAAGACTTACATGATGGGATGATACCATAAATGTAAATATAAATATGAGTGTGCCTAGTATTATTGAGTACTTTTGCGATTTGGCTTAAGTTGAAAGGGGCATGCTTGAGCAATCATCGTTGATGCAAATCTTGTTACATGAAGATGTAAAGTGAAAACTAATCCCATATAATAATGTTGGCATTCAATTCTCAACCATTTTTTATTATTCCAAGAGTTTTTATGATTAGTGAAAATTCAATACTGTGATGTGATGATGTTAGCTTTGGATGTAGTCAAAGTCCTTGAATTGCTTATTCGTCTCCCGTATCTGGAGTTGGGAGTAACTTTACCTTACAATGCAATACTTCTTCCTCTGTTCCTTGAAAATGGAACGTGATGGGATTTAATTTCGTTTTATCATTGTCACATCCATAAATGGTGAACCCGTTGTTGAAGTTAAACTTTACTGACTTGTAGGAGCGAGTATGAGTACTACTAATAGCATGGATGGCAGTATTGGTATGAAATATATATTTATATAGGGTATGGAGTTTATGCGATAGTTATTTCGGCTTTCAACCTTTGTCACAAAAGAGAGTCAAACTACTTACTCTTACTTCAGTTTGGTTTTGGCATTTGGCAAAATTCGCCTTTGGTTTGTGAAGTGTATGAGTAGTGGTGGTGGTTGGGTTTGGTGGCAGTGAAAGCATTGTCATATCATTAAGCAGTAGTGAGTGCAATCCTGTAATAATAACAAGAGTGGAAAGGCAGCCAGCGTTATGGGGAGACGAAGAAAGAAAGAGAGAGAGAGAGAGTGAGAGTGAGGTGAAGGCAATTCGAATGAAGTGAAGGAAGGAAGGAAGAGCAATAATAAGAGGACATTAAGTATGTTGGTAACGTACGAATGGACTTTGTTCGTTACCCGGAGCTTGGAGTTCATACATGCATACAGATACATCATCGTCATCATCATCATCATGATGATCATATATATTTTGTATATAGTGTATGTGCACATTACACGCCAAGCTGTAAGCAGTTAACCACTGGAACTCCTCAAATAATATCTATAACTGTGAGAAGAGAAGAGACATGCATGTATAAATTGGAAGATGCTCAAAAAGATTCTAATTCACATCAGATCTCTCTCTCTCTCTCTCTTCTTTCCTTCTCCCCGAAAAAGCAAGGAAGGCAGCAACCGAAGAACCAGACTAGACTCATGATGATTGTGATGGGGAAAAAGAAGGAGCGGCTGCAAGAGCAGCAGAATCAAACAAGAGCCAAAAACTCAAGTAAAGTGACGGAAAAGACTTGCTTGTGTGCTCCGTCTGCTTCGTACCACCACGTACAGAGTAATATATATATGTATATACATATAATACAATATATTTCTCCAGCTATATACACACATTGCTCCACTACTACTACTGCTTTCTC
The DNA here is from genome assembly GCA_964034955.1 of Orchesella flavescens. NCBI lineage: Eukaryota > Metazoa > Arthropoda > Collembola > Entomobryomorpha > Orchesellidae > Orchesella > Orchesella flavescens. The sequence goes on from OZ035954.1 coordinate 18,197,601, forward strand.
TATATATATATTTTTATATGCCTGCCTTGTTGGATAGATTAGCTCTCCTCTTCACTCGTGTCTCTACTCACTTCAGCTCCAGTTCGAGTTCCCTACCGCTTTTGGCAATATGCATTGCCATTGCCACACTGCCAGTTATAATATATGTGTATCTCCATATTATAGTCAACGTATTCATATACTTTTTACTTTACTCTTTTCCCGAGATCTAAAGCTTGGGTAAATGGATGGATGCATGCTCCTGCTACCCCTACTTTTCCTTTTACTCTGACTTGCATTTCACTAGCGACTCTGCTCCGCTCCACTCTCTCCTCTCTTCACTTTTCTATACCCAAACAACCTGGTTCTCATTCTGTATGTAGTCTTCTTATTCATTCTCTCTGTGTACCAAAAACGGACTCTTTACTTTGCTTTATATATGGGATTCGATATTTTACTCTCCCGTTGTTGTTTTATCGATCTTGCTTGACTCGCTTTACTTGTTCGTCTCCTTTGCTTTCATACTACTTGCTCTCGCTCTCTCTCTCTCTATTTCTCGCTTACTTTTTCTCTCCTTTCTTTTTTTGCCTATGGCTAAGCTTTCACACTATCCCAATTCACACAAATACACACACACACAAGCATTAACTCAGCTCTCTCACAACCACCACCACCACTCTCTCTCTCTCCCTTATGCACACATAGAGAACATGCATGCATAGAAGGTGGATGGTTACACTTACTTATAAAAACTTTTTGTCAGAAAGGTCTAGGAATAGCAAACTACTACTACTAAAAGGTAAAATAAAAGGAAAAAAGACTGCAGAAGAAAAAAAAAGTCAGAAAGCAGTATATTAAAAGGTATACAAAAATATATTTATTCCAACTTACTTCTACTTTGTTAGAGTCAAAACGAAAAGGAAGCAAGGCAAAAAAAGGATAAAAATACATACGTCTGAATCTGACTTGGCTTAATAAATCTCTTAACCTTACCATTTACATTGGTCCTCCTCTATTTTTTTTCTTTCTCTTTCTTCATGTGTTACTTTTGCTCTCTCCACTGGCTCCTCCGCTCTCTTTCTTTCTTTCTCTCTTTCCCTTGTTTCCACTTGGTTTTCTTGTTGACTCATTTTTCCTTGTAGTTTCTCACTCCTTCTGGTTGGGTTAATATTGTGTCTTATCATCAAGATTGTTATTATTGCCCTGCAACAACAAAAACAACAACAAGAATGCACTGAACTGAGACTGTGAAAGAAAAGGTGAGTGAATGAGTATGAGTATGAGTGAATTTGGTAGACGAAGAAAAGAGGATAAAGTGGTGTGGTATGGCGATTGGATGGATGATGGCCAAATTTTATATAATGTATTACAAAGAAAAACACAAAAAAGTTATTTCCTGATTGATAGCCCACTTGTAATTTTAGACTAGAAATATGCCTACGCTTTGTTCCTGTGCACCACAGGAAAAAAAACTTTGCAAGAATGAGCAAAACAAGTTGATACTTGGATTTCATAGGAATAAAGTAAAAGTAAAAAACAAGTACATGGGTATGCTCTTTCTCATGCATGCGAGACAGCTTTTCCCCCGTTAGGTATAAAATAAATATATTCGTATCGGTTGGAGTCTGCATATACTATACCCAATATGCCAATGCTTTTTTATACATGAGTTTGTATAGCTATGTTTATATTTCTATTATGAATGGGCTGGGTCGGTTAAAAAATATACATATAAAACTAGTACACACGCCAAACCAACGTTCCTGTATATAATGCATGTACACTTTGTTCACGCTGTGGAGCCTTCCGACTACTAGAATTGGGGATTGTGTGGATAGAATGAAATGGGGAATGGATGCAAACATGCATGCTTGAATACAAATAATATGCTCATATATTTTGCTTTTTTAATATATTTTTTTGCTTGCATACGCCCATAAAATCCTAGCCAAAAACTTATACATTATTGCAGAAAGATAAACCAAATGCAAACAGTAGAGAAAATGAAATGAATAAATGGATGGACAATGGTGGTGGTGGTGCATGGTGGACGCCAAGATCTAGTTTTACACTAGTTTAAAATACGTACCTACTTTCTACTATTTATGATTGACGGATTTAAATTGAAACGGCATTTTCAATTTTGGTAAAATAAAATGTTAAAAAAGTATCTTTTCTTTGTATTCTATTCTATTCCACAGAGCAAAACTTTAACGAAAAAAAGTTTAAGTTTTTTTATACTTACATTCCATTCCTTCCTTGTGTTTTTTCCCAGCAGAAAGTTTTGAAGACTCCAAGAAAAAATGAGTAGGCAGTTAGAGGAAAGTTGATACTACTGCAAAACCATTTGGTCGTGTACTACTACTAGTGGGAACTTCATTGGTAACTTGTCTCAGCTAATTTATTGAAAGAATCGACCGGCATCTTCCCAAGGGAATTTTAGTGCCAGCAGCTTCAGCAACACCAATACCACACCAGAAAAGGTTCTCTTTGGTGGTTGGTGAGAGTGAGTGAGTGAAAGAGCCAGCGATGCAAGCGGCAGTAGAGAGAGAGAGAGAGAGACGACCAAGAAGTAGTGGAAGAAGCAACAGCAGTAACACCAACACTATCAATAGCTTATGTACCAACCGATCAAACCAACTGACTTTCTCCTTCCTTCATTTCATCATGCAGAAAGCTCCTATACTTCTGCAGATATGTCTATACAATTTTTTTTACTAAACCAACCAGCCCACCTACAATTTACTTTATTACTTCCTCTTTCCCTATCTATACTATATACAAATATATAGAATTTCAAATTCACAAGGGAACACACATACATAGTACGTAATGTACAACAACTTGCTATACGTGTGCAGTTTTATTTGCAAAATGTGTTAAAATTTATTGCTTCCAACCTCCTCTTTACAAAGAGGTTTGAAGCAGAATCCGATTGCACATAAATAATTTAGTTGATGAAAAAGGTATATGAATGTTTGTATGTATGTATGTATGTATGTGTGTTCTGCGCTGTTATATTTTATACTTTCAACCTTCCCGTTCCTGTTGAAAATGCTCACGTCTACTTACTACGTCTTAAATGGGAGATGCTTTCACAACCTGCCTACTCTACTCCCCTACCTGAGTGTTTTGCACATGAATATTTGAGAAAAGCTTTAAAAAAAACCCCAAGTGAAACTAGAGTTTAAATTGGTTATGTAACAATTATGGTCACTCACTTGCAAACAAAAATAATTGGATTCCTCAGATTACAGTATTATAAATGGGATGGGTTTTGCGAGGGCTACAATAAGAAGATCACCTTTGTCGAGATCGAGAGAGTAGTTCCACTAAAGATAGTGCTGATGTTGCTGCTTTCTTCCAACAACTGCAAGCTCAGGACGAGTTTTACTGCTGCTGCTGCTACTGTACTGTACTCTCTTCACTTCTCCCTCTCTCACTTGCTGCTGCTGCTTTGCTATGTTTCCCTTGCTTGTGCTGCTGGCGAGGATGAAGAAGAAGAGAGAGAAAGGGTACGGGAAAAGAAAATAGTGATACGTGAAGAATAATAATAAAAAAAGAAGTTTACTTTTTAACTTTGTGGCTGCCAGAGAGAGAGTGAAGAACCGGAGGAGAAGGAGAAGAGAATCGTTCGAATCTTTGAAGCGGAGTGAGCTGGAATCATGATATACTTGGATAGATATATTAAGGGAAACCAGCCGTGCGTTACTTTACTTTCGGAGCTGTAACAAAAGCTGGCCTGGCATGGCATGGGTTGAGAGAAGCAGTGTGGCTGTGGCAGAAGAAGAGGAGAGGAGCTCCAATCCAACCAACATCAAAAACGTACAGGCATGCATACCCCAGATCTTTGAAGCCTTTAATACATAGTTGTGGAAGAAAAGCTGTAAACTGCATAAGACGGAAAGGAACGGTCGTGGTAATGTAGAAAGGAAAGGGAAAAACGTATGAGAGCAAGAGCAAGCAGAGGATGATGATGACGGTGGTTGTGTTGGATGGTGGATAGAAATAATAGCAAAAGAATCGTCCACGTCGTCGACCATCCAACCACACATACAAATATTCAGAATACAACACACACATACACATAACATGCAACCATCCAGCCAGCCAAGATTCTCATTAAAAAGTATGCATGTAATTCTGCATCTAGCTCTCAGAGAAACGAATTCATCTGCGAGGCAAGGCAGCCCCTGTATATAGTTAGTTTTCATTTGGTTTGGAATGGAGTACAATATACAATAGTGTGCTTTTCCAAGGGGTGCGCATGATGTGATGTGAAGGAACAAGGAAAAGTGGGTTTCATTGCTATATGGACTTCTTTTATTCCGGACTCAGAGAGAAGATATGCATCCATGCCTAGATTCTGTACTTTTATGTGCTTTTACATGTAAGTTGCCTATACATTTACGGCAGGATACGGGAATCTTGCCGAATCCCTTATTCGACGAAAGACGTCAGTAGCGTACGTATGCTGACGTAAGACGTATGTATTCTTCTCTCTCTCTCTCGCCTCGTCGTCGTCCTCGTGTACACAAATGTATATTATGTTTCTCACTTTCAATGTGTATCCAACATACCCAAACCTTCCACTGAAATGGATTGTGCTATACATCTCTCCCCTTTTGCTGATATACTGCAGCAACAGCAGTAACAAGAGGAGTAGGTCTCAGACTGTTTTCTCCCTCTGACTCGACTTGATTGAGAGAGAGAGAGAGCAACAGAAAGAGATGAGAATTTTATGTAACTAACTACGCTGCTACTCAAACTATTGGGTATTTCGGAGAAATCTTCATTTTTCTGCTATTGGCAATATGAGAACTTCCTGTTCTTGTTATATCACTTTTAATGCTACTACCACCACCACCACCTACGTATATATTTATATATATATTGTATGGAGGATTGGAGGCGTAGGCTTGTAGTGATCTGAGGAATTTATGTAAGAGTTGAGTAAAAGCATGCATCAATTGCATGCATCTTCGGTGTTACATAGCTGAACATGTAACACGTATATCGTTATCCACATATATGTATATAAACATATTCATGGCGAAAGCTCCACTATTTTTCTTGATAAGAATGTACTCAATGACGCTATCCCTATATCTTATTACTGGTGATGCTGTGTGATGTGATGTGATGTTGAAAAGAAAGGTCTGAGTTTCTTCATTTTAATGCAAGGATTTTTCCCCGGGAATAAAAAAAATAGCGAGAAGCTGCATGAGATCTGTGGAGCCTCACTCTCTTCTGCCCGTCTGGCTTTCTCGGACTTTGTCTCTCCTCTTTCGTTTCTCTGTCGGAGACATGGGAAAAGCTCTCCGAATACCGAGAAAGGGAACTTTTGGCTTCTCCATCATCATCTTCTTCGTCTCTTCTCTTTACTTTCTTCCTTCTTGTGAACCACAATGAGTCTATCTTACATACTATATATATGTGCCACTGCTGCCATTGCATCACATTACATTATGGTACTTTCGGGTGTTTTCCAGCACCGTGTATCGTCTTTCTCTTTGTACCTATAACCTGCAACCACATATACAACATATCAAGACCCGAGCCGAAACCCCCAGTATGTACAGGGTTGCGCAAAATATTAAGAGAGAGAGAGAGAGAGGAAAATCAACTTAGATTCTATACTCTACACCCTGAACATACTTGTTTCGATTCTTCTATTTATTATGGTGGCTCGACATGTAAGCACAAAAGTGTGAGTAAGTAAGTAAGAGTGTGTTTAAATCAGGAGTATGAGTTCTCTCCTCTTGATGTCATGTCGTGAACGTCAGGCTTGGAAACATATTGTGAATTGTCACGATATGATGATATTAGCTTCACAGTAGTTGTGTCCTTTTTTTCTCAGAGAAAAAGGATTTTTTCCTCTGTGATTGCTTTCAATTCTTTTTTGCTTCCACCTATGAAGGAAGGAAAAATCTATTGCGATACGATACGAAATAATGTTATACATACAACATGGATGTAGGCATACATACGTGGTCACGGTAGCTGTGGTTCTCTAACTCTTAATAGTATTGAGAATGTATTTATGTGTATTGCTTTGTTATATCCTGCTGAAGTACAGAATGAATGTGGTCAACATTCTCTGTAGCTTTATGTATTGTTTGCTTCTCATGGGGAACTTGAGTTGAGTTGCTGCGATATGGAATTTTTAACTGCTTTTGAAATAATAGTGAGCGCAGTTTATCGGAAAATAAGTAGCATTTTTTGACCATCTCGTCTCCAAGCTTCAGTGGAAAGCCGGAGTCTTTCCGGTCTTTTGGAGTCAAAGTCCTTTTTTTATGATTTTCTCTTTTTCCAATTCCAAATATTTCGTTTTTCCGCTGGGCTGAATGCTTGTCATGCCATGCTATACCATGCTCTACCAGAGGCATTTTGTATGTTTGAAGGTTTTGTATATGCATGTATGTGCTCAACTCAATTTCTCGGTTTATGAGCGGAGCTCATCAATACAATGGAAAAGCACTCGGTCGAAATAACATGGCTTTTTATATAGACATTGCAAATTCTTGGAGTTTAAACGAAAATATGGTGTAAAAAGGTTCTTACACATGTAACGTTTTGGAATTCAGGTCGTCGTCTTCAACATTCATCCAACTCCAACTATCTCCTATCTCTTTTCTAGATCTCATAATTATAAAAACATATTGGAATGATAGAATCAAACGGTTTACGTATATGATTACAACCCAAACCCAGTTCACATCACATCAGTTTACAAACTTTCATCTCACTCAAGCATGATAAATGGAAGAGTATATGTTCCATATTATTATTCGAGCTTTAATTTTCAAGATGGGAGATGCAATGTTGGATGTGATGTGATGCCAATGAGATATGTAATATGTTTGCATGTTAGCAGCGCACTAAAATCGACACTTAAGCAAAAGAACAGTCAATTCAACACCTGGAGCCCAATTCAAGAACCAGTTGCAGCGGCACAACTTATATGTATATCTATCAACACGGAGCTGCTGCTGAAACAGTGTAATACATTCCACATTTTTATGTACTCATTCCTCTATGCTTCCTCTTCTCAATGGGATTTCCAGCATTCTGGAACGCTCTCTGTTCTGTTAGTAAGATAGATTCAATTCCATAAAAACCAACTCAAAACTTCTCATCGTCAGTTTTTCATTTCCGGTAATATGCAGATCGTATAAGACCTACTTAAGAAAAGAGTAAAGTGTGTGAAGTATACTACTATATGCTATGCTGAATTGTAAATTCGTTTTCCCTTTCCTTCTTCTCCCACACAAGAAAAGAGGCTGGGGTGGCTGAGCAATATAATACAATTGTGAATGGATATTGATATTATTATAATATTGTGCTGGAGCTCCTTGAAAACATAATAGGAAAGGCTTGGAGTGCGTACATATGAAAAGCTACTTTAATGGAACTTTTCTTTTCTTCATAGCTTTTCGTCCTTCTTTCTCTCTTTTTTATACTATAGTGTTTGCTTGCATGTTTTTGCTCTTGTGCTTTAGCATTTTTTTAGAGTAATATTATTCCCATCATGGCACACGGATAGCATGCATACATATGGTCAGTATCGATAAAACTTCTTTTTCTTTGCTCATTACAAAAACGCGTTTTTGTATAAAACTAGTCATTCTCTGCATTCATTTTCCAAAAACTACTCTCTAGGATTCTAGAAGTTTTATAAAATGGAGTCAAAAGCATAATCATAACTGGTGATAGCATGCCACGACGATGACGATAGCATGCATGTCTTACTCTATATTAAAGTACACTTATACATGTACATATATAAGCATGTATAGGAATAGTGTATGTCATTCTTCCCTTATGAAGAAACTAACTACAGGAAAAGTTTTTAAGTTCTCGATGCTCACAGTCAAATATAGTTGACTCTCAAGTTGACTTTTTCTTTTTTCGTCAGATGGTGGCTTTCAAAATTCAAATTTTTCTATGGGAAAACTTTCTTTTCCCGAAAATATATGTGAAAAGTTGTCGCCTCCGTCTTTCTTATAATGAAAGAATGAAAACGGAGGCATACATATTACGCTTTTGGGTGTTGTACGTACGTACGTACGTATGTACGTAAGAGGATAAAATGAGCATTTGTTTCGTCGTTATATGTACATAATAGAGACGGAACAAGCAGTTGAAGGAGATTCATCTATGACAAAGTGCAACTTCCAGAGTCACAATTCGTATTGTGAGCGGGTGCTCAGTAGTATTCCTATCAAGACGGAAGGAGACGGAGAATGTACGGAATTTTTAGGTATATGCACCAAATTCTTTTCTGACTGTAGCACTCTCTCGAGTCGTCAAACATCAACTACACTGCATCTCTCGCTTCCTGTGTCGTCTCAGGAAATCAAGCATTTGTTCCTACATCATCATCATCAGCACCAGCAGCATCAGCCTATTATTGGGCTGAGTGAGGGGATATATTTTTACAGTGAATATAATATAATGAGTGCATATTGCATGCCTACTACTACTCATGTAATATAACCGACAATGCCGACCGTTAATGAGGGTGCTGTAGTGGCTTTAACTTTTTGAAAATTGCGGTAATTAAATGGGTATAGACATAGACATTCATTCCATCAATGTTAATTACTTCTCGTATCAAAAGGCTGAGGCGGCGTGTTCTTAACCTTTTTTTGTATATAGACTTCAGGGCTCTTCCACGGCCTTTTATATCACTCTTTTTAATACTTTCAAAAAGGATATGCCAAAGTAGCAGCAGTTGAAAAGATCCATTAATGTGTAAGATGTTTAGAACTGCAATGCTTTTAAGACTTTACTCAAGAGTGACGGACAAACAAAAAAAATAAAATGCCTTATAGTTTAACCAAATACTAAAGTCAAAAGTTGCAAAAACCAGAAATGTGAAAGTGAAACCTCCTCTTGATTTAACATATAGCTATGGCCCGTAGACAGTATTTCCTTTATATTAAATTTGGAGACGATTTTATTATAACACACAAAATCATGTACTTCTGGTTTCCAGCAGGAAACTGAAAACTGAATAGAAAGCATCTGTCTTTTGGTCTCCATGTACATTTGCTTTAACTTAAGTAAAAGTAAATCAAGGAATGAACAAGGGTACTCTATACTCTATGCCTTTCCCCAAATACTTTGTAAAGACTAAAGACAAGCGTTTTACTTTGCGGTTCGCTCCGCATCAACATCATTCCGCAAAGAAGATCTCTATAGTCCTCCGCACACGTTTATGAGTATCAGAATGAGGAGCACGGGCTTACAAAAGAAAGGGCGACAAGTGAAAGAACACAAAAATACGAATGAAAAGGAAGGAGAAGCAATAATCGGTATTCAATAAATCTTTCAAAAAGTAATAGCGATCTCCGTTGCCGCACCCATTCCCATTTACTACTTTTCTGTTTCTCCAATTCTTTGAACGTTTTTCTTTCTCTGTTAGAAAGACCTCAGATGACAGCCGGTCCTTGAAGGAATCAAGAGGAAATGTCGCAGAAAAAGTATATTGCGTCTTTTATCGCTATTCTATTATCTTTCTGTTTGTATTACTCTTTTTTCATCTTGTTCATTTGATTTTTTTAGGGTCTTACATTTTATCGTCAAGTATTATACAAACTATACATATTGTAATTCTCACGTAACCCTCAATACAATACGTACATACATGCACAACACAACGGATTCCGAATAAAAAACAAGCAAATTGCAGAGAATTCTTTAACTCGGGTGAATTGATTAACAAAGTACACTTTTTAGATTATAAGAAGAAAAAGGCTAAAACACAATGTAAAAAAGTGGAAGTTAAACTAGAAGAGCCAATTTTAAGCTTAAAATAATAAAATGATTTATGAAGTTGATTTAGAAATTTTCCGATTACTTATTCTTCCCGGTTTACGGGTTGTAAGTTAATTTAATGTTTTGAAACCTACTTCTTTTCCAAGCCAAACCCTAAGTTAGCTTGGGAAATAATGTAGTGATAAGTTTGATTTACGTAAATTTAGAATTTCATTCGGGATCAGGTAACACTACAAATCTAAATGCGTAAGAGATTATTAAGCTCCTGAAAATATCTAATACAGATGTAAGAGCTTTTCAACATTTGGTTAAATCTAAAAAAAAAATGTTCACTACTGATATATAGATGTATGTCAAAATGCGTTAATGAATTTTAGTTTCCAGGGATTCTGGATGTATGTATACGTTCCTGATTGTTCAATCATATTTTTCACGGATGTGGATAATATTTCACGATATTAATATCCTGAAAGGTTGAAGGTAGCATTTTTGCCAATGTTTGATTGATTAGATTATCCTTTTTCGTGAAATTTATACATTAAGTAAAACACAATTGTGGATTTATGTACGCAATTCTTTCATCTCTATTTTGACATAAAAGCATGAATCAGTTACAAGAAAGAGTGCTTGTAGAAGCACAACCCTAGGGAAATGTCGAGGTTAAGTTATCAACTTGTTCACTCTGCAAGAACATGGTCTTGGAATTCCTTAATCTTTCAATCATCATGTCTTTAGCTTTCATCCAACCAACCAACAACTAACAACACCACCACATTACCATTACTCCTACGCTTTTAGTTCTTCTATAAGAAAAAAAAGTACTTTCATCGTTTCATCGCTGCTGAAACTTATATATTTCTGCTACCCTTTTCCATCTCTGGAGAAACCAGAATTTAAGTTATATCACAATCACGCTGTCACCCACACTTCTTGGTGTTATCTGTCATCCTCCTTTACTTACAATTTCTGCTCTTTTTTTCCTGACGACTAGAAGAAAAGGAACGACAAGGAAGAATGAGTGAATCTAAGACAAAACTTCAACTACTGTGGGATAGGGAACACGAAAGCTAAACCATATACTCAGCTTGACTTCTTTCCGGATCCATCCTCTCTCTCTCTCTCTCTTCTCCTTTCTCTTTCCCTTTTCTTTCCAAGAATCTTTCATCCAATCTTCAACCGTCAGCTACTAACAGCCATATACCCTTTGTACCACCATACCACCACAACCAACACCTTATATACACTGCAGTACGATCATCATTTTAGTGCTGGAAAACATCATTATTATTACCACCACCAACGTTATCCATTCAAAAGCTTGTACTTAAGGGTTAGTTTCACTTCACGTGCTACACCAAGTATACCAGCAGCAGCGGAGGGGGTTGCTTTGGTGGTAGTAATGCTTGTGTAGCGTTGGATTGCATTGCATGCTATATGCTCTCAGCAGCAGTCGTAATTCTGCAGGAAGAAAATGAAAATGAATATATTTCTTGATACGAAGCTAAAGTATCATAATGCTAGGATAATGGCCATCGATTTCTTCTCTCTTTTCTAGCCTCCACATTTGACAAGCTCAGGTCATTAATCATCAAGCTAGAAAGCCGAGACTTTGGCTCTTTTTGGATATAAAGGAAACAAGACAAAATGTAACCAAGTAAAACATATCATGCATGAATACAAGCGTATATATAAAAGTATGTACGGAGAAGAAGAAATGGAAGCATTTCCAAGGCACAATGGCACGTGAAGAGAAAAGGGAGCAATCTATTTATCTGGCTTTTGGATTTCAGATATTCTGAGAGATCCCTTTTCTTGTTATAATCCAAGGCGAAATACTTTAATACATTCATGTTGAAAATACGCTAGCCAGACACACACACCACATTTTACATTAGCATCCATGTTCTCATCGGACAAGCGAGAGAAAGAAGAAGAATATGAATACATCGATCCTAATCCTTAAAGGTGCTACTACATGTTACATGTGAGCGTGACATGGCGAATTGGGGGTAGCGTTGAACACATTTTGTAAGTTCTGGAATAATGTATGCAGAGCTCACTCACTGGAATTTAGGATGTATTCTCAGAATGATTCTCTGATTTAGATGGTCTTGATTCATTTCATTACACAACATCATCGCATCGGACGGACGAAGTGAGTGTACGGATATCGTGATGACAATTGATAAGATCCATGAAGTTAACTTATTTTTTTACAGCAAGTAACTATACCGAATGAAACGCGTAGGTACTCATGCATGCATGGTTTCAAATATATTTTCCTCCTTTGCTAAAGTAACCGTGTTTCCTGCAAAACGCAACGATTTAGAACATGATGATGATGATGATGCTTTTAGAAGTTTAAGCGTGATGGCGTCACAAGGACTGGGTGAATGGTTGGTGATATGCTGTATTCATCGAATTTATTCAGGGAAGAGTGAGGATGTGTACAGATTTACTAAGCTGGAAGATCCTACAAGAAAATGAGCTCATCCGTGAGATACTTTGCATTCGGAAAGAAGAATTGCAATCAAATCATCCATGTATCAGCATACTAACCACAACAACCACGATCAAGTTTACTTCCTCTGATATATATGTATATGCTTGGGAAATGATGCTATTGAACTGTAATTGCATTCATCGCTTTTATATTCTTATCGTTACAGCTGGGGTGTCTACCTTACTCACTAACAATTTCTTGCCTTACTTGATTTAAACCATTTCATGTATAATGGTTAAAGTAAGGCGGAAAAATAACCTGTTAATTTAAGTAGGGTACTTGATATTTTATGAATGATTGTGTATTTGAAACGGTTTTTTATTACCGCCGAAACTTATTTGATTTGAATAAAAGTTGGGAGCAGCAAAAGAAGTACTTTGAAGATCGTAAAATCCTAACATTTATCCATAATCAAAAGCTATTTATGTATAAATGTATATGTATCAATGTATTACTATATTTACTATTAAAATGATATAAAGTTTACTACCACTTATTTGCAGGAAAACTTTGATGTTGGCACATGATGAGGAACTCCGAATTATATCAAACTACGAAACTTTCATCGGAAATGTCTGAATCATTTCCTATAGATTTTATTCAAACTGACTAAATGAGTTTAATTTTCTTATTTTTTTGCATATATGTTTGGCAATAAAAAACTTTAATAGTTAAAGACTCATTATTTTCGGTAGATTTTCTTGACTAACCAGATAATAGTAAAGCGTCGCTGTAAAATAAATACACCATAAAATTATGTCGTAATCAATAGTAGATTGATCGTGTTAATTTAAATTTCTTTTTTGATGACTGAAAACTAACAACTAACAATCTAAAAACTGCTCCTGAGATGTAATTGTTTTTTAATACTAGATTTATTTTTTAAAGCCAAACTTTCGAAATAGCTATTTTCTTCATAAGGACAAAATTCAAAACAGAAAATTATTACTTCAATTGCAAGTATTTGAAAATAGTGTTGTTGCTTTCTGCATGATGCCTGAGCTTGTTATAAATGATTTAATTTGCATATCTGTATGTACTATACTATACATATGGCGAATCATTTCCCTTAATTTTTTTAAAAAGTGATAATTTCAGGCAATTGAGTGGTTAAAGGAATTTGTTCCGTGGAAATCACAGTATTATACTGAAGTCAAGTGACACATTGCGCCATTGCATAGTATGTGGCTTCGAAATTACTTGAATCTTTCACCTGCCTAAAAAAGAAAATATTGCTTTTTTTTATCATACTGGGTTTTTTGTGTGTAATGGAGTAGACTATGGACTTCCTACCTGTCATTAACGTGTATCGAATGTCTGCAAATAAAGTCAATAATAATAACAATAATAATTGCTGATATGAATGTGAGGTTTATCTTACTTAAAGTATTCATATGTTGTCATTTGTCTGTTTCAAGTTTCAACCAGTTTCATCACTTTTCGGGTGTAGTATTATATGCGATGAAATTATTATATTCTAATGCTATGCATTCTTTTAAATCCTGGGGGCTAGTCAACATCTATTTCGTTGCAAATTCTACAAGCTCTTATGGTAAAAGTGTCTATTGGAAATTTTAGTTCATAAACTTCTTACATGAAATTAAATTCAGTAACTTTAAATGTTTGTTCTACGCTTGCATAATTTTATTTCACTTAAGTAATCCTCGATCAGCTTCGTCTACCTTTGTGATTATACTAATTAATTCAAATACCAAAATTAATATTACCTACGCTAACCAATAGCAAAAGTATTAATGCCATGCATTGTGTTGTATAAGGTATTGAAATATTGTATTCACTTCCAAACCACCATGTTTTCCATCTATCCACCGAAACTTTTAACAGATTTAGACTCTACCCTTCACCTATCCAACATTTGAAGATATTCTTTTTCCAAAAGGTAGAGGGAGATGCTGAGCCCTTCCGTGAATGTCGGTAGACTTGACTTTGGTTGTTGGTTTTTTGGCTTATATCTATACAAGAAAAGCCTGTTAACTCCCTTGGAGTTAAAAACTCCCTCCCAACTCCGCTAACTAATATAGTTTACAGTTTCTCTTCCTCTAGCATACTAATCGCTTTTCAAAGTGGGTAAAATTCCTCTCTCTACCACCATTGTTCAACGTGATTAAATTCCTCTTATCCTGACTTCAAAGGCTGTTGAATTTTTGTCATTAACTAACAGTTACCTAACCTGACGAATATCCGGAAGGGAACAGGCACACTTGAGGTGGCACAGGTGTGCCTCTTAGAATGTAGAATTTATTTACATTTATTGAGAACGTATGATTTTCTTATGATGTCAATTCCCAAATTAAATTACTTTCCTCCAACAATCAATCAAAATTTGAGTATCTTCAAAACAACCAACATTTAAGTACATAAAGTACGTCACAACAATCGACATAATCACTATTCCAACAATTGACGCTTTATTTTCCTTAAAAACATTAATTGATTGCACCTGTGCACTCCTTTCCAACTCCACTAATCGATACGTATCATACTACACCGTTTTCAAAGTGGGTAAAATTCTTCGCCCTACCCATTAACTAACAGTTACCTAACCTGGTGAATATCAATGTTCTCTTAAACATTTTAATTCATCGCCAATCTATCTAATGCGTAGTTAAATCATCGCTTCTCCAATAATCGATTGATTTGCAACACCTATACTACGCCAGACTGATCAATGCAGTTAAAAAATTTCATTTTATGAAACCACTAACTCAGGCAGTTTAAAAAATAGAATTTAACATTTCACTATCCTTCTCCACACTTCATAATCACAACAACGATCAACATTGTATGATGACTGATACTCAGAAACAATTAAGTTTATTCATTCATTCATTCATTCAATTATCCTTTCAGCATCCAACAACTTACACTTCATTTTGCCTGAAATTCAACGTTTAATACCTCACCTCCCATCCAAAAAAATCAACCTTAAATTTTAATGCGGAAGGATCTTTTGTTGAGCACGCAATCTTTAAAAAAAGTAAACAAATGTGGTTGGGTTGTGAAGAAAACAGGCGACAACGTTATGTCTTTGTTGAGATCAGTATCTTTTGTGAGATTCATTCAATGGTTCGCGCTGTGATGATGGAAAATGTCATCCATATCCAACGTTATAATTTTTTTACATAAAATTTAATGTTTTTTTATGCATGATTTGTGTAGTTATGGTAGCACCAATTACTAAATGATAAATAAAACATTACTAAAAAGTCTGCATTTTGTATGAACGTAATGTTGGGTGCCCCTTGTCAGTACTGTATTTACGTTAACACAGATAGTCATCCGCTCCCATGTTAACTCACTGAGAGCTCATGCCACACACTTATATGGCTAACGTGTTATTATATTGATATACCCTTTTAAATCAAGAGGAATGATACATGAATTTGGAAGCCTTTTTAAACTACGTAATACATCTTACTACAATAGTACCTGTTCATATAAGCTGGAACTCATACTTATGATACTTCCATGCAAGTACTTACTATATATTGTTTAGATTCCAGAAAAAATCCGCATTACTTGTGATTTCATCATAATTATATTTCTTGTAAATGTTCTTACACAAAAACTTTTTTCGATTGTAATCGAGTATATGGAATAAGAACACCCAGATCTGTGCATACTACACGACTCTTCATTTATATACCAATGCAATCAACCGATCAAGTTATGGGGATATATGATACACCTTAATTTTGACAATGGACCATACATATTGACCATTTTCTTTCCTAACCCCACTTCAGTATAGCTATGCTAGGATGAAGCCAAACATATTGCATGAACAGGGATTTTCTTCTGAAGATATTACAAATCATAATGGAAGGAAATGATTATTGTGTATGATTTTTTACCAGTTAGGTATGGTTTTGTTGTGTTCAATCAAACTGACAGATTGCGCGATGACACAATCGTTTCATAAGAACTCACCTTGAATCATAAGGCACTGATTTCACAACCATAAAATTTAAACCAATATCCATCTACAACAGAAGGGTACTAAAAAAAGTAGAATTTTAAGCTTCCAAACCGAGACAGTGCCTATTTGCATAAGGTGACAGATCAGTGGTGACAGAAAAACTGAAATTTGTGTTTTAATGAATGTAAAATAATGAAGGATCACCTTTCCCTTGAAGAACCATGGCATGTTGACCAACTAATTTTAATCGTAATCACCAATACAATATTTTACATTTGTATTCTCAGCAATCTTTTTTTCCATCTGCTGCAGAGTTGTCGTTGAGTTTGAAACCTCATACCAGCTTGCATTGTAGGGTTGGAATTATCAGTATAAACTCTCAAAAAATCAGCACAGGAAGGAAAGATGTAGCCTCTCGATTGGTAGCTAGATGATTAGTATTACTACAAAAGTAAAGTAGTTTATTAAGTTCTTGGAACTTTTGATGTAATGCGACTTTCTTTGATTCCAATTAAATTATCTAAATTCATTTGATCATTTTTCGGTGCCGTCTCTCATCATTTTTTTTATCTGCATGTGTATGAAATACATATAGAATATAGCTCTATTTTTAATATCGCTAGATATTATTACATTGATCATTAATATATGTATATCATAAGAACTCTACATTTGTATAAAATGCAAGAACGCAAAACTGCGTAAGTTGAGCAAACACAATGCAATGCATCCATGTAGCTCTCTCATCTCACTCACTTCCCAAACATAAAAGTAAGTAAAAGAAGGGCAAAATTCTATTGGAAAAGCTTCACTCTTTTGTTATTCACTTGGTCTCCTTTTGGGTCTTGTAAAGTTGGTTGGTTGGAGCGAGACATATGGGGCAGGGAAAGAAACAGTTTTTGGGGAGTTGACGGGACATGATGGATGGGTCCTCCGAGGAAAGGTTGACTCGTACATTCAATCCCTGCAAATTAGAGAACATCCAACCATTCTAATCATTCGACAAGACAATTCTCTTCTCCCACCACCACCACTACCAAAATTTTATATGAAATACATACATACATAAGTATTTTCTTGCATGGGTGCATATGTATGTATTTTTTATAATCTATATAGCACAGCATATCGCACAGGTCTTCCTTTCATTTTATCCCTATATATTTTCCACTCATTCACTCATACCTTGTTTCCATCTTTATAAGCTATAATATATTATTGAATATTTTTTTAATTTTGTGGCACACACAATACATAACCGATATATATATATATAAAAAAAACTTTCCTATCATTCTTTATACAACGATGTGATCTTCACTTAATATATTTACGGTTGCATCTAATATTCTGATTTTGTATGTAGGGAGCATAAGAGTAAAGTGAATACATGTTTGTCTTCACTCCTTTTTTCTTCATGGGTGATATTCATTTTTAATCTTGTCTTGCTATATAGTTTGTATTTTGTATATAACTAAAGCAGCTGTCTTTTATCCCCTCTCTCTCTCATCTCTTGCTTTTAATTTTGATATATGAGCTGAGAGATGTAATGCCTTTTTATATTATCTTATTACGTATGCGTGTACACAACCTTGCCTATCTCTTACCTCTTCCTATAAAGTATATATCTTGGATATTATGTTCTAACAAAATATGACAGAGGAGCAAGTAAATACTACATTACTACATAATCTCACCTTTTGTTTTTTCAACAAGCTTTTTACGAGTCCATTTGATACCAATTACCACAAAGAGCCTCTACTCCTCATCTCCTCTTTCTATCCGTCTCCGAAAATGCCTTTGTCTACTGGGTAATATTTCTGTCTTTGTTTTATAATTAATTTACTTTTTCACATAATTATATCTCCGCTTCCTGTCTGCTACGCTACACCCCTCTTCTTCCTACACCATAATCCTGTTGTGGCATTTGAGCAACAGCAAATCATATCTTGTCTCTAGTCTCAACTCAATACGGTCTCATTTTGAGTGAGCTTCTATAGTATAAAATACATGATGCATGATGAAAAAATATAATCAAAATCATGTCATCTTTTTTTCCCTCATTTTGATGATGTGAAGGTGTAAAGGTGGACGTTTAGATCATTGTCTACACAATTTTTCGTAATTTTTCATTTATCATCTGAAAATTTGTTGTGCAGAAGAAGTGGCAACTTTTCGAACTGGTTGTTGGTTCATGTGTACTTATGTACTTGCACACCGGCGGCAGCGAATCAATAGGAAAAGTTAGTTTGCAGGCAGCATAAACGTAAATTGGTATATGTAAGCCTGTTACGTAATTTATTTGAATCAAGGTAGTTTTGAACTGAGCAGATAGATAAACTCCTCCGGAGCCACATTTAATCATTGGGTAGCTGAGTTTACTGTATATGGATTGTATTGCATTTTGAAGGTCATTTCATTATCCTTTGAAAACTCATTAGTCAACGTCGGTACGGTTCAGCCACGGCTGATGATGAAGAAGAGCTGATCTCCATAATAGAAACAAGGCTTACTTACGCTGTTAACTAAATGGTTGCCTTTCCCCTTTTGTTTTTAAATTTGTTGTTTTTATTGTATTTAATGTAATACCAAACCTTTTCATTTGAAATATATTATTCCAATTGAAATAGCGATGGATTTGTGTTGAAGTTATGTTATGCAAAAGTTATCCCTTGCAAAAATGTAGGCCACAACAACCTTTAGAAACTGATTGTTTGCGTAAAGTATCTTCATCAGTTTAACTTCTCTATATATTTCACACACACAATTTTCCATCGTCGAAACTTTTTTAAATCGCTTCTTTACGGTCAGTATTTGTTTAGATATAGCATTTAGAGAGTGCTTTTCACTCCTCAAGTGTGAAAGGCTGTGGTACTCTCAGCAGGATGTTTGTTGTCTCCTGCTGTTGCATGTCTTACAAGGGCTAAATGACTTTATTAATTTTACAACAGATAGTTCCTGGCAAGGTGGCCCACTTTGATTTTCTATACTCATATATAAATTTATCATCTTTTGTCTTAATGAAAGCTTTAGAACAAGAGCTAAAATACTTCACACCGGATCTTTCACAAACAATATCTATCTTAACAGGAAAGTTTGTGGTATGGTATGCTGGATGGAATTTTTAAAAATTCGTCATGAATGGAAGTGGAGAATGGATGATCTCAATGATCAAGGTTGGCTCCATGTTTCATTCATAAACAAGTCATGGATTATCCAAAGATCTCGTAGTAACACGGGAGCAAGGAAAGGGAACGGATGTTTGTTTCATTCATAAATCTTATAAGATATCTAGCTGACTACATGGCCCAAGAGGACAATTTTTAAGAGCAATAATTATTCCACCTTGAATAATCCTAGCTCGCTCGTCTCGTCCTCACTTCACCTATATTTGATCCTTTTCCCATTCATGAATTTTTATTGGGAGAGAACAAAACACGAGCTACTATATACACTTTATGTAAGTATGTTGACGTCAGTCAAACAAGAGGATTGAAAGAAGACTTCATCTTCCTGAACCTGAACTTGCAAGGTGAGGTGAGGTGAGGTGAGAGGTATATATATATGTAGCTATGAGGATTGACAACCTTACGGGATGGGAGCACGTTGGCGACACTCCGATTACGAAACATGAATGAGCACTTATACCTTTGACATGACTGACTTCTTCATTCAATATAGTGCCTTGACATTTTCATAAATTTCTGGAGCAAGTGCCAAGTGTTAATAAGCAATCTAGAAAATATAACCCCCCAAAACATTTTACGTGTTTAATGATTTTGAAAAACCTCAAAAAATGATAAGAAAAACAGATGCATATCATATTATACTTCCTGTTTGTATAGACGCTGCATAAACACAGAAAAATATTTGCTTGTAGATAACCACAGAAGGATCAAAGCAAGTTTTTGATATCTTTATTATTTGCTAAAATCCCGTTTATAACAGTAAAATTGTTATTATTGACCGATGGATACAACAAAATTTTCAAGATTATATGTATCAAGCATTTAAAACAACTTGGATGAGAAAAAAAAGAAAACCAGGTGAGATTTTACCTGAAACTACAAAATAAGTTACAATTTACAATAACCTTTATGGACATGAAGCGTCTTCTTCTTGGGTTTGACTTCTGCCAGTCTGTCTCAAGGTAAGTTAAGATTTTCATGGGTTGTTGTAAGGTGGACAACAAAACGTTTTGATTTTTGCCTTATTGGCATTGTATGTTGTATATATTATCTATTATTCTTCAGGAAAAACAGGAAGGGAAGTTTTCATACAACTCCTTCTATCTGGAGACAGATCAGAAGGTTCATCAGGCTGACAAGGGAAATGCTTCAAGAAAAACAAGTACGTGAGATAATCTTTTGGTATATACATCTTGAAAAGGTGGCAATCCAACATGAGGGACGCAGCAGGAGGTCTCTTATTAACTAACAATAAATCAGCCTTTAAGCCTGTGCCCACTCCTCTATACATATACTAACTTACAATTAGAATAGGCCCATTTGTTTGGCACGAGCGTTTTCATGCTGTTTATATTTAGAAGTGTATTAAAGGATTAATGTAAACTTAACATGGTCCGTCCGTCACTTTCATAATGTTGAGTGACAAATTTCACATGCAACTCGAAACATGCTCTCTTCAGGCAGCTCATTAATTGATTTACGTAATAATATATAGCTATGCTGTAAGTATGACCTTTGAAGTAGAATTTCTGTTACGTAATCCAGTTTTCCTAACCCTTATCACTAGCATAATATATGACACATAAAATATGACGCTTCAGTTTCAGTGAAATCACGTCACTAGTAAAATCTTGTTTTATTTGGAATGAAATTTCTACTAAAAGCAGAAAAATGTAGTCAAATCCGATTTGAAACGTGCAGATATTGTTGCAAGCGAAAACAGAAGTTGAAGTAACGCAAAAGCTTGTAAACATTCAAAAATTACCTTTTTTGAGATCCAATATTTTTTGACAAGAAACAATTTTTTTGGCACATCACATTACAGTTTGAAGTTGGATTAAATTAATCCTCACGTCACGTGCTTACTTTACTTCGATTTATTCGTCGTTAACAACCATGTTTTAATTTTGAAAGGTTAGATATTATGAATATCTATATAGATTATCCATTTGAAAGTGAAATAAGCTGTCATCCAACTCATCCATCTATATCTTTCTTACCCATCTTCTTATTTTATGGTTCAGGTGCATAATAATATATTTGCTACACTTTCGAAAAAAACATGAATATTCAAATTAGAGAAGACAAAAGTTTCAGGTTAGAAATTGGAAAATCTAAATCAGATTCTGAGTCTACTTCTGATACTGTTTCTGGGCATATTTATGATTTTACCAGTATCATTTGTATCGTATGCATATAACTAACTATATAACGAAGACTCGTATGAATATAAGAGGTCATATTTGAACATGACACGAGCTAAAATTTGACAATACATAATATATAATACTTATGCGTAAGGTTTTTTTTTTGGTTGGGTTTCCCTTCATTAGTTTTGCTTTTGTTTCATCAAGTCAAGCAGTCAACAGGTATACACATGTACCCACACACATACTCTCAAACACAGTTTGACAACTGGCTGGAGATTAAGATTACACACTACACCACCAACACCACACCACTTAAATACATTTCAAGAAATGACAGGTATGCTCCATATTCCAATTTCATTTTCATATATATAACTATTATGACACACAACTTCCACTCTGGAGATGAACGTTATGTTATGAGTGCGACACTTTTAACACCAAACTTTACATACTGACTGACTGACTGAAGACTCTTCAGTGAAGAGATAATTCGTAGACATGGGATATAGGTAGTTTGTATACAGGTAAATAATATATTATGCATTTTCTTTTCTATACATATATATCCATGAATATTTCATGAACACTTTTTGTTTCAACAAGTTTCATCCAATCTTTAAAAAGCTGATGCTGAATGGGGTAACGTTGTTAGTTTCAACTGTTACGGAGCTTAGTTAACAACAACAATGGTTTGTTGGTGATTTTACACATTCTTACTCAAAATCACATTGCTCTTGTTTTCCGTTAAAATCAAATTGATAAGTCAGGACTATAAAAACTGCTTGTGTGATAGTGCACGCACACTGAATATATTGTTGTGGTTATTTTCTCAGATCCAATGCACAACTTTGTTGAGTTTTCTGTCTCACGTGTGGATAAGTGAGACGTGCTTTGCTATTATCGTTGAAAAAAAATCTTGGAATTTACGGAAACAACAGGAATATTTTTGGGTAAGCTTAACTTGTTTTGAAATCTGAATCCAAACTGAATCTCGATAAGTCAGGAAGTCTTTGTGGACTCATGATTTTTTTCCACAACTCAAAATCCCTTCTTTAAGCAATTGTTGCACTCAAAGCAGTAGCAAGCTTCTGAGTAAAGCAAAGTAAGCAAAGCAGTATGATACAAAAAGTCGTTCTGTTTCACCGGCATAGAAAATGGAGAGTGTCCTACTGGGACAGTTCTTTCAGAGGATCCAGAGTGTTATATTCTTCCCATTCAGGGTTAAAATAAATAGTCAAGGATGAAGATTCCATTAATTTATGTCCAACTTTTCTTTGTAAATCCAACAACCGTATTATCCCACACTTACTGATATAATTTCTATTGAAGCAGATGTGTACGCATCGCGCAAGTAGTATGAACATGAAATATAGTGTGTTGTAGAATAGAGAGGGAGAGAGATATGAGGGTCGGGTCATCATATTAACAAAAGATGGGAAATGTGAATTAAAGCACAAAAGGCTTTAGCGGAATGCTAAACGTTTGGTATACTATGCAAGCAAAAAAGAAGAAGAAAAATTCTACGCAGAATATAATAGCCATGCAATGGGTAGTAGAAGCAGAGATGTACCTTTTTTCAAATATTTGAAATTCATTTGAACTAAAGTGCAGTAAATCAATCATGTCTTCTTTTGTACAAAATGATACTCTGGCAGTTTACCTCAAGGCATTTGATCACATTGACTTGTCCTTTCCCTTAACCCACGCAGGAGTGATCTGTTAGGTTATGCTCATGTAAAATGTCAATGTACTTATTAAAATTTTGAAAGACTATGCAATCTCTGCGGAAACAATGAGGAATTATGATTAACGCTAATTAAAACGTTTCAATATTCCGCAGGTGTCAGAGCATCACTGACCTCAGCCTCTACTCCGACCACTACCACCACATTTGCATAACAGGTGGCAAAGCAGGAGTAAATAAACTTGGTTGGAGCTACGAGCTCATTCAATAATATCCTCATAATTCACCATCATAACACGGAGGGCAACAAAACATAGCGTTCCCCTTTGGTGAGAAAAGTAATAAATAACAAAATGTCACGGTCATCGCCAACACTAGAACAACTGCAAAAGGAACAACAGTCATCATCATCAACATCATCAACCGCAGCACAGCATCTCCAAGAATCTTGTGATAATGCCGGATATAACCATTCATATCGGCAACCTTCCATGGTAAAAGTTGAGGCTTCGATATTAACGCAACAAGGCAATAACCCTTCTTCATCTTCTCTGTCACCATCTTGTTACCCTCCCTCCAGCCCCAGGAGTGTAGGGAACCCCAATCAAAATTCAGTTGATATAACCACCCAGTCGTTTGTACCATCTGACCGCACTCCTTCAGAGCAATCTGATAGGAATAACGGGGGCTCAACAACTGCATCAACATCAGTAATCACAAGTAGCATCAGCGGCTGCTTGCCAAGTTACTGCGATTCCACTTCCGTCCAGTTGCATCTGCAAAGCAATCATAATGCTAATCTGAGGTCAAATAGCCCAGTTGTTGCCACTTCAGTCCATTCCATGTACAATATTCCAGTGACTACAGTTGGCTCGAGTGGGTATACGGGAGCAGACATGCAAGATTATCTTCATGCGCCATCATCATACACTCATCATACTTCACCGTCACTACAACTGCATCAGATACCAAGTGCCGAGTGGATCGCAGCTGAGAACGGCGACACAAGCTCTATCCTTGCTGCTGCTGTAGCCAAAGCTGAGTTGGACCCAATTCGCTTCCAACATTATGAGCCTATGCTCACTGACGCTCATCATCGTGGTCTGCCACCAACTCTTCACCAGCCACCACCACCAAGCAGCCAAACCAATATGGGAAATGGGATGGACAGTTGGGCTCCATGGGTCAGCTCCGCTGCCAGTGGGGGAAATGGAGATCATCCTTCGGGAGATGAAATGTCACAGGGTCATCACATGAATGATTCTATGGATAACTGTGACTCGGCTGGAGGAAATGGGTTGAAGCCTATGCAGCAACAGCAGCCTACATCATCTTCTGTTAATGGTAAATGAATTTCTCTTTCATGCCATCTTATATAAATAGTGATACAGAACAAGCTCATTCATTCACATCCACATTCACACATTGCAGAAATCGATACAAACAAAATGTTACAGATCCGTAAATAATAATATCTGTTGAACAGAGAGATGATGATGATGATGATAATCCGTCTGTCAGTTCCTTTATTTTCACGCTGATACAAAAAGCCCCCAAAAAAAGCTGAAAAGCAGCAAAGAAAACAGTTTTTCTTGATTGCTACAAGATCATTAATAATCTTCAACAGGGGCACCCTTTTCTCCAAAGATGCGAGAGCATCCGCATCAGCAACAAACATCAATGCTTGAAGCATTTACCTATTTACAATTCATTAGGGCTTGAGAGTTGGACTGCACTTTAGTGCAGTACTGCATTGGATGCACCAAGAAACTAGTGTTTTTGCCCTTATAAGTAATACACTAACTGTTTTTCACAAGAGTTACTTCTTCTCACTCGGTTCTTCTCAAAATGATGGTTAGCAAAAGCAAGGACAAAACTCTCATTAATTACGTCTCTCGGGAAAAACTGTTAATAGCCCCTGTCCTTGTTCACTTCTTCACCAATTCTTAAGTGAACATGGGATTTTGAAAGAAATAGAAGCTTTACTCTCACACACACTTGCATATATTGTTTGTTAGGTACTTTTTCTTCTTCATTTCAATAGCTTCTTTAGTTCCCACAATATACGAGTTAATGAAAGATTAGTATATATTAGCTTCAAATTCAACAAACCGGTATCGCCTGCCATGAAATTTGGATTCGTGATATATTTCGTAAATAATTTGCGCATTTTTCATGAAGAATATGTTCATAAAATGACATTGGGAAAATATAAGAACAAAAATTTTCCATGCAATAATTCATGAGAGGTGACTGGATTCGTTAAGTAGGTTATACTCATGTGTGTGTGTGTGTTTGTGCTGATGCATGCATGCATACATAAATAGACGTTACTTTACGCATTTTAAACTCTCACTCGTTTCTCTTCGTCCATACTATATGTACTACGCTGGTTTACTAAACCAAACCACATGCAAGCAGTCAAGACGACACGCATGAATTGTTAGGTTTTACGTAACAAGATACGGTGTGGCTCCAGGAATATATTTTCTCAAAGTCTAATTCTCATTCTCGCATTGTCGTAGTCCGTATTATAGGTGTCGTGCGTAAAGTTTAGTCTGACTAGCTACTTACTAAACTAAAGACAGGAAAGAAGACGCACGAGGAGGATTGCGAGGACTACTATCGACTTTCTCATTATTACTGTGGTTTTTCTTGTTTGTTCATTTCATTATCATCGCCAGTCAGCTAAATTTCTTGGACCTTTGATGCTTTTACTTTGGTTCAGTATCATGTTTACCACTTTTGATAGGAAAATCACAAGGCTCTCTCCTTTTCTCATATCTTGTTTATGCGGGCTCAAATTCCAGTTTTCTCACGACTACTCTCCATGTACATGTTCCCCTGTTTGTATCACGCAAGCAAGTAGACCGGCGATTTGATAACTTGTTTGATCCTGACATATCCCACAAAATGTCTCAAAAATATTGTAGAGGAAACCTCTAATCAATTGCCCTAACGAAAACATGAAATAATATCGGTGTGTGTAATATGAGCTAGTGAAATAGTCACTACTATATTCTTTAAGACATTCTTTAATGATAGCGTGCGTCAAATGGTATTTGCTTCACGCAGAAACTTTAAACAAAACACGTCAAATCTTTTTCACAGAAAGAAAGTGACTATATATGATATTCATGACTCTATTCCTTTGGTTTAAGGTAGTGCTGTATAAATTAGTTGTTTATCTCAAAAAGACAGAAATTGATGAATTGCGTGACTCGGTTTCAAAATTCTGTCAACCGTCATGTTACTCAGAAAGAACAGAACCAAAGAGAATAGTCTGATTCATCTCATCTTACAAGCACTCGTGGGCATATGCATACATAAATATTATGTATCTGTCTGTTTGTATTATACTTTTGTACATGAGATTGTGTATATCGTGTAGGAGGTTCGATAGGAAAATTCTTATATATGGGTGGAACACACGCAGATGGCATGCTCGTTCAATATGGCACGTTGTCCAGTCTCCGGTTTAGTATAAGTATTTACGAACGACTATAAAGTGGACAGATGAAAATGAATCTAATGTGACGAAAGATGATAAGGCATATATTTTGAATGTTGATGTCGATACCCCTATCATATATCGCTACATTATATTTTATTATGTATAATATTTCAGATAATACTGAGCACCCGACAAAAAGAGCTCGTACAGCATACACCAGTGCTCAATTGGTTGAGCTAGAAAAGGAGTTTCACTTCAACCGTTATCTCTGCCGACCCCGGCGCATTGAAATGGCTGCAATGTTGAACTTGACGGAGCGTCAGATAAAAATCTGGTTTCAAAACCGTCGAATGAAATTTAAGAAAGAACAGCGAGGTTCTACAACTCCTACAAAATCTGGCTCAGTATCTCCAGGCGATGGTTCTTCCCCTAGCCGCCCATCATCCTCATCTCATTGTGACAGTGGGAACGGAATTTGTGGAGGTAGCAGCAGCACAAGCAGCTCAACCTGCGGTAATTCCCATAATAACAACTCCAATGGTAGCTTAAAAACACAGCTCCTTCATCATGAAAATCCGTCATCCGACTGCGTTGTCGATTACATGGCATCATCATCATCATCAGCAGCATCTGCAACTGGCCTTAATAGAAACGCCAATGCAAATGATACTTGTAGTAGCAGCAACAATAATAACAGCGGTAGTGGTGGTGGCGAGGCATCCTCCATCTCCAGTAGCTTTGAAACAAGGCATCAGGAGCATCAACTCAACCAGATGGACTCTCCCTCCTGCAGCTCCCCTCCAAACCTGTCACTGATGTCAATGTCAACGTCAACCTCGGGCTCTAAGTCAACAATATCTGCATCCACATCATCATCCTCAGCGCCATTATTATCAACCTCTTCCACTTCTATTCCAGCACCCAATGAATCCATTTCACAAATCATGTGTGGAACGTCACCACCACCACCACCACCCCCTGTATACAAGATGGCCGAAGAAAACTCTATTATCAAAGGATATGTTAATAATCCTCATCATCAACAACAACTATTTAGAAAAAACCGGGATTCCTCCGGATTCTACGAAGATTGTAGCAATGAAGCAAATGAATATGGGGCTCATGACACTACTGATAGACTCAACTCAAAAAATCTCAATACTAATTCCATTCTTCCACCACCACCACCTACATTTCTACACAACTCCTCGGCATCACAACTTGAGATTCCGAATCATCATCTAACATCAGAAGAGCTCCATATGAAAATACCGGACTTTGCACTCCCACCACCCCATAGCCAACACCAACAACAACAGTTTTATCATCATGGCTTTGCTGCTGCTAAAGGCTATTCTCATCTTGTGCCACCACCACCAAGTTACTATCAGAGTATGGCGGATTACGGCAAGTTTGGAGCAAGTGATAATTCTGATGGGTTTAATAGTAGCAACGGACTTTTGACACCTTTCTCATCATACCCTGATAGTCTTGGCAGTGTTGACCATAGTTTAGTAAAACAGCCTATTCAGTTCAGCCCCCAATACTATAGTTCCCCAATTGCTGATAAACAAAACATCAATGGTTCAACAATGACTGATTATGAGGTTCTCAGCCATCTTCAAAACAATTCGTTGGGGTCTGTTAGACAAAGTCAATTGTTTGACCTGTCCTCATATTCTGGGGGAATGTATACATTGCCTAATAACTCGCATGACAATCTCAGTAAAAATGTGAGCTTTCAAAATCTTTGGAACCCATTGCGAATGCAAGATTGCAGTGGAACAGTTGTATCTGAGGTTCCAATGGAAGACAACCATCATGTGAATGAAGTTAACCAGGAGACTGCCACTTTGATTAATTTGTAGTAATGTTTAATCATGAATACAACTGACCTGAGTAGAGTGCTATGTATTAAAACAAAAATAATTTTACTTGTTGACGTTGTGTACATACAAACAAATTATGTTGTAAAATTTATTCCTAATATTGCTTTACATTCCATAACTAGAATGTATTTTTATGCTTTTATTTTTCATTGCAAGACCTAATTTATACACAATTCTTACATAATAATAACAATAAGTAATAAAAGAGTTAGCTTTTTAATTGAATAAAAATTAATTAATTAATGTCAATATAAGAAACCAAAGGCATGAATATGACGAAAAGCATTTTCATTACAAAAAGAGTTCACGTTCAGTATACACTCTTGCTGTTATATAGAAAACATTCAACAATTACCATAAAAGGTGGATCGACAGAGTAATATCAAATAAGACTGCAGTATCGACGAAACCGGGGCTCTAAAAACATTACTTTACCTACTATCAATGCTGCTGTTTCCCAGAATAGCATATATATTGTATATGGCAAAGTTAACTATGACAGTTGGAGTTTTATTTTCAGTCGAATGTCTTCCTTCTCCTTTTAAAGTTACATAATCTGCGGTACTAGTTTTATCAGTGGAAAAGGAAGTGGAAGGGTTTGGTTTTGGCAACCATCTTCTGGTTTTGTTGATTTCCTCATTTCCTCTGTCATCTATGGAATACACATATTTTACTTTCCAATATGATTATCGCATCAGTTCACCACTTAAATTATATGTGATGGTGATGATGGCTGAGGTACTTTTCATGTGTTATATTCTTCTTCCTCTCTCAGTTTTCCCTTTTGCAATGTAATGTGCATTGAATTGCCTTATACTTTATACATCTAACCAAACAATAACGTAAAAGTATGTGGGGTTGGCAAGATACAAAAAAGAAGCCATCGATGGTGGAGAGAGAAAGAGGCTTTCCTCAATCGTCTCTTATCAGGTAGTATTTCCTGAACTCTCCATCAATATGTAAATGAGCCAATCAGGGATGCAAATTCATGCAAAGAATTTAATTTCCCCTTTTTCGCTTGCTTCCCATTTACATCCTCCAACGAGACGAGCTGCATATACGCCAATGCCTTCAAAAGTGTGCTTGTTATTTAGACTCTCTGAGGCTTTTTTAAAAAGTAAATAGTTCAAGTATTGTATATGTCTAATATCCTGCCTTTCTTATCATTGAAAGTATCCATGACCTGCAAAAAAAATGAAAACATCCTGGTGTAGTAGTTTTATTTGATGTATGCTCTTATATGTTCTTGTACATGATACGTATAGGCAATGATCGCATAAAAAATTGTGCTCAAGAAGCTTTTTATGTATACAATTTTGAAAATACTCATCACGTTTGAAGCAAAATGTTTTACATGCTAATCCTGTATTGCCAAACCTTGGTCACTATTTTTATTCAGGTTTCCTATTGTTTCCCTGAATTAAAAATCTCGACAACACTACTCAAAATGCAAACAGTATTATTGGCCTTTAACAAATTATACTAATGAAGTACATGTGACATGAAGAAATGATATAATATTTCATAAAGAAATAGTCCCATTTTACGAAGCCTCTTTCTTTGTCATTTAAAAATTGGCCACAAGAAGGTAAGTGAAATGACTATATTACAGGTTCGACGCTCTTTCCTTATCACTCCCAAAGACTTTGTGCTGATCACGCCTCAGAAAAGACTCTTTTTGCTATCCAAAAAAATTCAATTAAATTCTTGTCTCCTAAATGAAAGTAAGCATAACAAAGTTTTTTTTTACCTTTTCCCTTTTTACTGTTTTTCCTTGTCATCATCACCACACCAGAGCGCAGCTCAGCTTCCCAATTTTTTATGAATGCCGCAAGGTATGAGTTTTATCAATAACATTACCATTTCTTTACCCTCACACCACCGTTTCCACTTGGCTTTCGTTCATAACTCAAATCTACTCTGTGAAGTGACATATACATACATTGTGCCACCAACCAGCCACTGGCTGGCTCGATGAAGCCCGTCTATCTTTATCTCCTGCAAAATGTTCAGGGCCGAAAAAAAAGGGAGAAAAACTCATGTCATTATTACTTACACATTCTTATTCACATTGTATGAACAAGGAGGAGAGACACAAGTAGTCGATGAGAAAATGGAAATGAGAAAAAATGCACTTCATTGGAAGCAAATCGAACGAGAGGGCGAGATAAGAAAAGGAGGGCTTCTTCGTCTCATTCCTCTTGTCCCGAATTCTCTCTCTCTTTCTTCCGTCTTACTTCACCACAACGGTTTTATATCAATGAATAAATGGTTGCATATTCCAGATACATGGAGGATAACAGGAAAAGGGTAATAAATGAGGAAAATGCCACACGAGAGGGAATGAACCAAACCAAGCTAAAGAAGGAGACGAGAATAAGTGAATGTGATGACGCTTTGAAAATAATCGAGGAGGAAAAAAGCGAGAAGTGGCTCATTTCATTTTTTTTCGCAAAACATATAAGATTTCCATTCATTGTCTTCCTTTTTTCCCTTTTCCACATGAGTTGAAGTTGAAGCTGCGACATCCTTACCTGTCCCCTTTATATTGGTTTGCTAGGCATACTTATTAAAGCATTTAGCTAAAGTCGAAGCTCTTCATATATAAATCCTTTTCCCAGTGACTTCCAAGAAGAGAAAGCAAGCGCATTCATTCCAGTGCGAAGACTTGCGATGCGGAAGGCAGTTTAGGCACTAGTACAGTATTTGGTTATTATCGTCAAAGATAAGACATATAATAAGCAATATTTTATATTTGAGCTTGAATGAGCGTGTGGATTGCCTATTAAAAATGAAAATTTAGAACTGATACTATTTTTTCTGTGATTTAAACTGTTTTCTTCAGGGAAAAATCTTTTTTAACAATCTCTAAATTAACGCTTTCATGAAGATGCATGTGCAAGGTTGTGTTAGATATATACATATAACTTTTCTAGAGCCTTATGTACCACCTGTGTGTTACGTCTTGCTGTAAGAAGATTTCACTTCCTAACTTCAACATTTCAGCATGTTTCACCTTAGGTTCAGCATGTCTTTGATTCAGGTTTTAACATTTTTACCTAATAGGGTGTACTACTACGGGATATAAAAATGTAATGAAAAGGTGCATTAAACATTCACGCTTTATGATTTTCCCTTTCAAACAAAAACTGTTTGGCATGGCACATGGCATCATGGCCTTATACTGGAAAAGGCATTTTTCTTTTGTTTTAATAGTACATCTTCATTAACATGACTATCACTTTTTTATTAGCTTCTTTATGGTCTTTTCTAAAGACTATTATGTTAGCATTTCAAGGAAGCAGGACTAGGACTCATTGTAACTGACATTTAAATCATCTACCTAATTAATGGAACATAAAACAAAAATTGTCCCTAGAATTGACAAAATCTAGAAGCCAAAAGTGAACTCAGTAGCATACCTCCATTCCATTTTCACTTACTTTATTTTACGTTAAATGATGACACTTGAATTTAAAAATTATTTTTTTAAACGAAGATGAAAAAGTCGAGGTGTTCAATCAATTAAAATTGTAGAGTGACATACATAAGTTAACCTTATATTTTTAATGACAATTCCTTTAAAAATTCTCAATGGCTATCTGCCCCTAGTCATTACAATGTACAATTGACTTTAATATTAATATTATGCATGATTGGAATTTATGTTCAGTATAAGTTGTATAGTTCTGTAATCTTCCATTACAAAGTTTGTCGAATAAATCAGACAAATGTAAGTAAAACTGAGACATCCGGAGAGAACTATTAGGGATAAAGAAATCATGCAATCTAGTAGTGTTTCTAGAGGATGGATACAAAGGGGATTCTCAACTTCGGATAGAGAGATTCAACCACAAGAATTCTGGGTGAATGAGACGAGATGAGTTGAGATGAAATGTGTAATGTAATGTGATGAGATATTCAAGAGCACTGTGTGTAAGCTTGTATAGAGTCACTATATTATGAATACCATGCCGTCATCGTCATCGTCATTTGTATCACGGGGAACGTTTGCTTCCGAAACTGACTGAGAGTGAGATAGTAGTCATGTTCTAAATGATTCAATAAATAGTAGTCAGTAGTGGAAGGAAGAGGATTTACAAATGGCTTAGTGTCAAACTCGACACTCATAATAAGAGGTTTGAATGATTGTTTGCTTGGCAGTTGGTGAAATATTTAATACACTTGTGCTCTTTTTGATGATGCACCTTTGTTGTTTGTAATTGCTGGAATGAAGTAGAAATTGATTGCTTTTGCCCGTCCAATTTTGGATGCTTTCCTCCGAATCTGGTGTATTTTTTGTAAAATTATAGTGTTTGGTTTAAAAGTGTAGAAATTTCCGGCTGTTTTATAAAGTTGTCTTTGGATTTGCATAACTTAGTAAGGTATAATAATTTAAGCTAACTTAAAAATACATAGCAGTAGCCACAATTGATAAATGTTTTTTTGAGAATCATCATGACTTGCAGTATATTGTTTTATTTACGCTTACTTTGAATGAATAAATTGTATGAATGACCTGGAGTATAATGACGAGTGAATAATAGAAACATAACGCATTCATGTCATATCATGTCATCGAACAAATGCCCATTGTATTTACTCCACTCTATGAAATAGCTTAAAATTTTTAAAGGTGCCGACAGACCGAACACCAACAAGCAAATACAACATGAATATTCTTCTTACATCTAATATTACATATATATACATGTATGCAAATACAACCGGTAGAGGTACCAATATATAAAATAGAAAAAAAGCTCACTTGTCACAGTGTCATACCAGAGATTCTACGAATGTTTTTTATATTGTAATACCTATACACATAGGCATCAAACAATCGTAAGATTTACTCGGTTTTACCATTACATTACACCTATCCTATCATAAGAACGAATCACTGGTAAGCTTGGGGTAAAATGCAACAAAACTCTTACTATTTAACATCCAACAGATAAATTAATGTTCGGAAAAAGAATCTATATATATATATATACGCTTAACTGTCTTGGAGACTCAACTTTGTAAGTAACATGAAATGGTGATGACTTCAAATGTTATCATGTCACCAACTAAGTGTCTTCCTCCTAAAATATTTCAGTAAGGAAAGTTTCTGGTTCATTCTGACCACTATCATCACATCGTTCCATTACATTGTATTGTTACGGCTTGTACTTCCTTTACTTCCGATGGGAAATATCGCCATGATCTGTATATATGGAGTGTAGCAATTTTTTCTGGCAACTACCAATTGATTTAACAAGAAGACTGAATGAATGAATGAATGAAAAAGTTTTATATTACACACAAGAGAGCTGTTTTTGCATTACTTATTTTCCCCATCTCCCTCACATATCGCTGATGTTAGTGAATTTAAGTGGAAATGGAAGGCTTGTTTGTTGCGGTATTAGAAATCAGAACTCCCTTTTTTGGCTCAAAAACATGGGGTGTCTCCCTTTTGGCCAAAAATCATTAATCTTTTCCCCTATTGTCGCTGCCGACGATACCGACAGATGATCTTGATGCCACTACTGACTAGCTTGCATATTATGTCTGTGTTTCCCTTGTACATCTCATCTCATCTCAAACTTTTGGAATTTTTCTCTTAATTTTCAAGAAATGGACTTGAACTCTAGGGATCAACGGATCATATTTAATCGTGTAGGCTGAACAGAAACAAAAACAATATATTTTATTTCATAACAGAATCCAACACAATTCTTTGCATACAAAGGAAAACATCGACATCCTGCAATTTGAAGTTAAAAGTTAGACAATTGCACTCTGCAATTTCAAATTCAAGCGTAAGCAACACATCATTTATTCGGAACGTAATTGAAAAAAAATGTTTCCTTGTCTAATATTCAATCCTACACTCGACCAGTATATTCCGTATGTGTATAGTCCGTTCCGGATGCATATAAAAGATTATGATTTACATGCTGTAAGCTAAGCTCAGTTTAATCATAGCTTACTTTTTTAGTTGCTCGCCATTCATTACGCAGGTTTTAAACCCCTCCTGAAGATTAAAATAAAGCAGTAAGTAAGTGCAAAACCTATATATACTCCCACTCTTTTCTTATTTAGAATGTGCAGCCGAATGTTTTCTTGTTATTTGAAAGCGAGCCACACAGCTCCGATTTTTTTTCGAAAGAGTTCTGTTTTTGAAAGTTTCATCTTAATTACCATAATTTGTTATGAAGAGGATGAAAGTATTTTCTGGAATGGACATTTTTAGTTTACTCTAGAACAGAGCGGCTCTTCAAACCCCTTTCGTTTTAGGAATGATATGATGATAAAGAATCCAATTCAACTTCTTTCGTATTATGATCCTTTTTATATACTACCTCTTTTATATTGTGAGTGAGTACATAACACATGCCCTTTGCCGGCAGAAAACCATTTTCACAAAAAGTGGTAAGCTTAAATATTATGAGGAGCCCAAGTTTCTTAAAGAGTTTCCTGTTAAGAAACTGAGAAAAACACAATAATGTTCTTTTGAGCCAAGAGTTTTTGATATGATGTGATCTGACATCTACTTTGGTTGATCTTGTTTTTCTACTTTGTTCTCTGACTCTTAGTCTTATGATGGCTACTAGTTTCGTTAAGTTACATCATCTACCACCACCCTATTTACGGTTAGTAATCATAGACCATAGTCCATATTATACTACATTATATTATTCCGCTTTTTCCTCCGTTGATGAATAATATTCAGCCATTCAACCACTGGAGCAAACGAATGTTTACTAACTTATGCACAACTAACTCCTTCCCTCACTCACTTGCTACTCTACTATTGCTGCTGCTCAACCTCCACAAAAAAACCAGCGAAAATGCTGAAGAGTTTAGGAGATGAACTGACAAGCAAGACAGGTTTACCGAAAAGCAAGTGAGGAGGAAACAAACAGTGCACGCTCTGGTAGCCACCAAACTCTTTGTCCGTATGTCAATGTTCTTTCATAGCCATGACCGGAGGATGATTAATTCGGGGCTGGACCGCGGTGGAAATACTTTTTTTCTTCTTATTTTTCCACTGGCAGAGTTCTTGTAAAGTTGTATAAGTAATGCGTATGTAGCTGGATGGATGGATGGATGTATAGTAAAATAGTTCACTCCACAATTTAAGAATCACTGCGGCAATTCCAACCTGAAAAATACGTCCAGTCTGCGCCCAGACAGAAGAAGGAATGATGATGATGATGATGATAATAATAACATGGCATGATTAACATGTGTCCAGTTTTATGATAAATCTTTTTTAAAAAGGAGCATGAAATTATAGTGTGTAGAGACTCGGCATAAGCTAGAAACCATGCACGATAGGAATATGATTTTTGAGTTGAGGGTAATGATTTTTGGTATGCATATGCGTTTTATACATATGCGTTTATATGCTTGGCTTGGAATATGGATCGAAAGTTCAGACCAATTTATTTGAAGGAAACAGAAGAACAGAACCTTCCCTCAACCCTTTCCACTCACTAGTTCCATTTTTAATAATCATAACGTGGGTGACGTTGGACGTGATTTCTTTGTTGTTTTCAAGCTGAAACTGAGTAAGACAAGAATTTATGTGCGTCACATACATTCATTCCTACCATATCTTGATCTACGGAGATTTTTTGAATAATTCATTTGACTAAATCTACACATAAACACATACTAGAAAGGTATATGCATAATGTACATCTATACTATGCAAAGGAAAAATTGACATCTATACAAGAAAAGTATATAAAGCTGTTAGGAACCTCTAGCACAAAAAGTTTTTTGAATGGCTTTATTGGAATGGAAAAGGGTAAGCAAATAGTGAAGGCGCACATTGTCGCTGTCAGTCAAATAGCAATCAGCTTTATGCTTTATATTTGATCTTCTCGTGACAACTTCAGATTGAAGCAAATAAATTGAGTCTATGTTCTTCACATCTTCTTCTTGTACGTCTTAAACAAATGTGGAGAAGAAGCAAAGTCTACTTTGGCATGCCAACGTTTTAGACATAGTATGCAACCCTTTCTTGCTATAAGATATACATATGCTTTATGCCCTATTGTAGAAGTTGTCGTTGATATAGTACTTATGGAGATATACGTCTCAAATTCTGCAACCCATCCTCTGTTTTGACATGTCTTCGTCTTAAAAGTTATAGAGTGACAATTTTGATATCATATCATCATCATAAAATTTATCAATGACGGAATAATAGTAACTTTCTTAAGGAAAGGTAGGTTGTTCTAGTTTGCAACTATGATTGTGAGTAAAAGAACTACTCTCTCTTATAATGTTATACTTACAAACATACTTCTCTTCCGGAATGATGGAAGCACTTTATTGGCAATAGTCAGTTACTTCTTGGAGTCTGTGTAAGGTTGTAAAATTGTGTTCTTAAAAACTGATGCATGCATGCGTATAGCCAGAGAATATGGTAAAAGGACCTTTTTTCAATTTTCATCGTCAAGTCACCTGGCACCTGTCACTTTACTCGCAAGTTAACTCTTGTGAAACTGACTTTTAAGCTTCGCTCGATGACAAGAATGCATCTCTTAAAGTGACAGATAGAGTGACACACAAATTTTTACCAATATCCATATTTGTGCACAAATAAATCCAGGAATAGAACAGAAACGCAGATTATTCGCCTGTTCTTAAATATACTTACACAGGAATCCTTATTTGAAAATAAGAAATTCGAAATTTTCCCCTGAAAATCAAGATAGTAAAAAGCATTGTGAAAATTGACATTCAATTCCATCATCATAATATCTTACCTGCTCTCAGAAGTACAAGTGATGTAAAAATACTGAAGCTTGTTAATAATGAATTGTTTTACCGTGAATCATATATTGGTATTGGTTTCACCTACAATCTCCAAGCGTGGTATCTATTATCTATATGAAAAATACGAGTTCAATTTTAATTGATAGTACAGCAAGTTGTCCTTCTCCTTTAAAAATGAAGAATGAGAACCATTTGTATTCAAACTACCCCTACTTGTTTTCTTCTTCTTTCTGTGTCGGACCGTGTGGGCTTTTTGTTTCAATGCTCACTTACCACCCTGAGGTCATACCTAAAGTAAAGTTAATTTTCCAAGTGTCATTTTTTACTATTCGCCTCATCATTCCTCTGAGTCAATTTTTCTTCTTCTGAGACTCCCGTACCATCATCCATGTGTCGACCAGTCAGTCAGGATCGGGAGTGGTAGCCAGAAGTTGTAATACAAATGTGAATGCCAGAGTACTTCAACAGTATAGTGTACTTCTTAGTCAGAGTATATATTTTTTTTGTTTCACACTCACACAAGTTATTTTGTATCGTATCACATGCATGTAGGTAAAAAAATATTGGAGCCGATGTACAAACTACAAACGCTCTATACTCTACCCTTCATGAAATATATCATATGTGCGTACTTTTGCTTTTCTCCTCATACTCTCAACACGGTGGCTCTTTGGCTTTGGCTTTCAAGAGCCACCGGTCACTCATTTATAGTAAATTGAAGTTTCATGCATTGCATGCAAGCGTACATAAAGTACCAGTACATTACAATCGTTATATAGCCCAGTATTTTTATAAGCATAACAAATTACAACGGTGGCAATGTGGCAAGTAACCATAAGAGCTCGCTCACCTTGGATCTCTCAGTCAGTCAAAGTTGGAAGGTAGTTATTTCACACTATTAATCACTACCACACTCAAAATATTTCATCTCTTCCCTTAGTCCCAGCTTTGGGATATGGAACTTGAATAAAACTCGTGATTTTATTTCCATGCATATTAATATATTATTGTACAACACAATAACACAAATACACAATTCAAAAGTAAAAGCCTATCAATTTCATGCCCCCGAATAGTAGTATGGTTGGTTGATTAGAATAATAATGAAGCATGAAGCAATCTTTCAATTCATTAAATCAAACATTTTTTTTGAATTGCATTAAGTTTTTTTTTATTGCAGGAAATGTTTGTCGCTGAGCTCAACTCAAACCAAGTCAAGAGCATGCGGTGAGCGAGAAGGGCAAAATATAATCCTACATAATAGTTGCAATACCTTGGCACAATATTATTTGAATTCGGCCATGTCGAATCCAATGAGCTCTCATGAAAAACACATTCAACATCCACGAATTAATATTCATCCTTTCGAGTTGAATCATTCATTTATATTTTATATGCAAGCATTTTCATTCCGCCCCCATATGCATATATATGATGTTGCATGTAGAGATGAGGAACAGGTGTTTAAGCTACTAATTTTTATAAGGAGCCAAAGGACTAGCATGGACTTCCATTCGATTTGTTAGAAACCGGTTCCGAAAAGACATTCGTGAATGCAAAGTAGCTTGCCTGTCTGGTTCTGGTAACCAATTATTATTGTGTAAAAAAGGAAAATTCATGTTTTTTCCAAGTCCAAATAATCCAATCCACTATAATTGCCATGTTTATTCAGGTTTGAGTTTGCCTACACAATTTGTTTGCGATCAACTCCTATATCCACTTTTTAAAAGTCGATTTTCTTCTCATATCATCTTTCAAGAAAAAGTGGTCAACAGCAGGAACAATCAAGTCATGTAAAGGGGAAGTCATTTTCCATTGGTTTAGAAGTACAAAACAAGTTTTTTCCACTCTCTCACTCCGATTTCCCATAATGCTTGCATATCCATCTATTATTAAGCATAATAACAAGGTACGTGAAGGATTAACCCCTCCTCCGAAAGGAGAGTCGGAATAAAAAATTGGTGGAATGACGAATGAGAGTTTTTCATCGTGGTTTGTGGTAGTGGTTTTTGTTCTACTTGAGTAAGTCCAAAAACTAAACACACACACAGGAGTAGTTGTTACATGCCTGCGGTTTTTTATTATTCTTTTCATTGTTTGTTGTGTGTAATACTGTAAGCCTTTGTTATACCTAGAGAGAAGGATTACAATGGTTTTTGTGGTTGCAACTTGTCTTTAGCAAAAAAAAACTGTAGAGGATAAGCGGACCATGCATCTCTCTCTCTCTCTTCAAGATTCAACAATGCAGTTGAACAAAACTAATCTTGAGTACATAAAACATCATTTAATACGCTTGTTCCTGTAAGCTCCTTTACTTGTACTTAATTTTGCGCAGATATAGCTGGATTGGATTACCACCTTTTTAAGCTGCCCAACAAGATGAGATGAGATGAGATGTCGTCTTGAACCGTAACAAAAAATTTGATTTTTTTTCAATTTTCGTCGAAAATCGTGATGGTTCTATTGTTACAGCTACTATCATCTTCTTACTATATTGTTCATTATGTTACTGTCAGTCACTGGGTGATGTGAAGTAAATGCAGAAAATATTTTTCGCTGCTCAAGAAATGTAATGATAAAAAAGTAGGAGCATATAGCATACCAGTGTCAGCAAACAATATTATTTTATTTACGTTGTATAATGAATTCGTGTTGGCTCATTTACATTGTATCGCAATATCCCCCCAAAAAATGTAAAGCTGTTTGTTGCTTCTACACAAACCCTACATAAACACGTAAAGCAAGTTGGTAGTTGAAGGACAGGTATTTTTTATTATCCTCAGATAACTACTTTACAAACGCAAAAAGTTTGCCTTGCCTGTAAATACGCAATGTTTATTTATGCACCCGTTTAGAAGTAATGACTCAAAGATTAGTCTTGCTTACGCCAATTTGTCAAATGGAATGCTATGAAAAACGTGCTACTATAAACTCACAGTCTCAATGAACTCTTCGTGAGTATAAATAGACAAGCAGAAGAAAGCATTGCATTGACGAAAAGAAGCTGTTTTTTAAGTAGATCAGTATGCCTAACGGCATGTTGATAGTTAAGTAAAATCAACTCATATCCTTCCACCTACGATATTGTTGATATTGATATGTTGACTACGTGTACACCCTGTTTTAAACCTTTTTGATCCCAAAATTTCAGAACTAAATTGGAATTATTCTCGTACTCTTCTCTCTCTCTCTCTCTCTCTCTCTCTCTCTCTCTGCTACATGATACCAAACTAATGCGAGTACGCTGTTAGGTTGCAAACATAATATAATCTTACTTTTAATCGGACTTTTCCTCACTTTGATCCCCATTCTACTCACTAGATAAAATATTATAATCGTTCAATAAACCAAAGCTACTTGTATCCATATCCATCCCCAGCTCAGCTCAGCTCCAACTAATACAGTTGCCATTCCCATTATACTATCTATGTGAGAGGTAAAAGCC
This sequence comes from Orchesella flavescens, assembly GCA_964034955.1. Taxonomy (NCBI): domain Eukaryota; kingdom Metazoa; phylum Arthropoda; class Collembola; order Entomobryomorpha; family Orchesellidae; genus Orchesella; species Orchesella flavescens. The sequence continues at coordinate 18,238,400 of OZ035954.1, forward strand.
CCCCTTTTTCTTCACTCTGGTCGTTTCTTGAAATTAGATGACTTGATTTGGGTTTGAGAGGAACCTTGTTCATCTCCTTTCCACTCTTCCTTCTTCCGGATGCATGTTAAGCAGCAACCAATTCATACATTAAAGTAAAGAAGATGCATCCTTCTGTTAAGAGTCACACACAGAAGAACAGAACATGAGAGTGGTGGCGAGAAGTAAGTGTAAGCCGCACTTAAATGTGACTTCGACTTTCGCAAAAGGAGACAAGTTTTACGTTAGACACAGATTAAGTTTCCTCGTGTACTCGAAACTCAAGTCAAAGTGAGTTTTAAGAAGATTCAAAAGCTAAAAAAAAGATCTTTCAACGTTCATTCAGTAACTGGATGGTGGTGGTGTGTGTGTGTGTGGTGTTGCTCGGTTTTGCTGTTCCCATTCCAATGCTTTCCCTTTCTTATCATTTACTCTTAAGTATCTGCTATTAAAGTTCAACCGTCTGTGTGTTGAGAGTTTAAGTTGCTTCCTTGCTCTCCTCACTAACTTGTAATGCGGTAGCTTTGGATCTTTTATGCATCTTCTTTTTCTATCCCATCCTATTTGAACTCATAGACTGATATGTAGCAGCTCAAGACAGATATAGACCATTTCGATTCGAAATGTGATGTGATATGATGATCATGCAAGCAAGTAAGAAATGTTGTTAGTTAGTATGTGTTGGCTGTTGGCTTTGGCTCTCTGGAAATTTTGACTTTGTTAGTTTGCTGCTACCCATACATACCCCGTTCCTTGAACAAAAGACAATATAATATAATATATAGGACATAATTTCCATTTGCATATGAGTTTACGTTTTACTTCTCCAAAAACTTTCTCTTGTCGAGCATATGGTCTCTCAGCTTTCAATGTGGTGGTGGTGGTAGTGGTGGCGGCAGTAGTGGCGGCTTAGCTCTCATAATACGCATACTACTGGTAAAAGATAGTATAGAGTTGAGTTTGAGTTGACTGCTTGGGCTGATGATATCACATGAACCGGAATCCAGATTTCTCCCTTCCTCCGTTCTAAGCTTAGATGGTGTTTTATAGTTTATGGCAAATGGAAATAAGAGGATCTCCGTTGCTTTCGATGTTTTCTTAACTCCCTTTTCTTTTCCTCAGCTTTCGCTCAAGCAATGATTCAAAGAGAGAGAGAGAGAGAGAGAGAGGCGCTTCTCATATCATCATGTGCATTGCATTGTGTCTATGTTTCTTCCCCACAAACCGATGATTAGGTTTCTGCATAAATTTCCGCTTGAAATCGGAAAATAAAAGTGACTTAAGGAAGTATGCTCAAAAATACGAGCTCATTTTAAAAGATATGCACGCATTAAGATAATAGGAATAAATTTGCAAACCAATTTCCAATGCCAAAAAAACACCTCTTTTCCTCCTTAAGAATGTGATATCGCTAGAGTGGCACGTACTTTTGGATAAAGTAGCATCTTCCACACGGATAAAAATTATGTGTACTGAAAAGAGGGACTGAACAAAAGTAAAGATCACATGGCACGATGAGGATATTCCATATCCACACATTTTGATGAGTATAATATATGAGAATCTGAGGTAGAAGGCATTATGCATTGCATTGTTAGAGACAAAGTAAGTATTGAAACAGTGTTGACAGTATACGTATCCATTTGTGTATACGTGTTTATCCCACTTGACTAAATGACTCACCAACAATAATGCAATGACCTTGCTGTAAAATTCCTATCCACAATATCACAACTATACCATATAACATGATGAACAGAACTGGGGATGATTACAGCGTTTTAAACCCCAGTTTTCATCAGATAACTAATAATAATCTGATTGTGTTATGTGTTGTGATTGCGCTTGAAATTATCATCAAATTATGAACATTGTAATGTGATGAAAAGCAAAATAAATAAATCATGACTGCTCTTCTGGTTGTTGAACTTGAAGATAATGTTTTAATTTGGATTGACGCACTTGGTCACATTCTGTAACGCAAAAACAAACAATATGAGGGAGCAACTTGAGTTCAAATTTATTTTACAGCTTGTAGGCACACTTAGACCAAGACAGTTACGTAAAGCAAACAACCGCTACATCACATCCAACATCAAAAGTAATATAGACCTCTGCTATTAGTATATGGTAGACTAGAATGGGAATGGAACAAGAAAAAATCGATAGACGTAATTGGCTCCAATTATTAGGTTTGTGGGTAATCAGTATGTGCACCGAGCTGATGGGTACCAACACGCAGAAACCACCACTCCGACCACCGCACCACCACCACCACCATCGCTTCGTCGTCATCATCATTGTAGTGTATAAATTTATCCACCTTCAAGGCTCAAATTCCTCAGTAACATCAACACAGCGATCAGAACGACGGCAGCATTTGTTATATAGGACGGCATCAACTATTATCGTCATCATTTCTTCTTTGGCTCTGCTCGCTCCCTTGCATTTTCCCATAGTCATCATTTTACCATGCAAATTAAAGTCGAATTAGGGAGGAATCATCAATCCATGTTTGGTCTACCGTCACATTCCCTTGTAACAATGTAACCTTTAAGTAAGCCATGCAAGCCAGTAATTCAACCAACCAACCAAACTAAATGCAAGCGATGGAATGACGACTTGTTCCTCAGGCCTTCAAGCTACAAGTCCTACCATCAACATCAACCATACCAGCCGTGTATGTATATTATTTTCTGTCAAAATTTAGAATGATCGCTGCATTCTGCATTGTAGCATATCATTTATAACGTCAATCCATGAAAACGGTCAATTTGACTCTAAAGATAAATAGCATGCATGAGGGAAAATTCCCTTATGCATGCTTATCAATATGAGAAAAAAATGAAGGCGTGATTTTTTTGTTTTGTTTTTTGGTTTAATGCTTGACTCACAACCAAAATTACAAGCTTCAACATTTGATTTCCTTTCTTTTTTCTGACATTCTTTCAAAATTCATTTTTTATCTTCGATGAGCATGATGATTTGGAAATGTAGGCGTATTTTTGTAAAATCAAGAGAAACAAAATGTTTCAAAATATTCTCAGTGTATGATGTAATAATAGGCTTTGGAGAAGGATACAGATGAGTGGCTGACTGAAGCTCGATTTGTCAAAGTATTCTTTGTAGATCAAGGAGAGTGAGCATCTCTTCGTTTTGGATGATGTTTTCCTTTCCTTGTGTTCTGCCGACCGGCTTGGGGCAATTTAAAAACAACTGGTTTCTGTCAGTCAGCCCGTTTCAGCATAAGTACGCAAAATCAAACATTTAAATTGTATTTCCAACTCAGAAAATTTATGCATAATGATATTCTAGAATGAGTAAATACCAATTACGTTTCGAAAATATGATGCTACTACAAAATCACAAAATACGATATGATTACAAACACAGACCAACTAAAAAAGGAGAAGAAAAATTTAGATCAGAAGTAAAAAAAACTGGAAGATTCCCATTCTAAATCAACATTAAATTGCTCCAACGCTAGGATAGCGAGCTTAATAGCGTCATATATTTTTAAAATTCTCTTCTACATTTTCATCAACACTTCAGCGTTATCTCAAACTCAAATTGTTTGCTACTTAGAAAGGGAATGGTAACTCACGTCTTTCTTGACTGACCTGTTTTATTTAGAATCATCATGACTATATACTCTTCTTGCTCATGCTCTAGAGCATAATTTTTAGAAAATGAAAATTTTGTAGACTTTATCAAAAATGAGTTTTCCCTTGTTATTACCTAAATAACTTATACTACACACTCATTCGTGAGTGGGTGTTTGTCTAATATACAACCGTTTCTTCGGGTACATTAGAAAGTCAAGCTAAATAGAATACTTCCGAATTTAAGAGCATAGGTTTCAGTTTGTATACAATAATTTTCTTCAGGGGTTTCTAATGCAATCTAAATAAAAACTTCCTTATATGGAGTGAGTGAACTTCTATGGTATTCTGCTCGTCGCTGTTGCGTAAAAATAACAATAATAAGAATATGTATGCTTGGCTTATATCTATGCATTCTACTAGAAAAAAGAGGTAATGGAAATCAAGCTGGAATTCAACTTAAGAAAAATATACACAAGACAAAAAAAGAGAACAAGAAAATTAGCTTGAAACAATTCATTTGGGATTAGTCTCGTGCTCGTGCCCTCTTCCTAGTTTACGGTATATGTCTTTGAAAAAATATTTCCCTTGCATATTGCATACAATCTCTCCAAAATATAAAGTAGCTGCTACAAAATTTACTTTACTACTTGCTCGATTAAAAAAATAGGTGTAGCATCATTTCTCCTCATGAATGCATACAAGCACCACCACCACCACCACCAGAGTATTGCTGTGTGCATACGTGAATTTCACTTCGTGTGTAGGAATCGTTACAAAAGGAAGGTCCTTCACATAAATATTTTCGTGATCATATTACCCTTTATTAGTTTTTAAATTAGCTTCTAACACTTTTTGATCCCCCTTTATGATGTCATAAACATAGCAGCTTCTCAGCACGGAACCGACTTGTGACTTGAGAACCCCTTGACTTGGTTCTTGATGGTAGCATGAAAAATGAAAACTTTGTCTTGGTGCAATTTGTAGAGCTACTGTACATGTTTTTAATAATCTTCGCCAATTATCTCCGATTATAATAATATTTTTTTTTGCAAAAACTGTAAACAATTTTGAGGTATGTGTGACAGAGGCTTTATTGTAGTGAAATTAATTTAGCCGCATAGGCTAAATGGAATGAAAATTTGGTTTCTTGTTTTGTACGCACATACGTGTACAGTTGAGCATACATTTCATTTTCATTCTTACCAACCAACACCAACGTTCTAAATTAAACAAACAAAACACACAGCTTACAAAACATGACTAAAGAAGTTTCTGTAGACAGACTGAGAAACAAAAAAAATATCACTCGTGCATAAAAAAGGTGGACGTGGGACTATATACACGTCGAAAAGTACCACCATTTGTGTAGGCTTTACAACTATGATTACCGCAATTTACTCTCTCGACGTATGTGTGCATCATCATATCAAAATGTATTTCTTATTGTATCTCGTGCACATTGAACAAGCTCACAGGAGGCAACAACAATAACAAGGAAACAACGGAAACTTACTTGGACGAGCAAGGGGGTTGAGACGAGTTCAGTCAAGACCATTTCTTCCATTACGAATTTCCTAATCGCATTTTAATATCAGCTTTCATGTTCTTGCTCAACTCATGTATGTGTACACATATATATTGTGCTTTTTTGGTTTTGTTGGTCTGTGGCCCGTTTCCTTTAGTTTTTGCTTTCAAAAAATCACCATAAAACCTTGAAGATAGCAATAATAACCAAATCCACATGTGTGACTATAAGAAAGACTTGATGCAAAAAACAACATATATGATGCTAGTCAAAATTTCGGAAATATTTTGTTGAGTTGGTCATACGATTTCAAAGCACAAATACAAAATATTATGTGTATTTTTGTCATTAGCTGAAGAAAAAATGTTTCCGTTTGTCTTCCCAAAAGCCAAAGTGTTTGATACACCTGCCTACGTAATAATTCACCTTAGACCAAACTTTAACCAGGTTGAAGTTGTAATAATATTTTACCAACAGCTTCTGCAGACATATGTGTATAGATTCTCGAAATCCAATGGCAAACAAGAGGTACAAGAACAGATATGCAGATAATAACAGTGAGATACATTATATTGAGCTCCAACATCCAACTTATTTTTTTATGTTTATTTAAATCAACAAAATGTGACTAGCTCTGCTCCTTGAGTTTTAAGTTTTAGGGTGCATGATCTCTACAATCCTGTTTTGAGCAGATGATGATGATGATGATTCTTCAACCCCATTTCTCATGTGCATATGGTGGTGGTGGTGGTTGGTTGCGTGTGTGGTATGATTCTCTCCTTGGCTTGACTTGATATATTTTATGAAATGACGGTATCACATTGTTTTTTTATTCTAATACATGCTACTAGTAGCTTGGGTAGCAAGAGATGGGATGATGTTAAACTTATTACAAGCTAAGAAGAAAGCAAATGTGTGTGTGGCATTCTTAGGTTAGCTTTATCATACACAAAATATAAGAGATGATATATTGATAACAATGAATGAATGAATGTATGTATGTATGAAGCATCATCAGAGACATCAGGAGAAAAAGGGATTCCTCTCCTCAATGTTTTTGCATTTCTCCGGTATTTTCCATACAAAATCTCTACATTTTAGTTTTTCCTCAGCAAAGAAAAGAGATCGACTTTTGTCGCCATATGTTGGCTGTTAGTGTTTCTGGCTTTTTTGGGATGTATCAAAATCTACTAAATGGGAGAAAGGCAAAGTGAAGAAAAAGATGGAGACTAAACGCCATCCTCCCACAATGAAGAGACGAGAGAGAGAGAGAGAAGTGGAAGAAAATAGGAATATGGATAAGGGCTGCATGAAATCTCAAGTTTTTTTTTCAAAGAAGAAGTGGTTGGTTCATGGTCGTAGTTGGAACTGGAAGTAGCAGCAGTGGATTCCACTAAGAAATTTGGAATTTCAGGAAAATCTGTTGTGTAATAGTAACGGTAATAGTAGTAGCAGAAATAGAGAGAGAGAGAGAGCAAGTACGCAAAGTAAGTGAGTAAAGTAAGTAAAATTCATGTCTAAAAAAGTAAAAAGAAAGAGAGAGAGAGTGAGAGAGAGTAGTAGGAGAGAAGCCATTTCGCTTATGCTAACGAGTTGAACAGGCGACAGGAATCAAGAATTGTTCCCCATTTGTAATCCTTTTTCCTCTCTCTTGATTTCCCCAAATGTGTTCTTTCCTCTTTTGACTCACATTTGACTAGCAAAGTAGAAAGTTAACTTGGGAAAAAGTGTATTCCTCATTTGCTTACTAACTTACTATTCCTAGCACTGTACGAATGTATATGTAGTTCTGTTCTGAATGCAAGTGCGTCTCACTCTTTCCTCTCTTTCGGTTTCTTTACCTCATTCATTCCACACTGATATATATTTTCCCAAGCACACACCATACCCTACCGACACTTCTCAAAAAAATAAATACATTCATACTCATATTATGTACATTCACATCTCTTCATCCATATCCATGCATGTGTCTCATCTCATACGTAGGTAAACTAAACCCACATTGTTTTAAATCTCCTCTCGTTTGCGTGTTACTCCTTCTTGTACATTCACTACTACTACTACGTACTACGTACATACTTATGAAATGTTAAACCAAACCAGAACCCAAAAAAGCAACCGTAGCAAATAGCAAATCTAAAGTTAAATTGTTCAAGTAAATGTCAAAAACAGCAGGAGCATAATATAATATGTAAAGGAACAAAGTGCATTTTGTTTAGTAGAAAATGTTGAAAGGAAAGAACTACACTTATGGATAAATGAAAATGGCAAAAGTACATTTGAATTTGAACTAAACTACTACTACTGTACTGTATCACAATAACAACACACGAATGCCAGTACTTTAAGGCATTAGTTTCTAAAAGTCTATTTTGTTTTTCCTGGTTTTCCATTTGAATTTGTTTAGAAATAACAAACAAGGGAGAAATCCTTTTCCTCAACTACACTTTTTGTTCATCTACATACATGAAAGTAGCAAATGAATTGGAGTGAAAAGTGAAATAAGAAAGGATTTACATGTGATTCCTTTTTAAAAGCGAATCGTTTTGCAATATAAAGGCTTTTCCTTTGATTGAAATTGAAGCTTGATTTGAGTCGTTTTGATTTTTTTTTGCTTTGTTCAATTCCTAAATGAGTGTTTGGCTTGGAATCAGTCAAATGTGCTTAATAGTACTATCTTCTGAGTGTTGTTTGAGATTTGATACCATACCATAATCAGAATTACAATTGATATGAACGACACTTTATTTAAGTCTTTGATCATAGGCATTCGAAGGTATCGGAATTTGAATGCATAATTTCTTCATATTCAATCGAAACCCATACGTTATTGTTGTTATTATACATCTATTCCTACATATTTTTTTGTTTTTTAGAAAAATTCAATAATATCACTCAAGTGTTTCATATTTCGTATGTTTTGAAAAATCTCAAAATTTTCAATTTTTGAAGTTAAGTTCGAGTTTTGATTATTTTCCATTTTTGAAATGATTTCCAAGACCCATGATGAAGCATGCAAGACTTGTCGTTCTTAGTAGGAACTGGTGGGGTGTCGTGTCGTCTTTTTGTCTTATTTCCATTTATCCCGTTAGAAACGGAGGAATAATGAGATCTTGAAAGAAAAGACTGTTCCTCAGTGTGGCTTATTCAAATAATGCGGTAAATGCAGAGAGAAAGAGATAGAGAAAGGGAAACTACTAGTGATGGAGAAAACCACATGTGTGCATAGCTTCTTGCTTCTTAGTTATTACCATTACGGATAATGTCATTGAGGGATCAAAATCTCTCGCAAGCTGTTACAATTCTTTTTGTCTGTGGTAATGTACTCTTTATGAATTTCTTAGCTGTACAGTGCCTCCACCAACCACCACCACTGCTCCTATATGTATATCCTTTCCAAATATCTCTGATTCTTTTTTTACGGAACCACTCTATCCATTTAACTTTCAAGAAGCATACCATATTTTCTTCACTTACACAAGGAACGATGTGAGGGGATAAAATGGCTCGTTTATGGAATTTGATTGAAAACGGAAGGTCCCCGAGGACAATAATATGTTTCATGAAATTCTTATCCGTTGAGACATTCTGTTGAATCCTTGACTATGAAATGTGTATAATAGCATACAAAAGAAAGTATGTAATGCATGGAGAGAAAAAGGGGGACTGGTGAAATATTGCCCTTGAGTTTATAGAGATAAGATGAAAAAAATGGAATGTTGCTTCCGTATCCCAAAATATGCTATGTGTAGGTATCTTTTGTATGATTTTACTTGTTGTGGTTGTTCCCACAAGGGTAGCAAGCAACCTTATCCAGTATGTTTTCAATGTTTCCAGAGAATTGTCAGTGAACATGGCCATAACATAACTGACCGTGTAGACATTATTTTTTATGATAGTCGTATTGCATTACATTCAACTTGTTTTCGGATTCAACAGGTGAAATAACAAAACCATATGTATACGTAATATATTATAGGACTTTCCCAAGTGCCACTTTATGCTCATAATAAAGTTATGATGACAATGGAAATGACGTCATAAAAGGGATATGTGTAGTGCTTTCCACTTATGCTGGTTTGGTTTGGTTATGTTATGTTATAACATCATTCATGTGTTTGATGTTACATAATAATATACATAAACATCTTATCCCTGCGTACATCTCATGAATTCTTATTTTAATTATTACTGCCTGACTTGCAATAAAAGAAGGAGTTTAAAAATGAAGAAGTTAAGGAAACTGTATTAACCTGCACTATATAACTTTATATATTGTACTGCTGTTTTACATTTTGTATCACATTCCTTCACTTGCAGTGATAAAAATCCTGACTTTCTGCTTCCACCATACCATACCACTATGTTAGCTTTGATAATCTCAGTCTCTTAAAAATAAATGAAAATGCTAAGCTGGTGCAATAAAATGAGCGCATTTAAAACTATGATCATGGCACATGGGTTTGATATGGTCATGAAAGAATGAGAGCACAGACATGGCATGGGCCTGATGGCACTCATAAAGTTTCATCATAGGCGTCGTATGCATAATATTCGAGTTTTATTCACTCTTTCCCATTTCTTTTTTTCTCCTTCTTCCTCCTTTCCTCTCTCTCTCTCCCCTTTCTAGTTCCTCCAGAAGAGAGAGAGAGAGAGTGTGTGTATTTTTCGTCAGTTTATGTATTACACAATATATTAAATTGTGCTAACTTTTAGGAAGAGAAAGCACGTCGCATTTGTATAAAACGTAAAAATTGTTGGAGCAACTCCATACGTTAAGTGTATGCTTGTAAGGACGAAAGAGTAAGTGTTGTATGTTATGGGCACTAAAGCTGGTTTTTATGAACTTCTAAGGTGTCTTATCTCCACTTTCTGGGCAATTACTATTCCCAGCTGGATACTGAAAGCTTATTTAGTCATGCATGCATTGAGCGAGAGAACTAACTGGAGTAAAAAGGGGTTTTGTTATCTTTTTACACAAAACTAGACGTATCATTTTTTATACTTTGCTCCTACACATTCAACAATATTGTTTCCCTGTTTGTTCTTTAAACTCTGGAACTGGATGAAGTTTTTAGTGCAAAATTAGTCACTTTAAAATGCTACGGTTTTCCAGTGGAACAAAAGCTGTTATGATATGCTACAAACGGGTTCGAGTTTGTTATTCTTAACCTTTTTCAATACTCCTATCATTCATGGAACGGATGAAAATAGGAGGGTTTGTACTACAGTATTTGATCGACACAAACTTTTCTGGATGATTACTAAAGGTAACTAAACAATAGCAAGAGATAGATGGATGAGAGACGAATGTTAGAACTAGAAGGGATTGAAAACGGCCGCGTGTGTGCATAACGTATAGCGGGCGACAGTAGTTGCAGTTGAGTATTTCGGTTCTTGCTTTCTGCTGATACGATATGCAACGGAAACTATCCCCTAGTTCCCTCTAAATACTACTTATCCCCTATGTTGGGGTTATGCCCTTCAACTGCCCTTGTCCTATACGCTAACGGATAACTCTTATGCGCACTCTCAGTGCTGATGATGATGATGCTATAAGGTATGCACAAGAACTAATGCAAGGAAAGACCATTCGTCCTGGTCGAAAGGTTGGTGGTAGAATGCTGCTAGAACAAACGCAGCATCTTTATTTTATCTCTTCCCCTACTCACTTACTACAGCTTACATTCAGTCACATATATATACTTATGGTATACGCTATGAACCACTTACGGCTAACATTACAACTAGTACATGAACACACGCATTTATGGCTTGGGCCATTCATGCACTCCGCTACATCCTCCCCAACTGCCTAAGCGATGCTATCGCCATCCTCCCCCGGGCACCTGAAAGATTACATCCATTTTCGGTAACGCTTAAACTCTATTTTGGGCTTCCCCAATTCAACACGTCGCTTGTTTGCGAGTATCTGCCTAATGCAGTGTCTTTTACGCCCTAATCTATTTTTCAACGTCCTATTCATCTTTGATTTCAAAATTGTATCAAAATTGTACATTAAATCTTTGTATTTAACCTGACAAAACTCAGTAACGTTGTCAAATGGATTATCTATCTCAAATTCTACTTCTCTTACAACACGTTTAACCGTACCCTCCTGTATTACATCACAATTTACACTCTGATTCAAGAAAACATTATTATCCACAACTACATCCATTTCTTCACTCTCCTCAACTGTACGTTTTACAATATCATCTTGTCTACTAACTACAACTTCTGGCGCTATCTTTGCGCGTTCCTCTTCAAGGTCCCAATCTGAATCACAATTCAGTGTAACAGAAACTTCATTATTAACAATCTCAACATTACGCTTCATATTATAACTCCCATCACCATTACCAGGCTCATTCACACGGCTTTTAGCCATCTCATCGAGTAAACTTAACTTACAATCAAGTTTCCATTCTATTGCTGACTTAATCACAGATTCTATCATACCCACATTTCTAGGCTGTACAATACAAAGTTGTATAATATCATATAAAGACAAGACACGATGTAAAGATAGATTACGTAGCTTAGCTGTTGCTCCTCTCCAATTCCAAATCATCTATATAAATAAAATCCTTAGCGACCAAAATTGAAGTTGTGTCGATGGCCCTACTGACTTCGTTGTTTAAGTCGGGTGGTCATGTTGTACACCATTCGAATCACAAAGAGTTGGTGTTTCATAATAAATAATTATCTTCATACTAATATGTTTGATGTTGAATACACAGCCTCATGAAAATGGAAATTTTTGTAAAATTTGATGATTTTGCCCAAAAAATACATTCCAACCGGTCCCTCCTGAGTAAAACTGCTTGAAGTGAACTGTTTATTAGTAGTGCCCTGGGACTCCTTAAAGGTTGTAGATGGATCGAATCATATTCGTTACATCCATATTGATTGTATGTTTGCACCATGCGTGTTTTGTTATGGAGCACTTTTCATGTATTAATTCGCAGCGACCAAAACTGAAGATGTGTCGGTGGCCCTACTGACTTCGTTGTTTAAGTCGGGTGGTCATGTTGTACACCATTCGAATCACAAAGAGTTGGTGTTTCATAATAAATAATTATCTTCATACTAATATGTTTGATGTTGAATACACAGCCTCATGAAACTGGCATTTTTTGTAAAATTTGACGATTTTGCCAAAAGAATTATATTCCATTGGCTCCCTCCTGAGTAAAACTACTTGAAGCGAACTGTTTATTAGCAGTGCCCTGGGACTTCTTAAAGGTTGCAGATGACTCGAATCATAATTTGAATATTGATTTTGACTAAATATGGGCCTTTGAATTGCATATGAATTCAAAGGTAATCTATACAATATTGTGGTTAAAATAAACCTGACAACTGGCAGAATATATAGGAACCTGCGATCTAGCATTTATGCTGAATGAAGTAAGCATAAGCTATGTGTCTGAGAAGTTCATTGGTTTAAAAAAAATTAAAAATTTTCATCATTGTGGTTGCTGCTGAAAATTTTTTTTAAAAATTGACCTTTAAACGCTTATAGGTCACGCTGGGGTCATTGCTGAATCTTGAAAATAGCATGGTTGAGTTTTTCTCAAGAAATAGCATCATTTCGATGTATCATAACCCATGATTTGTCATTAAAAAATATTTGACCTTGACATTTGACCCAGTTGCCATTGACCGATTTTGCTCATCTTCGAAATCAGTCAAGGTCTTCACCTATAGTGTCGTTTAGCAAAAAGAATTTTTGAAAATCTTCAACGGTGTAAAAGTTATCGTGCGAACGGACGGACGGACGGACAGACAGACTATGATCCATTCTAAATAACCTGCTTTTGATTGATCTTCGATCGCAGGTTAATAAATGGGATCTTCATTTGCATCCCTCTGGAGGGTTTGCAATTTAAGTAGTACAGACGTGTAGCATACCTAACTTAACCATTGTATTCGCAAAGCTTTGCCCAGTGCACATCAACTGCTAAACTTGATGTTTGCAACTCGGATCATGGTCATGTGGTCCCTTAAAAAAGTGACTTTTCAATGATTTTGTTGCTAACCCAAAAAAACACATCCATTTGCATTTCTGTAAAGGGCTTACAATTGTAGCACTGCAGACATGCAGCCTGAAATAACTCACGAAAGTTCGATGAGTCCTTATCTTTAGCTGATTTTGTTGCAAGGGCAAGGGTCATGGTAGTACGCTCACTTGAAAAAATGACGGATTGATGACTATGCTCTTAACGTTTGTGACTCTCTGGCAGGGCTAAATTTGAGCTTATGCGGTTATGTCACAAGTGAAATGCGAGATGTGGTTATACGGCTATATAAAAAATTCACTTGCCCTCTACGATGAGCATAAATACTTTCAATTAACTAGATAAAGGTGTCTAAAAATAAGATGAACTTTTTCCTTTTTTAATCCCAGTATGAAAGTTCTCTCACCTTGCTTAAGGACATGTGTACCAAAACGGTATGGGGAACTTTATAAAGGGAACAATGTATTACGTTCACGCCACCCATGTATACTACAACCCGGCAACGCGTTAGCTCCAAACACAAAATCCAAGATTGTGCAACTTGATTTATACAGCAAGTTTCGTAGTGATATTGGCTTTCAGTAAAACAGTGATAATTTGAATTATAAGGTGAATTTTGAAAAACAATTTCTGTAATAAGTTTTAAAATCGCTTTTTCTATCAATTCTACTAAAAATTAGCTTTTGAAACACTATTTTTGTGGTAGTTGATCGCTTTAAAGATGACTGATTTCTAGGATCTTTAAACAGATCAACTACCACAAAAACAGTATTTCAAAAGCTAATTTTTAGTAGAATTGATAGAAAAAGCGATTTTAAAACTTATTACAGAAATTGTTTTTCAAAATTCACCTTATAATTCAAATTATCACTGTTTTACTGAAAGCCAATATCACTACGAAACTTGCTGTATAAATCAAGTTGCACAATCTTGGATTTTGTGTTTGGAGCTAACGCGTTGCCGGGTTGTAGTATGCATGGGTGGCGTGAACGTAATACATTGTTCCCTTTATAAAGTTCCCCATACCGTTTTGGTACACATGTCCTTAAAAATACTGCAAATTTTTACTTTATAGAACGGTTATAATTTAATTCGATTTTTAAAAACACAAGTTTAATTAAAAATATTTCATAGACACGATTTGACATTCAGTTACCTATTATCAAACGTAAAACAACCAGTGTCTCAAAACTATTGAGTTATTCAAGTTTTTGACTTCGAAGAGCAAATTCTATGGGATTATTTTGTATTGAAATTTGGTAATCAAATCATAAATGCATGGATAACTAAAGTCGACGTTCCGATCGCCTAGCCTGCAAGATTGAAATGGTGTACAATATATACCACCGTGACTTAAAAACGTTTGGTGTTCAGAAACGGGGCAAGGCCCGTTATCTGGCCGCTAGTACTAAATATACGAAAATACTTCTCACGTGTAAACATACTTCGTTTGTGTTCATCATTTTCAAGCGTTTTTAACGCGTTTTTCCAGCCTTGTTCCGCTGTCTTAACTTTTGGGAATGTATACGGTCTACAAGTAAACTTAACAATATGAGAATAATCCAATCCATGTAATAACTTATCATAACACACAACTTTCATTTTCTCCCAACTTTCTAACAACAATGCCGAGTCTTTTCGGGCATACTCAATAACATTCCGCGGTAATGGTCTCCGTCTATACTCAAACACTTGTTCGTCTTTGCTAATGACTTTATCTAAATAGAATTTAACAAATTCATCAAAACCTTTCTCCTGCTTAGCGTAAGTGAATTGTTTGTGGACATTTTGCAAGTTCAGTACATTAACAAAATACAGTTCAAAATCTCTCTTAAATGCATCTAAGTCCGCGATACCATATACCAGCTTCAATATACCAGGATTAGTGAAAATCGGATACAAACAAGTTTTTATCTTACTAAACAAAGCAATGGTATCAACAATAAAATCATGAGTGTCACAAGAAATTTGAATTAATGCTATCAAAGGGTGATACGAATATTCAATATCCCATTCCGTATCGATCGCAAGTGTGGTTTTCTCTTCAATGATTCCATACATTTGGTCCAAATCATCTTCTTCTTCTACCAGCCATAGTTCTTTCTCAGTTGCAATGTCCAACGAACAAAGCATTTCCGGTGTCAACTTGAACGACCTAGCCATGACTCCATAAGGGTGGTTAGCTCCTCCAAAGATGTTTTGATGATTCAGGGTGACTCTCCTCTCAAGCTCCGCTTCCTCTAGTTGTAAAATTTTCAATCCTGACTTTTGACATAATGCTCGGTTCCGATAATACCTTATCACGTCTAACTGCTTTTTACTCAAAGTATGTGACATTCTGAAGAGAAAAATACATATAAAAATTACTTCCTTTGGTAGGTGCGCTTATCACGGTAGTTCATAACATTACTGCGCGTTCTCAATTCTCTCGTAACCTGCTGCTCTGGTTCCTTAACTGTTATAAAATTACGTAACGATAACATAGGTTTTTTATTTCGTTCCACCGGCGGGTGGTATGGTTTAAGATCAGTAACACGACGTTTTGCTACGAAGCCTTTTGGCATATCTAAAATACAACCTTCCTCGGTTTTTCTGAGGATTTTAAATGGACCAAACCATTTACCTGACAACTTCTTTGAAAAATTTGCTGACGCATCCGACAACTGGTTATTTCTTACAAGTACCAAATCATCTACATTAAAGTCGACAATTCGAGCATTCTTATCGTATAGTTTTTTATTGATTTCTTTAACACGCTTCAAGTTTTGCCTAGCGTAAACTAACATCTTACTCAGCGCTACACTGGCGCGTTCTGACATAATTTCCTCGGTCTCCTCCACATAATCCGTCGCAACAGAAGGGTTTAAAGCCCTATCTATTGGTAATTGTATCTCTCTTCTCAAATTTAATTGCGCTGGTGAATAGCCTGTGGATTCGTTAATTAAACTACGTAGTGCTAATGCGAATTTTTGAAGATGTATATCCCACGACTGATGGTTATCATTCGCGAAAGACGCTATCATCCTTCCAATATCTTTATTGGACCTTTCACACCTGTTAGCCATAGGGTTATACGCGCAAGTAACAATACGTTTCACACACCATTCCCTACATAATTTTTTCATCGTTCTCCCAATAAAGTTAGAACCGTTGTCGGTTACAATTGCCTTTGGTGACCCAAATCGACAGAAAACATCATCCTCAAGGAAATTTACAATTCGTTTTGACGTTGCACAAGGCATAGCACAAAGCTCGACCCAACCACTAAGTTGGTCAACAACAACAAGAATGTACCGATTTTTACGGTGTAAAGTTGTCGGCAACTTTCCAATGAAATCTAAATACAAAGTCTCAAAGACTGACTCCGCAACTGGGACTATCCCTAACAAACCTTTACGTTTCAAATTCTCTCCCTTATACTTTTGACAAACTTGACACCTACGTACATAATCTGCTACGTCCTGCTCCATTTTATTCCAGTAAAAACGGTTTCTAATTGACAAATATGTTTTCCTGCGGCCAAAATGACCTGCCTCCGGCGTATCGTGAAAATACGACATAACCTCGTTTTTCAGTGAACTAGGCAATACAATGACTAGCTTAAAGTTCTCTATATTACTTTCATCAACCTGCGTTTCATTTACGCGTGTTTGCGCTTCACTTGCGCGTGCTTGCGTTTCGGCTTCGTTCTCAGACGGACCCCTACTTGCAACATGTGACTCAACATGAAAACTATGTCTTTCGGCTGCGTTCTCTGACGGACCCCTACTTACATCAGTTCCAGAAACATTCATATTATCTAACCTATCATTATTTAAATTATTTACAATCGCTCTATTCGTATCTTTTCTCCTCGAACTAATCCCTGACTGTCGTATACGTTTACGCAAGATACCATCCTTGTATTCGAAACTTTGAGGAATCGTATGTACATTACTATCCTTCAAACTTCTAATAATCTGTTGAATCTCTTCATCTTTCGCCTGCTCGGAAATAATAGTAGGAATTAAATTTTCAAAATAAGTTAACGCAAACGTTGGAACATACTTTGCCTCCGGACTATTCGTAAGGTGATCAGGCTCACAAACAGGATCATCTACTGGCATGCGTGACAAAATGTCAGCCAAGATGTTGCGCTTTCCTTCATAATATTTTATTTGACATCCCCAATTTTCAATCTCATGAGACCATCTTGTTAAATTTTTATTATTTGGGTGTTCGCTTTTCAAGCTAACCAATGCCTTATTATCAGTATAAACAGTAAACTGCCTAATTCCCAAGAATTCCTGGAACTTCTTAATTCCAAACAGGATTGCTTTACATTCTTTTTCAACGGCACTCAATCTCTTCTCTGAATCCTTAAACTTTTTACTTGCATAAGCTACGACTCTTTCCTTCCCCTCTATTTCCTGCATTAATATCGCACCCATTCCCTTATCGCTAGCATCAGTACGAAGATATAGTGGGAAATCATAATCGATTCCTTTCAACAAAATATCCTCCGTCAAAACTGTTTTTACAATTTTCAACGCTCTATCCTGCTCAGAACCCCAGTAAAAAGGTACGTTCTTTTTTAATAACTTACTAATCGGAGCAAAAATTTCGGCAAGATTAGGAATGAAACTACTCAGGTAACTACAAAGTCCGCTTAGTTTTAACACATCTTTCCTGCTGCTGGGTACTTCCATCTCCGTAATAGCTCTAACCTTTTCAGGATTCGCCTTAATACCCTCATCAGAAACGATATGCCCTAAGTACTCTAACTTCCTCTTCGCAAAACTGGACTTTTTCAAATTGATGGACAACCTAGCTTCTCTGAGCCTTTCAAAAATTAACCTTAAATGAACTAAATGCTCTTGCATGTTCTTCGAAAAAACGATAATATCATCCATGTATACAAAGCAAATTTTCATCACCAAACCCTCAAGTACAAAATTCATTAATTCAACAAAAGTTGCAGGTGCTCCCACTAATCCAAAAGGTACAACAACAAACTCGTACAAAATTCCATTGCCGTAAAATGCTGTCTTTTCAATGCTGTTTTCATGCATTCGAATTTGCCAAAAACCTGATTTTAGATCAATCGTAGAAAAAACTCCTCCTGTTGGTAATAATTTTAAGATCACATTCGCATTATGCATTGGAGTGGCTACCGCTTTCGTGATTTGGTTCAATTTTTTATAATTTATTGTCATACGTAGACTACCGTCTCCCTTTTTATCAAGAACTACGTTGAAGCCGTAAGGTGACCTTGAGCGTCTTATTAGCCCATGCTTCAATAAGTCTTTACATTGTCTATCTATCTCATTGGCCTCAAACGGTGGAAATACTCTTGGCCTCTCCTTAAATACTTTATCTTCTTTCAAAACTATCTCATGGACTAACATATCAGTTTGTCCTATTGTACCATCGTTCCTACATACAGATGGAAAATCAAATATTAACCTGTCTAAGTCTCGGTCGAAACTGTTGGCTTTAATGCCTGATGTTAAAGAATCTACTACAAAAACAAGTCTATTTGACGCGTTTCCTAATTGGTAACTCTGTCTTGGATTTTCATCAAAGTGGAAACAGTTACGATATTGGTTTATTACTATTCCATAATTCCTCAAAACATCATTCCCTATGATACATGGGTAAAGTAATTTCTTGATGACCTGGAATTTGTGATTTATTATTTTATGTCCCATTTTAATTGCCATTATGGCTGTCCCCATTGTTGTTAACTCGGACGAGTTAGCGCATTTTAATTCAATGCCTGTATCATATCGAATGTCTAAACCTAACGCTCTTGTTAGCTTTAAACTGATCAGTGAAAACGACGAACCTGTGTCTACTATACCCTCAAATTTCATACAATTCAGGTAAAAATCTATCGTTGGAATATTCGGTGAATTATTTAATATTGGGAGGCTCCTCGACCCTGGTGGTAACCTTGCCTCCCATCCCCGTTTAAATTATGGGATGGATAACCTGACTGACTATTTGAAGCTCCTTCATACTGATCCTTCTGCATTTGTTGGAAAACTAAAAATTGTTGGTATAATTCCTCCTGTGCCTGTCTATTAGATGGTGTGGAATTATGACGTTGTCTCTCATATTGGTCATCTCCTACCGCTAGAAGGGTTCCCTTCTGCTTTTTACCTGGACAAAATTTAGCCTTATGGCCTAACTGTTGGCATTCATGACATTTTATGTTGGCGAGATATGAGTTGTTTGAACTGGATGGTAAAGAATTTACCCTTGGCCTGAACTCTCGGCTTATTTGTACCTCATCATCTCTTCTGCCTAATCTGTCTTGCATTCGATTATTTCGATCATTAAACCCACGACCGTGAGACTGACCTCTGGAATCATCTCTTGGGTTGAACCCGTGAAGTGGTGGAAGTTTGGTTCGTGGTTTATCCCTATTCAAATTATCTCTGGCTCGTATAGCTTCTATGGCTATGCCTGCTCTATCAATCAAATTATTTATGGTTTTTACATGAAGTTCTCCGATGGCTAACACTAAATCAGGATGTAAAGCGTTCTTCGCTCGTTCTACAGAAAGCGAAATGTCCTCTGTACAATCTACCTGTTTAGCCAAATTGACCATTTCGTGTACAAACTGCTCGACTGACTCATGAATCTGTTGCTTCCTATTGTACAATCTCTTTTTCCTCTTCTCTTGAACTTGAACACTGTCATATCTGTCTCTAAACTGGTTACAGAAATCCTGCCAGCTATTTATAGAACCTTGTGTGTTGTCGTACCAACCTTTCATATCGTCCTGCATAATTACTGAAACAACTGTGTGGAATTGTCGCTCATGGAATCCCTGGCTTCTAAAATAATCCTCACATTTTCTGAAAAAGGTACTCGAAGTCATTCGTTTCGCATCGTAAGTCGGAATATCTACTCTTGGATTTAATGGAGTAATACGTAAATGACTAACTTGCTTCATGACCTGTTCTGTAACTATGCTCTGTATCTTTGCTATCCTTGTTGGTGATAATCCTGCTAAAGTAGGATCATTTATGGTAATCGGTAAGCCTGCTGCGCCTTCTGCGCTCATTTTTGGAGTTGATGGAGTCGATGCTCCTTTTTTACTACTGTTCCCTTTTTTCTTAACTTTTTCCGTTTGGCTACTTTTGCCACTACTAGTCTCTGCCTCTTCATTCAAATTTAAATGTAAATTAGGATTTTCAACTACTGCTACCTTGGAGTTCGGCGAACCCGTAGAAGCTTCCTCAAATTTCTCCTCGTCCTTCATACTCATTGAAAATACTCCGTGTTTGTGACTGAATAGTCGTCACCATACACAGTAACGTGATAAATTATGGCTGGCTTGTATTGAAACGGTGATGTGGTTTCCCTTACAAAAACTATTACTTTGAGATGTGTGTTGTCCAACCAATCAATATGCATAAAAGAGTCTGTGTCTCCTGGCATTATGCATAAACGAAATCTGAATAGCAAATGAAAAAAAAAATCCCTACTTATTCAGCTACGGATGTACAATGACCTGGATTACTGCTTGAATAACCCCTAATGCTGGCCAAAATTATTCTCTTCTTTTTCGCTTCTTGGCGAGTTCTTTGCCCCTAGCTAGTTATTTAGCTATAAATATACCTGCGCTCAATGCGCGTTTTTTGTGCTACATAAAAGTGTATACTCACTAAGATGTCTTATCTTAAACTTACTCGACGTTATCCTCTTCAATTTGATGTTGCTTTTGTCACCGGCGGCTGCTCGCTGCTCTTAAATGACTGGTTTTGGTGGTGGTGATTGTCAAGACTTGGTGTGGTTGGCTTAACTGCTTATTTTACGCTTCTTTGCGTGTTTTTGCACTTCGGTACGCGTCTGTCGTTAATGTACAACGGTGGCTACCAAATCAAACCAAAGTAGCAACAAAAATAAATTAATATTTTGGCCCACAAGCATGAATGATAAATGATATTTTCTTATAAATTGATAAATTTTAGTTTTCACGCTTTCTGCTTCTTTTACTCTTTTCCCTTTCGACTTTTGACCCAATCGGCTTGACCTGGTTGTTCATCTAGGTTTGAACCCGGACCCTCAGTGACGGTGGTGGGTTGACCTCGGAGATCGACACACGGATGATGGTCCACAATCAAGAAACCGCCTCCTTTTGTCTCGCTCTTTTCTCAAGGATTTTGCTGACTAATTTCACTATTTTTTTAAACTTTTAACTCCTTCTGACTGCTTTTCAAAATTAGGTAAAACTGGTAACTCGCCACATGCAACGGAAACTATCCCCTAGTTCCCTCTAAATACTACTTATCCCCTATGTTGGGGTTATGCCCTTCAACTGCCCTTGTCCTATACGCTAACGGATAACTCTTATGCGCACTCTCAGTGCTGATGATGATGATGCTATAAGGTATGCACAAGAACTAATGCAAGGAAAGACCATTCGTCCTGGTCGGAGGTTGGTGGTAGAATGCTGCTAGAACAAACGCAGCATCTTTATTTTATCTCTTCCCCTACTCACTTACTACAGCTTACATTCAGTCACATATATATACTTATGGTATACGCTATGAACCACTTACGGCTAACATTACAACTAGTACATGAACACACGCATTTATGGCTTGGGCCATTCATGCACTCCGCTACAGATATGTACTATGATAGTATGTGTATGCGGAATCTGTAGTGTGAAATACATAGTAGAATGAGCTACTTTTGAGCTGCTAATGGTGATTTACGAGCTCATGTCAAGACCACTGGTCAAGATCACTGACACTCTCCTGTCCACCGGGACTCTTCTATCTCCCTTAAAGATTCCTTTTGTACACGTTTTTATATGCAATGCGTTGCTGATCGTTGCTAAGAATATCTTTTTGTGAAACACGCTTCATGTATGACCATATACTTTTCCCCTTTTTTTCATACACTACTACTTCTTCTACTACTGCTTGAAGATAGAAATGATGACCATCAGCTGAAGTTGACCTAACCGGACGTGTAAGTTGTCCATCTTACTCTTCGTTTACTTAACGAACCCCGTTTTATCTGGTTCCGGACGAAAGCCTCAGAGATCTTTCACTCAGTCAGTCACTAGAAGACGCGGTGTTGGGCAGGCAGCTTAATTTTATCCAATATAAAATATATATAAAAGTATATACATACGCCGGCCTATATAGACTGGGTTCAAGTTAAGGACAGTACTTGACCAATGCTGAAGATATTGATAATGATACATGCAACATGAAAGCACATAGCCATCGACTTAACAGCTTTGAGTTATATTGAATTACATTTGAAGGCTTGAATGCACAAGGGAAAAGTGTTGGCTCTACAAACAATGAAACTTATTTGCACGATGAAAGGTAAGGAAAAGGTATTACATTCATATGTGTTGTTCTTCAGCAAGACCTAAAGAAAAACACGTTTGGCACAAACTGAAAATGCAAAACGATATATTGGTTTGTGAGTGCTGGAATTCATACTAACGATAAGTGGTCGTAACATATGAGCTTGTGCCATTTATAAGAACGCGTCCCTCATTTAGCAACAGATTTTCTGCAATCAAGAGAGTTGTTTATCCAATAAATTATTCAATTAAAGGCTTATCGTCAAATTAAAATCTTACATCGTTGGTTGAATCCTTATTTTTCTTTCATAGATAAATGCTGTTATATTTTTAATTTCACATACGGATTTATCCCATAGCATAGGTATGAGACTTATACTGAAAGCAAACTAGAATATATAACAGAGTTCTTGGTGTAGATATTTCCTGGAACGCTATTCTAAAGTTTATGCTTGATATACATGTAAGGATATTACAATGCCCATATACTATTTGAGCTCAAGGCAAACTTGATATTCAAAGTTTCTTCCATGACATTTTCATATAAGCAGTGCTCAACTTATTGGATTGAGGGAGTATATATATGTGTGTATGAGACTCTGGTTAATTTCTTTGTAAAACACGGTGAAATAATTTACTCCAGCCGGAATCCTAGCCGGTTTGTTTTCGGGAAGCAGACAAAGCATTACAGACTTACACATGAATGAAGACAAGATAAGGTAGGAGTAGATAAAGGCATACGTTCCTTTGTGTGTAAACTCTTTTGGCTTCCTTAAAAAAACTCAACGGACCAAGACTTTGCTTGCCATTACTGAATAGTATAACATTTTTATAAACATCTTCCGTGAAATATCAAATCCTAAAGATTAGAATGGTAAAAGTAGAGGAAGCAGAGAATCAAAATGGGAAAAAAAAGAATATGAATAGCGGGGTTGGTAGTTGGTATATATAAAGTTAACACTCTCCCGGATTTTGCTACAATCCAGATCCAGACCAGTGTGTAAAATGAAAAATTATTATTTGCTTGCACTTCATCCACGAATGAATTATTGCTTGGGAAGCGTAAGGCAAGGCATTATTTTTTTTCTTTTACTAGTCTTCTTTGTGGATGACAAGACCCCACATTTTAACTTCATGCTTCTACAAGCTCTTAATAGGAAGTAGCATAAATACAGTGTATTAACATCATGGCGTTTGAAATTTTTATGTTTGCTATCCGGAAAGTCGACCGTCAACCGATAAAAGCCAACTCCATCTATTATAATTATTATTTATATATATTCATTGATGTTGAGTGTTTCCATGTATCGAAGTTTTAAAAAAAATATGATATTTTTCAATTGGTAGTTTAAAGCCACCGTATTACATTAATAAGTTTTTAATTTATTTTATACATATTAAATACTTTGACTTTTAAATTAAAAATTTGAACGAGTAGAAATAATAATAATTGTAAGTTTAATCAGATTACGCCAAATTTCTTGATGGAGAATTATTTTAATTCAAGAAAAATATGAATGTACTTTCTGAAATCGCAGTAAATTCTGCTTTGTCATTCCCCACAATGGAGTAAACAGTAATATTTTTCTGATACAGACGATCCCATTTACATTTTCATTTCACACTTTACTCTGACTCAGCATAAAATTGTATTATCCCAATAAATTTAGAAATGATACCGAATACAGATGTTTCTTAGCACATACTACGAACATACATGTAAAAAACGAACATTTTCCCTGACACATGTTTATTACCGATTAGAACTACACGACATTTTTCATATAAGAAGACGTATCTTTACAACTACAAGGCGTAAAAAGTGGTAAAAGGGTTCACCATACATGCATACAATACAACATCTATCCACCATTGTATTGTATCCAAAGTGTTAGTGTGAAGCTGTATAATGTATATACACATACCTCTGTACCTATAACCCTCACACATTTTTAACTTTATTGTGTACTCCTCGTCTGTCGCAAGTCATGATAAAGAAGTCATACGGAGATTTCCTATGCACGCATCAGCATGCAGTATCAACATCAAAAAACCTTATAGATTTACACAACATAAAATGTAATTCCCATTCTTTAACTAGCAGGAGAATGACTGGATTAAGACATTTTAAAAGACATTTTCTGCATCTCTCTCTCTCTCCTATTATAATCCTTATATATCCTCTCTATTATGCACGTTTTTTTGTGTACCGACTTTTAGATCCGTTTTTATTCTTTCCACCCAAATAAAAAACCAGAATGAGAGGGATGACTGCATGTGACAATGAAAAATTCAGTTCTCTCTTTTCTACAACGTCTCTTTTTCCTCAACTCAGCTTTTACTTCCTAGTTCCTTTAAGCATGATTTTTTTCTTTCTCTCTCTCTCTGTTTGGTATTTATACAGTTTCCACATAAAAGCTGGAAAGTAAAGATTGGGTTATTGTTAAGTATTATAGGTACATTTTACGTAGCAAAAGAATTTAGTGAGTCTTTTTCTTTAAAAATTCGTGCGTATATGGGTTTAAGTATTTCCGCAGTATCATGCTAAAGAAGTTAGCTTAGAGTTAAAGGTTTCTTTATGCTTATCAAAACTATGTACGAGTTTTTTTCTTGGTTAGGCTCTATTTCCACAAAAAAAAGTTATACTTTCTTAACCTTCATTCAAATGAGAATGAAAAGTTGAAGGAGTGAAAGAGTGTGTGTCTCTCTCTCTGTTATTGTTGTTGTTATTAGCGGCTTTTCCCCTGCAAATTCATATTATATACCAAGTGAGTTTATCAAACTAGCTAAGTAACCTATGATATGATGGCATACAGCATATTGAGTACAGTAGAAGGGATTTAAATGGAAGTAAATTCTTTTAGTATAATATTTAAAAAGAAATGTGACTAAGGTTAGAGGGTTGGAGTATTTTTTTCTCTTTCCTTTCTCTCTGCTTTTTCTTTCATAAATGCGGAGGCTTTATGCATAATGATATGAAATAAGTACGTACGCTCCTACTTACTTACCAAGGAGAAACTTGAAGAACAAAGTGTTCAAGTAACGAAATTGTACACAATGAATGAGCGAGACTATGCATTATTGCCATTCATAGTGGAGTTGTTCTGTTTTTTTTTGATATATCGTGTGCTTGGTTAACTCACATTTATATTCTATATGGTAGTGGTGGTGATGCAGTGTTATATATTATGTGTGTGTGTATGTGAGTGAGATGTATATGATGGAGGGAAGTTTTTAGAAACTTATGGCAAAAATCGACTGGATAAATTTATGACGGCATGGCTGAGTGATCTCATTGTTTCCTCGATGCCAAAAACGTCATCTCCCCTTTTCTTTTAGGTTTCTCTGTAAAATTTTCACAATGAACGCTTTGGCATGCATGCATGCCTGCATGCTTACGTTGCAACCAAAAACCAGGCTTTACTTGTTATTATAATAATGTATACACACTCACTACACATAAGTAAAAAGAAATGGGCAAGAGAATAGAAGTGTGGCTGGCTTCACTTCACTTTTAACGAATAATATTATCCCATGTATACTTCCTTTTGTTTGTTGGATGATGGCATTATTGTTGTAAAATTTGAATATATAGGATGAATGAATGAATGCGCTTCTCTCTGCGTAAAAAGCCATGCGTGTGGATTGTGTTCTGTTGTAGTGTAGTTGTATATTATCCTGAAATATAGGAGGCTCATACTCTTTCACTTCTTGTCCAAATACAGTAATGTCAGCTTAGCCGACTATAGGATCATATTATTATTATCGTATAATCGTATTTCATTACTTATTTATGTAGTTCGTGTCATATTAATATAAAGAAGGCGACGAGAGTCCCATTGTTATTCTTTATGGGCAAAAGAATGTCTTGTGACAGGAGTGACAGAGGTATACAATAAATACCAAACATCCGAGCCAACTCTTTCATACATATCCTATCTATAGGTGAATATGAATACATGTGAGCGAGTACGACACATCTCATACTTTTTCAATTTTATGCTTGTGTACCGAATCTCAATGCAGCTGATGGGAATTTAAAGCCAACTACCCATGCAACTAGCACACACATGTCTAAATGGATATTGGATATCGTTAGATATTAAAATTATTAATGTGCATTCACATAGTTATGGATTTCTTATAAAGAAATTGGGGTTTATAGCAATGTACAAACCATGAGCAAGCTACAAGTTTGATTCACCCTGTGAAAAAAGTGAAAAATATTTAGAAAATGGAAGTTTTTACTGCAATAATGCCTTTAGAAAAGCCGAGATTCCAAATGATTTCAAGTTCAAGCTCAAATGAGGTTAAAACTCGGACATTAGTACCGAATTACATGGCTAAAAGTTCTTAATAATTCGCGAATTATATACCTAGAACTAAATTTTGTCAGAAATATATTAACTATTTCAAATTTAGTTAGCTAACTAATTTAGCAACTTTCATGTTCAGTAAGTTCATCCCACAAAGCTGTAGAAAGTCTACATACTGCTGAACTTCATGGAGCTTCCTCCAATACTTGTCACAGACAAGCAGCAATGCTGAGAAAAAGCCACCACCACCGTTGAAAACGAAGGAAGCAATGCAAACTCACCCTATTCTATTTACTTTCGTTCTGGATTCAACGTGGCCGGTCGGTGGTTGCTGCTACTAGATCTGCTTCTGTAGTGAAATGTGGTAAAAAAGGAGTGAAGGAAAAGAGTGCATTGCATACATGCACAAAACACAAAGTTACCGTGT